>NW_010580257.1:6541-18946 GCF_000705375.1 Tinamus guttatus
GTACTCTTTGGGGCAGCGCCGGCCCTACCGCAACAGCACCGAGGGCGAGGAGGGCGACATCTCCGACGTGGGCTCCCGCACCACCGAGTCGGAGGCCGAGGGGTGGGAGCCTGAGGCGCCCGGCGCCTCCCGGCCCGTGAGCAGCTGCCGGCTGACAGGTGAGAGCCGATGGCGTCCCCGGGGATCCCTGTCCTTTTCCTTGAAGTTTCCTGCTCTAATTAGAGACAGAGGGTGGGTTTGTGCCCAGACTGAGATTTCCTGCCTGCCCTGGGGCTTGGGGCACGAAGGCAGAAAGCCTGGAGAGGGGATGGAGCCATTCCTTGGGGTTCCCCTTATCCCCTTCCTCATCTTGGCCAGCCTGGCAGCCTGTACATCCCTCGGGAAGGCTGGTCCAGGGACAGCCTGGGGACTGAGGCCGCGTGTCACACAGCCAGGTCCGAGGGGGCGGTGGGCAAGGCGGGCCGGCTGGAGAAGGGCAGCCCGGGCCACTCCAGCGAGGTGATCAGCCCCGAGATCCTCAAGATGCGGGCAGCGCTGTTCTGCATCTTCACCTACCTGGACACCAAGACGCTGCTGCGCGTGGCTGAGGTCTGCAAGGACTGGAAGTTCGTGGGCCCCGAGATCCTCAAGATGCGGGCAGCGCTGTTCTGCATCTTCACCTACCTGGACACCAAGACGCTGCTGCGCGTGGCTGAGGTCTGCAAGGACTGGAAGTTCGTGGCCCGGCACCCGGCCGTGTGGACACGGGTGCTGCTGGAGAACGCCAGGGTGTCCTCAAAGGTAACGGCGCGGGGACGATCCCCGCGTCCCCATCCGTGGAGGGATGCAATGCTCTTGTCCTTCCAGGAGGACAAAGCAGGATGTGCGCATGTGTTGCACGTGTGTGTGTTCACGAGTGCCATGGCCACGTGAAAGGCAAGGCCCACGGGGTTTGCATGGGAGGTTTTGCACGCTCCTGCACGCCTGGCCACGCATTTCTACGCGGTGCCTGTCACATGCACGTGTGCTCCTGCCCATGCCGTGGGGCTCCATGCATGCCACATCCCTCTGCAACCGCATGTTCCGAGATGGTCTGGGGTGGAGGGTGTGCAAGCCAAGAGAGATGAGGACGGGCGGCGCGGGGCACTGTGAGACCGTCCCCAGCCAACGGGCACCCTCCGTCCCCCCAGTTCCTGGCCATGCTGTCGCAGTGGTGCACCCAGACACACTCCCTCACCCTCCAAAACCTCAAGCCGCGCCAGCGCGGGAAGAAGGAGAGCAAGGAGGATTACATGAAGAGCACACGGTGAGTCCTGGGCACCCGCCAGCTTTAGCATCCGCTCTTACCGGCCAGTTCCAGCATCTCCGGGTCAATGCCACAGCGTCACGCGCCAGGTGTGGGACACGGCACCCCATCTGCGAGCAAGGAGCAAAACGCAGCCCTCCTCAGTGCACACATGCACACACACTGGCTCCAGTGTGGGGAGCCCTCAGTGGCACCCAGGGATTTGAACCAGTCCCTTTTCCTACAGGGGACTTGCCCCGCGCAGCTGAGGGGCTCCTGAGCCAACAAGGTTGCCCCTTGCAGCCAGATTAAAGCCACAATAATGGGACCTCTCCAAGAAACTGTGGGGTTTTTTGAGTTGTTTTTCCCTGTCCCCTTGGGATGAGCCCAAATTTCCCTCTGTCCTCGGCAGGGGCTGCCTCGAAGCCGGGCTGGAGTCACTGCTGAAGGCCACGGGCAGCAACCTGCTGATCCTGCGCATCTCCCACTGCCCCAACGTGCTGACCGACCGCTCGCTTTGGCTGGCCAGCTGCTACTGCCGGGGCCTGCAGGCCGTCACGGACCGGGGGGCGAGGAGACGCCGCGCGCCGCGACGCCCAGCACCGCTCCTGCCGGCAGGTCGCTCCTGCTGGGGAGAGGGGAGCAGGGAGGAAAAACCTGGGGCCACCAGTGTCCTTCAGCTGCTGAGTTTCCCTCTGCTAAGGGAGCAATTTCCCAAGCCAGGGTTGCCTGGCAGGACAGCCTGGGGGTTGTTCTCCAGGCAGTACAGCCTCAGTATCCTGCCTGCACCAAGACAAACCCCAGAGCAAGCAACCCGCAATGCCTGGATTTCTCCTTGTCTTGTCCAGAGCAGATAGTCTTTGCGGTGGGGAAGTGCGAGGCTGGAGGTGGCCTCACTCCAGGCATACAGGAAGGTCTTGTGGTTGTGCCGCTGTGTGCTGCCACGAGACAGCCCTGAACCATGGGGTTCGACCCAGTGACTTGTCCATGTGCCCTTCCAAGGGCTGAGCAAGCCCAAGTGCTCCCAGCGCCTCGCTAACCTGTGACTGTGACTCACGTGCTCTAATTAATGCAAGGGACTCTTGGCAGGCATCTTCCACGGAAATGTGTGAACTGCTCACAGTAACACCCGTCACTTATTTTTAGGCCTGCCTGGAGTTCTGAACTAGGTCGTTCGGAGTTGGTAAGCATGTCCTCCATCTTCAGAAGGGAGCTCGGTGTGGCAGAGAGGCCCGGAGCCTCCAGCAGCACCTCTCTCTGGCCTAGTGGCATCAGAAAGACCTGGAAATTCAACATCTCTCCTCCATTAACCAAGTTAACTCTTGGAGGAGAGAGCCAATAGCTTCAGGGCTCTGGAGAAGACACTGCCCTTGGATAGACATTGCCACCCCTCAGCTGAAATGTCATTACCAGCTCCCAGGCCAGGCAGGGAGAAAGTGACACCACCCTGGTGGGCCTCACAGGGATGATATGTTCATTTTGCAGGGGAACACAGCCTGGTCAGCCTCAGCTCAATTACTTGCAGCCATCCTTTTCCTTTTCCTTTTAGGACAAGGGAAAACGGCCTTAAGTCGTGTCAAGGAAGGTTCAGGCTAGGAATTAGGAAAAAAATCTACATGGAAAGAGTAGTCAAGCATTGAAACAGGCTACCCGGAGAAGTGGTGGAGTCACCATCCCTGGTAGTGTTCAAGAAATGGATAAATGAAGCACTTAGGGACATGGTTTTACAGGCATGGTGTTGAGGAGCTTATGGTTGGACTCAACCTCAAAGGTCTTTCCCAACCCTACTGTTTCTATGATTCTATGATCCAGCCCCATCATGGGCACTGCATGGCTCATGTGCCATCTCTGAATCTGGAAGACACTGCCCTGCCTTCGTCTTCAACCTCATCACCCACCTCATCTTCAACAGCAATCTCTTCCATTTTTCTTGGCACTGCATGTCCAATTCCAGATGGAAGTGCCTTTAGTCTTCCTCCTGCATGTGCTGGTGCTAGGACTGTCTGGTTCACAGGCAGAAAACAGATTAAACACAATAACTAGATTTGAGCCTCCATGTGTGGAGAGTGGCCTGGAAGCTGCAGACACAGCCCCATGGCACAGCACACAGCCGGCAGGGACTACCACGTGTCTTCTGTGTCATTCCAGGAGCTCTACAGACCCTGTGGGTCACGAAGTCATCTGGGCCCTTGGAGCAGGTTGCAGAGACATCATCTCTCTCCAGGTCGCACCTCTACATCCCTGGTAAGAGTCGTGCTCAGCAGCTGCCGGGCTGGGAGGGGACCAGGCTAAGCCTGAGAGATATCATTGGCCTGGAAAGAAATCAGGTGCCAAATCCAGATTTTCTAGTGGGGTTCTCATGAGCCAAGCAGCAATCCTGGAGGACAGTCTGGAGGAATGGGAGCTCGTCCCCGTTCCTCGCTGCACGGGCTGAAAGCTGTTGAATGTGGCCACATTTCTGCCAAGCTGGGAATGGTTCTGGGGCTGCTGCTAACAACAGAGATGAAAGAGGGGCTGTGATCACTCTGCTAGCGAGTCTGAACATCAAACAGTTTTCTGAGCTCTTCACTGCTTACATAACGGCAGCCTGAAGAGCCTGCGTGTTTTAAAAGGGTGTTGAGTTGCTGTTTAAGAGATGACTGCAGTTTCTCTCACTTTGGAAGACTATTTTGGGCATGAAGACGCTGGAGGTTCCCCACTCCGCAGCATCTCTGAGTGCTAATGAATTTATCGCTTAGACAACGTCATCAAGAGGGTGTCTGAGAAACCAGAGCAGGTCCCTCGTCTTCTCGCCTCCATACCATAAAGTTGCTCTTGGACCTTTCTTTTTGTCCTGGAAGGTTTATTGCAATGTCACATCCTCCTTCAGCCCACGGGTCCATGGCTATGAGGTGGCATTGCTGGATCAAGGGGTAGGGAAGGGCTATCATTCAGCAGGGAAAATCAGTGGCAGCTTGTGTCCTTCTCCAGGTGAAATGCCAGGCAGCACATCCTGTGTCCCTCCAGCTGTGAGTGTCTGCCTGTGCTGCACATCTATCTTATGAGGAAAGACTAAGCGAGCTGGGCCTGTTTAGTCTGGAGAAGAGAAGGCTGAGAGGAGACTTGATCAACATGTTCAAGTACCTGAGGGGTGACTGTAGGGAGGATGGGGCCAGGCTCTTCTCTGTAGTGGCCAGTGATAGGACAAGGGGTAACAGGTGCAAGTTGAAACATAAGAAGTTCCATCTCTATGTGAGGAAGAACTTCTTTCCTGTGAGGGTGCCAGAGCCTTGGCACAGGCTGCCAGACAGGTTGTGGAGGCTCCTTCTCTGGACATCTTCTGTGATTCTGTGTGCTCATACTGGGGGGGACGAGGCAGCCTGTCTGATGTTTTGGGGGGGCCTTAAGACAAATGTGTACTCCGGTAGTCTACCAATGAGTGGAGACACGCAGAGAAACACGTCCTGCTGCTGTTCGGTGCAGAGCAGCCCCGGTGCTGGACATCCGCACGCAGATGTAGATATCCAAGGCAGGAGGCAAGCTCATCCGCCAGCTCTCCCCAGCTTTTCTCCTTTATCTCCCCAGCCAGCAGCCAACGCGTTTCAGCAACCGCTGTCTTCAGATGATCGGCCGCTGCTGGCCGCACCTGCGGGCACTGGGTGTCGGAGGGGCAGGCTGTGGTGTCCAGGGCCTGGCATCCTTAGGTAGGTGAAGCCAGAAGCTCTCCTCTGATGGGACATGAGAAAGGGACCTTGCCAGGGGCAGATCCCTTGTGGATCCCATGAGGACCTCCAAGGACAAGCCCCAAGACCATGGCAGAGGCCCTGCCCCTCCACGTGCTGCCACCCCAGCTCTACCACCACCCTGATCTCATCCTCTCTCCCCATCCTCTCCCCATGGGGTGATGTGAATGAGTGTTGTCACCTCCAATGGCACATGCCCTGTCTCTCCAGCCCGGAACTGCATGCGGCTGCAGGTCCTGGAGCTGGACCACGTGGCGGAGATCAACCAGGAGGTTGCAGCAGAAGTGTGTAGAGAGGGATTGAAGGGGCTGGAGATGCTCGTGCTGACTTCCACACCAGTCACCCCCAAAGCCCTGCTGCACTTCAACAGTGAGTAGTGATGCCTAAGTATGACACAGAATCCACAAAAATGGAGACATCCAGTGTGGAGGGTGCTATGACAGAGGGGAGGGTGATCAAAAGGTCCAGATCCCTGAGCCAGACCTTGCCTTCCAGTTCCAATAGAACCCATTGCTGACACTGGGAGCTAATCGGAGGTTGGGAAGTGCTGGAATCTCCATAGCAGGAGGTTTCTAAGAGCAGCTTCAGCACAAGCCTGCCAAGGATGGGTTAAGAAGAGCTGATCTTGCCTTGGGACATGGGATGATGGAGACACTCCCTCTAGACTTTTCCCAGTCTAACCTACACCATGGCGGCATATCCCAGACCCACCTTGGCACGCACGAGTCTGGAGTTGCTCACGTTTGGAGTTTACTGAGGCCATTTGCCTGGGCAGGAGCTCCTTGTAGGAAGAGACTACAGCCAATGCAAGGGTCTGTTTGAGGTGCCATTCTTGGTGATGGTGGCACATGTGACCATGACGGGACTTGCTGGGCTTTTGCCTTCTGGATGGAAGCGTAGAGGTTTCTCAGGGAAGGACATCTGAATGGCATAGGGCAAGCAGAGACCATCATATAGATCACCATCCTGCTATGAAGGGCAGATCTCCTCCCTCTTCAAGGTGAGGTTTCCACAAATACCTAAGGCCTTGAGGAACCCTGGGTGGGTTGTAGGATACTGTAACCTCATCCCCACTGTCCATCCTAGCTGTGGGAAAGCTCTTCCTCCCCCAGCTGTGACAAAGCCAGGTGATGTCTCTGCTCCCAGGTGTGTGCCGGAACCTGAAGTCCATCGTCGTGCAGGTGGGCATTGTGGACTACTTCAAGGAGCCCCACAGCCCAGAAGCCAAGAAGATGTTTGAAGAAATGGTGAACAAACTGCAGGTAAAGGATGCCAGTGCCATGTCACTGTGTCCCCTCTATGTCCCATGAAGAGGCAGAGTCCCCAAGGGATGTGAATGGTGGGGACACCAGTATAGATCAACCAACAGCGGGTGGCATTTCAGGTGTTTTCCTCCCTTCTTGACCCCACTCTCTGCTTCTCTCCCAGGCCCTGAGGAAAAGACCTGGCTTTTCCAAGATTTTACACATCAAAGTGGAAGGAGGCTGTTAGACCTTCACGGATCCACAAAGCACATTCCCTCTATTGCCCGACGGACCCAGTGGCCCAGAGAAACCAAACTGATGGTCCAACACTCATCTGCTCTGGACCTGGAGCCACGGAGACGCCGGCCCATGCACAAAAGCAAATGACTCTTGCAGGCCTTAGTGCCCCGCGGCCGGCGCTGGCTCGCGGACACGTTGCGGGTGAGAAGGTGCTACTCACGGAAACTTGGAGACTGCCCCAGGGGACACGGCCGCGCTCTTTCCCAGGAGGGAGGACGGCTGCGAACCCTGCAGCTGCTCATTGCCAAGGATCCCTGCTTAGGCAATGTCTTTTTCTTTGAACTTCTTTATTTATTTTTTCTCTTTTTTTGGGCTGTTGGTTGTTACGGGGACCAAGCATGTCTCAGCCCACAGGCCTTCACCGTGCCCTCCCACCACATGGGGGCATCTTCTCCACTGCTGTGGTAGGTGATGTGGAGGCCTGTTTGGAGGCCATGAGCCGGTGCCTCTTGGCAGATGACCCGCTGGGCTTGCTGCTGGTCCCTCATAGAGCTCCTGGAGCCAGTTGAGCTCCATGGCTGAAGCAGCCCTGTGCTCTCCATGGCATGGTGCAAGTGGCATAGGAAGGGCCCATCTCCTCTTTGGGCGCTCCTGCAGACTCTCTGCCAGCTGCCTTTTTATTTACCTGTTTCTTCAGGAAGGAGGGCACCCAAACAAGGGCAAATACTGCCCAGAAACCAGCAGCACAACCAGACCGCAGACTGGAGGTGGTTGCTCCTCGGGAGGTCTCCAGCCTCACCTCCTCTCCACCCAATCCTTCCCACTAAGGCAATAAACCCTTTCCAAAAAACACCAAGGAACACGGGTAATGCTTCTGTCTTCATGAACGTCCACCTTCCACTCAACCCCCTTCCAGAATGGATCATCTCATGCCAAGAGAGGGACCTCCATGGGCAGAAGGAAGCGCTCAGAGGGACGTGCCACCGCTCGCACCAATGTCCAGCCATCGCCTAGCCCATCCCAAGCAGCTTGGCGCAGAAATCCTGCCCAAATTGTTCCAAAACCTAAAGCTGCTCTCTTTTTTTTCACCAACCCACTGCCCTGAACAGCAGATCCCTTATCTACAGGCATGGCTTTTTTTTTTTTTTTTTGTCTTCAGTTAATCCTCTTCTTCCCTTTGGCTACCTTATTCCTGGAGGGAAGTCACCCTTCCCCACATCCCCTTTCTTTTTTGTTTTCCAAAGAAAAAGGCTCTCAATTGGCATCCAACAGAGTCAATCGTTTCCATCCTCCACCCCATGAAGAAGATACCAGGAGGACTCCAGGCTGTGGGGGACCCCATCAGAGCACTGCCAGCAGCAAAGACACATTGGCCTTAAACACAGCTCCCAAAACTCAGTGCCGTTGGGGAGGAGCGAGCCCCAGACCCAACCACACGTGATTGGACCCAAAACATCCAGGTGAGAAGAGCCAAGCAGGAGAAGCAGCCCTGGGGGCAGTTCGTCCTCAGCTCTGGGCTCACTGGTTTTGGTGTCTGTTGGCCAACGGGAGCTGCCGTGCGGCTCTTAGGGACCAGCCTTTCCTGAGACAGCTGCTCTTCCTCCCAACTGAGTCATGGGCCAGAGAGCAGAGCCACAGGCTGACACCTTCCTCATCCCCATCATGAGACCCGCAGACCTCAGCCCAGGCCTCCCCAGCGCAGAACGCCACAGGAACCAGCCCAAAGGCCTCCAGCGCCGAACCCAGGACACGCTGTCCTGGAGCATCCCCAGCAGCTCCCACCCTGCTGACAACCCCGTAGAGAAAACACCTGGTTCGTGGATCCTGGAGAACCCTTGGGCTGCTGGGTGGGCTGTAGGCACCTCTCGGTGCTCCAGGTGCAGCGGATGTCTCAGCAGAGCATTTCATCCGCCCCCTCGTCCTGTCCAAGCTGCCTTCTCTGAAGCAGGGTAGGGTTGTGCGCAGCATCTTCGCCGCAACCCCCAATTCGAAGCACCTCCGTTTTTCCCCCAACTGCAGGAAAAAGCTGCTTGCCCCCAAAACTCAGCCCCAAGAGCTGCCTTGAAGAAATCCCCATGTCCCACGAGGGCTGTGCTAGGAGGGATGTCACCTCCACACACAGAGACCTCATCCGTCACGCTGCCGGACGCTCTCCTCCATCCTGGGGCTGGGAAGGAAGGTGGGATGGGTGCAACTCCATGAGGAAAAAGCAAGAATGGAGAAAAAAAAAAAAGCATTTTAAAAGAGCAGAGCAACGAGCAGTCCCTGGGAGGGACCCACCAGCCTCCACATCTGCCACCTCCCCATGAGAGCTGCCACAAGGGTTGCAGCTTCTGCCCCAGCGCAGAGACTTGCGAAATTAAGTCTTAAAAGAAACAAAATAAGTATTTATTTCTGTAAAGAACAAAAAAGATGAAGAACAAGAAAAGGTTTTAAAGAAAAATATATATACTCAGCATGTTTATAGACTATGCTTAAAGACTATCACGTTGAGAGCCCCATCTGAAGACAGAAGGTGTCTGCTCCAGGTTTGCTGCTGGTTCGAGGACGTCCCTGTCCCTCCCGCAATGCCCAGCTCTCCTCGGGGTTGTGGGAAAGATGAGGACGAGCTGGTGGAAATGGGGGGAATAAGGATGTTGAGGATGTTGAGGACTCTTGCAGGAACGGTGGTTGTTGGTTGGCGAGTGGCTGTTCGTGTCGTCCGTGGACGTTTCTGCTCATGATCGCAGTGGTGTGGAGCTGTAGGTGTGTGATAGTCCGTGTGTGACATCTCCCGTCATTGTCCCCTCCCTGCAAACCCTGCTGGGTCAATGTCACCCGAATTTGGTACTTGGGCACGTCCCGCACCCGCTCTGAGAGCGGGCCAAGCCACCGGCCTCCCAGACATCGGTCTTTCGCTCCAAAACGAAGCCAACCCCTGGGCTTAGAACAAAGCAAATGTAGTCCATATTAAAAAAAAAAAAAAAACTAGCACAGCAGAGTGAGACCCTGGGGGGGTTTCCAGGCATTGAAGATGACCAAAGTGGGGTTTATTTCCTCCCATTTTGCTCGGTGTGAGTCGTGGGCAAGGCTCCCGGCGCGGGATGCTGCTGGATTCCCGGTGGTGCAGGGCTGGGATTGGGACCCGTTGGGCTGCCAGCTTAAGAGTGTGTCCCAAGGACGGACAAGCTGGCTAAATGAGCAGAAAATTAGGGTTTTTTTTTTTCCCCGTCCAGCTTATTTTTCTGCTGATGCAGAGGAGCTGGTTCACACACCTCCACACCAGTCTCTGGTCCAAGCAAGCCCATCGCTCACCAGACAAGCTCCTCCAGAACCCAGGATATCCCCCCCAGCCGAGCGCGGCAGCACCCGCAGCCTGGCTGCTCCCTTCCTCCTCCTCCTCCTCCTCCGCAGCCAGGACGAAGGTGTCGGTTGGGAAACAGGAGCCCGCAGCGTGTGCCGCTCTGACGTGGCGATACGGGCTCCGCAGCACCAAGGGCCCCTTGTCTTCCCGGCTCCCTCCTCTCCCAGCGCCTCAGGATTGGCCTCATTGTTGGTGGCAACGAGCTCATTAAGACACTGTGTTTCTTCCACTGGGATGTCGTATTGACCCGCTCCCGGACGGCTCCGCGGGAGAGCTGAGGCTGGGGCGAGCTGCATGTGGTGTCCTAGTCCCTCCCCATCCCACTGGGGTGGCCTGTGGAAACCTCCCTTCTGCCCAGCTCCGGGGGCTCATCCTGTGCTCCCCTGTATCCATAGGATTCACTCGTCAGTCCTGAGATTTCAGCCCGATCCCCTCTGCAAATGAGGGCAACACGCTCACATTCTGCATCTGGTCTCCTTCCCCAAGAACTTATAAACCCTCTGGGTGGTTTTAGCCAAATTGGATGGTGATGGACAAGGCAGAGGATCTCAAGTCCTCCGGAAGCAACGGGAAATCAGGCCGCTGGAGAGGGAGCTCATAGGGAAGGATCTGCTGCAGTGAAGCTCAACCTTGTATTAGACACCAGAGAAGCCACACCAGGAATCAGCCATGACAATGCACAGTGTGATGCCAGGAAAATGAGGGGTGAGTGTCCACCAAGAGCTGCTTTTTCCCAGGAGGAGTTGGCCCATGGTGGCACCCGGCTCTGCTGGGACCTGCTTCCATGTGAGGCTTCTGGGACCAGGTTTTGGTGGTTCCCTTTTGCTCCTGACATTGCCCAAAGCTTCTCATGGCCAATTTTAGCAGGATTTCCCTCCGTTTCTCTTACGGTGGTGCCAGTCGGGGATTCCAAGAGGATCAACACCAGCAAACCCAGCAAGGGTTGGTGGCACAAGGACGGGCGCCACCAGCTGCTCTTTCAAGGCGAGACTTTGCTCTCAAAGTGTCACTCAAGAGCCCTGAGGATCCAGGGTGTTGGGATGATGCCCTGGATGTTGGACATTGGAGAGGGGCCAAAAGGCAGCTGCTTTTCCCATCTTCTGTCCATTTTTCCCCAACGTGGCCAGGGCCACCACCCTCTGGGAGGCACCAAGCAGAGCAGGGCAGGGACGGAACATCTCAAAGACAGACAAACGCGGCCCTGGGCTGGGACAGTTTCAAAGAAGGCAAACGGAAAACAAAAAAAAAAAGGAAAAAAAA
This sequence comes from Tinamus guttatus, assembly GCF_000705375.1. The sequence goes on from NW_010580257.1 coordinate 17,615, forward strand.
AGAAAAAAGAAAAAAAGAAAAAAAGAAATTTTTTTTTTGCTGTGTCACAGACGCAGCTGCCACCCAGGGCACAGCCAAGGCACTTTGCTCAGCTCCTCTAAAGGCTCCTGATGAGATTAAAACAAGAGGAAAGAAAAATACCGAAAATACCAATAGAGGCCGTTCTCAGCACAATTTTTTCTCTAAACTCAAAATGTGGTTTTTTTTCTCCACTCCTAGCTTTCCTCCACCAGGCGAGGCTGGTGTTTCCCCAAGGCAACGTCCCACCTCCGTGGCGAGACGAGGGCGAGCGCCTTCGCAGTGCTGCTCGAGGGGCCCCGGGCCAAGCCTTAACCAACGTGAGTGCGTTTCCGCAGCCAGTGCTGGGGCTGAAAACCCGCAGGTTCAGGCCGAGTGAAACCCTTTGGGAATTGGTGCCAAATAACACTGGTTAGGGACAGAAACCAGCCCCTTCCCACCTCCCGGGAAAAGCCCTCGAGGATCCTTCCCTGCAAGCAAAGAGAGGAAGGAAAAATAAAAAATACCCCAAAGCGGTAAAATAGGGTTTTTTTCCTGGCCAAACTAAGGGACCAAGCAGGTGCAATGGGCTAGGAGGGCAGGATGGCTTTTAGCAAGGGAGCCCCCAGCCGTGGAGCCAAACTTGCTTCGAGATAATCATGCAGACCGAGATAAATATATATAAATATATATGTAGACATATATATATGTCCCCCGAAATGGCAATCATTTCCCCAAAGCACTTCTTCCTCACAGCGGTCCCTCCAGCTCGGCCCCTGGGAAGGTAGCAAGTCGGTCCTCTAACTTATTTTTTTAAACTCTCTACAAATCTAGCTTTATTTTAGTCTTTCGCAGCGACGTGCCAGTGTCCGGAGAACCAAACGCCCCTCCTGCGCCGCCAGCGCCCGCGGGAGCCCCTCGTTTTAGCACTTTGGTTGGTACTGTCACCTGTAGCCGCACTTTGATGTTGTTGCTTTGAACCTTTGCCGAGTGTAAACTACGCGTATTTAAGAATTACAAAAAGAAAAAGGAAAAAAAAAAAAAAACACCATGTGCAAAGAGCTATTTTATGTTTCGCTGCTCAATAAGGGACTCTTGAAAGCAAGACAGGGTTTGGGAACTCATCCTCTCTCCCTGCTGGAGTGGAATGGGATAAATCCAGGCCAGCAGGATGGAGCCATGGCCCAAGCTCCAGGATCAGCCTTTGCCTTGGGCCTGGAAGACACTGTCGGGGGGAAAAGGGTTGGAAAGGCCAAGGGGGCTGGGGGACACGCGCATTGCCAGGGGCAGGAGCCGCCCCGAGCGGCAGTGGGAATCACGCTACGGATGCGGCGG
>NW_010580257.1:20054-30623 GCF_000705375.1 Tinamus guttatus
GCCAGCGCGGGGCAGGGGACACGGCGCCAAGACGAGAGCCGGGCACGTGCAGGGGGCACATGTGAGGGGAACGACACGGAGCGTCTGTCCCCTCTGCACAGCCCCATCCCCGCCTGGCAACACACAGGCCTGCTCCATTCTACAAGGCGGCTGCAGGAGGGACTTCTACTCACGGCCGTCTCCTCTCCTCATCCACATCTTATCCCTTATCTTGTGGCCCAAGGTACAACTCTCATTCCGGAGCATCTTCCTCTACGATTCCCAAAGCACCCTCTGCGCAGCGCAACGTGGCAGCTTCACTTCATGACAGCACAGAGCCCAGCAGGGAAGCCGGGTGCAGCCACAGGGAGACACCGTGCGCCAACACCCGGACTCCACAACACCCGAGGTGACCACCAGCCACCAGGACCCGAGGGCTGCAGCGCGCCCGAAACCCACGGGGCTCGGCCAGCTTGGAGCCCAACCACCTCCATGTTGAACTGAGCAGCCTCCCTCCTGACAAATGATGCGTTTGTAAAAACCAAACCAAAAACCCCAGCTCTTAAAGCTTCACCCAACAGCTGAGTCAAAGCCACTCGTTTTAGACGCCTGCACTGGATCCCCAAACCCAACCCTGCATCTAATCTACAGAAACACAAGGCCAACGTGGGCACAGCCAAACTGAGCACCACGGGGACGAGGCTGCAGGGCTGCAGGCTGTCGGTTCACCCACCTGCGCGTGCTTTGCTCGCAGCTTGTTGAGGATGTTGGTGGCGTCGAAGCCGGCGTTGTCACACAGCTGGCGGGGAATGATCTCCAGGGCTTTCGCGTAGGCCCCGATGAGCAGCTGCTGCTTGCCTGGAATGGTCCTGGAATAGTCCCGGAGGTACTTGGAAAGCTCCATCTCTATGGCACCGCCACCAGCCACAACTGAGTCGTTCTGAAAGGCAGAGGGAAAAGGGGCCGTGAGCTCTGCTTGTGCTGCTGGAGGGGAAGAGCACAAGACACCCTTTCTTGGAGCTTTTACAGATCAGGGTGACACAGACACGCGGGGCCCTCGCGAGCGCTGCCTGCACGAGCAGGGCAAGAGCCTCCGGCAGCCTCTTTGCTCCCCAAGGCTGTGTGCAGAAGAGGGCAGAAAGGGGTGCACTGGGAGCACTGTGTCAGTGCAGGGAGAGCAGAGCTGGATACAACCCCCTCGTTTCCTTAAAACACACCAAACCAAAGATATCTGCAACAGCACTTAGCAGCCACGTTCTGTTAGCAGCTATTTTTAATGCCTTATTTGCTTCAGTAGAGAGAGGCAGGATGTTCTTACTAAACGCAAAACAGCTCCAAAATGGGAGAAAAAAAAGACACTCCTTCCCAGCCCCTCTGGGCACTCAGCCCCAAGGCGCCTTTTGCCATGAGCTGCCACATTAACATGTAATTAGGCCTACCCCAGAAATGTCCAGAGCAGCCCCCGCCCCGAATCAGTAACTCCACAAATATTACACAGTCACATGTAGAATATTTGGTTAGAGCTCTCTGTGCTCCCCGTCTCGCCTCAGAAACGCCCCTCGTGGTCTGTACCTTGATGGCTCTCCTGACTATCATGATGGCATCATGCAGGGAGCGCTCCGTCTCCTCCATGAACTGCTCCGCGCCCCCTCGCAGGATTATTGTGCAGGTCTTGGCCTTGGGGCAGCCCGTGAAGAAGTTGTACCTGCCCATGGCACAGGAGAAGAAGGGTCAGGCCAACCGAGAGGCCGTGTCACTTCCGAACCGATTTTACAGCAACAAGAAACACGGTGGGAACAGAAATTCTCAAAACAGATGCACAAATGCAGCTGCTTCACCCTGCACAGTGACTATCAGATTTAGGTTGAGAAGGAGTCAACCAGGCAATGTACAAGTGAACTACAAGCTGATCTGGAGAAATCAATTTCTTTCTGCTGAGAAGGCTTTACACCAAACCAGGGCTCTCATTTTCACTTAGCAGGAACACAGCAGATGTTGGGGGATGGTTCCAAAGAGGATTTCTCTTCCAGCAATATAGAAGGGCCCATTTTACAGCACCTGGCTTCATTTGCACCAATAATAGAGTTTCACCATGGGATATTACACAAAATACCACAGTCAACTCCAAAGGGTGATGTTTTTAAGTTGTGAATGAAATGTATTCTGTGAGTCAGTGGGGAATTACAAGTATTAAAAAGAGCAGGAGAAAAGATTTGAATGAAGCTTGTTTCTGCTTGCAGCCCGAGAGCGCTCCCACGGGAGCGAAGCCTCCCAGCTCCCGGGGATTTACCTGTCTCCTCCAATCTGGGTCTCCTCGAACACTTCGCATCGGCCCAGCACGTCGTCCGACAGCGCGTTGACACTGGTCTGGATGGAGCCGCCACAGGCCTGCACGAAGGGAGATAAAACCAGAGTGTCACCCGCAGTGACAGACAAGACAGGTTTGCGCAGCGGGGTCCCATTCTGCAGAGACAGCTCTGGAAAAACACAGGGCAGGTGGGATTCAGGAGAGGGGGAAAAAACCCAAAACAACACAGGACACTTGTACTTTCTTCCCATCTCAGACATCCAGGCAGGCAACATCAGAAATAATCCTCAAGAGCAAAATAAGATCAGGGCTCTTCTAAGTGCTGACTCACAGCTCCAGGGTCCAGAAGCTACATAGAGACTTAGGAAAAAACCACCCAGGACAGAACGGGCAACTAGACTGAACCTGGGGAAATAAATCAGCTGAATGGACAGTCTTCCAATAGATTACAATATTAAAGGGCCATAAACGCACCACAGATGCAATTAGATTTTGATTCCTTATTCCATCAAGGAATAGCTTTGTCAGTGGATGGCAATTGAATCACACAGTGACAGTCACAGAGTCACAGAATGGCTGAGGCTGGCAGGAACCTCTAAAGATCATGCAGTCCAACCCCCTGCTCCAGCAGGGACACCCAGTGCATGGGGCACTTGGTCACATCCAGGCATGTTTGGAAGATCTCCAGAGAAGGAGACTCCACAGCCTCTCTGGGCAGCCTGTTCCAGGGCTCTGTCACCCTCACAGGAAAGAATAACTGCATTTAAAAAAAAAAGTGATGTAAAATTGTAAACATTCATATTTTTATGATGTGAAATTTCATAAAAATTCATGTTTATTTCATGAAATAAGAGATTTTATGTAAGTAACTGTGGATTCACTGACTGTTGTCCTGTTTTGGGAATGATATGACCAGGCACCACCAGAGATGAATTTAAAAAAGATATATTTTTTTTGAAAGCCAAAGCAGCTCACCATCATAGTTCTCTTGAGATCTTCTTCGGGGACACGGCCAGCACAAAACATGTCTCTATCTGCAAAGTACTGCGTAGCCACATCCCCGATCGGAAGCTTGGACAGGACAACTTTGGCTCCCGACTTGTGGATTTTGTCCAGTTTGTCGTACAGGATGTTCCACTCGGCATCCACGATGGCCTGGTAATCCTGGCAGAGACAGGAGAAACGTGTAACGCGCCGGGTGACGCAGGGCTGCCAACGCTGCCGCGTTTACAGAAACTGCACGAATGCTGGGGAGGAGGAATTAACCCATTACTGAGAGCAGAGCAGAGCACCCGCGGATCTTTAGGCACTGCACCCACTGCAGGAACCAAACACAGGCTGTGCTGGGACACGGGAATTTCAGCTTCTCTCCTCTGGGGCTACCTATATGTTTTGGGTGACTTCTCAAGAGGGCAGCAGTGAGTGACTTCAGGAAGGCATTTTACCAAGGTGACAGGAGAACTAGTGTTTGAACAGCTACTTTATTCGCTTAACAAGCACAGGACTGACTTCTCAGCATCTTAAGTGCTGCTTAGCAAGATCTCCCTGGGAGGCCATTTACTGAGCATGAAGAAGTCACCACGTGACTGGCAGCACTGCTCACAGTTTATACCAGCAGCTCTCAAGCACCATCACATCTTGTGGGCACAAGGATGTGGGACAGGCAGGGGTATCAGGTCTCCACTGAGGACTGACATGCAAGCCAGGCAAGCAGGAATCCAGCCACAGGCAGGTACTGCACCCTCAGGCACCTACCCAGCTCGCTCAGCTGCCCCAAGAGAAACCCGAGGCAGGAGGAGTTACTGCTGGGCACCCTGCTGTCCGCCCAACATGGGACACGTTTCCCCCAGTGCATGTTCCACAGGCCGTGGACAAGCAGCACATCAGACAAGTGCACGTTTCAGCTGTGAGCTCCCACCTCCACTGTGTTCACTCTGACTTCAGCGTTGTCCTTCTCGGCTTTGAGCTCCAGCTCCACATTCAGCAGGGCGATCTTGGGACACTGGTATTTCTTGGGCTGCATTTCAAAGCCAGCGTAAGAGAACGTCTTCTTGAAGGCCACCCCGGCCACCAGTTGGGAATCCTTGGAAACAGGGATTTGTGTTAAGCTGGGGCACCCCAGGTTTCTGCAGCAGGGTTAATAACCCTCACAGGAGACTCCCTGGTTCAGAGCCCTCATTTACAAACACTGTGCTATTTACTCACCAATGGCCGTCTCCTTTGATTAGCCCATTTTTGAAGAAAATAAGCAGTGAATATTCTCTTTGCTCACAAAACCAGCCTCTATCATTTCCTTTCTGCCCCTCAAGACACTGCAGTGAAAGATGCTCTACACAAGATCAAGGGATGAAACAGCCTGCTCTCTCTGATGTCTTTCCATTTTCTACCTTTGAAGACAGATACTTCTTCTAATCCACAGCCCAAACTTTTTCTTTGTTTTCCTTTGTTTTCACCCTGGTTTGTTTTACAGGCTCCACTGCCATCCTTTGAAGCCTTTTGCAACAGAACCACTGTGCTCAGCACTGCCCTCTGATGAGACCTTCCCGACTTCGCAGCCAGGAGAGAAACTGCATCCCAATTTCCTACCCCTCGGGTATCTAATCACCCACTGCAGGCTCAGCTCTGCCAAGGCAGCTAAACCCAGAGGAGAACCTGCAATTTTACCCTCATTAGCCAGGAAGGACACAGACTTTCTCTTCTCTAGCTTACAGACTGAGATGACCCTGGATCTATCAAAAGTCACCCTGAAAGGCAGCGTGCTAAATTATTTACCCCATCCTGATAATACTCTCCAAGGAGTCCTTATAAATAAACCCTCTGCATTCAGCCTCCAGCAGCTAAAAAGACAAAACCACAAGAGAGAAGCTCTCATCCGGGAGGTGAGACACCTCCCTTAACAAGGGACCATTTTCCACATGCCTTAAAATACCAATAGGCCCAGACTCCTCACACACACACATACACACTCAAAAAAAAAAAACAAAAAAAAACAACCCACACAGATGCTGAAACAATCCTAATTCACTCAGTCAGTTGTCTGGGCAAGATAATGGCATAATTACCATGTCTCTTCTCATGAAAAATGCTCGTCTGAAGTGTTTACAGAGAGCAACAGACATAGAATTAACATTCTGATATTCCACAGCAATTTTGCTTTTCTGGCAGAAGCATGCCCAGCTATCAGTCAAACCTGAGACCTGAGTCAAACCAGAGATTCTTCTGCCAATAGAGGAGCAAACCCACCTCGCTTTTTCCTCTTGTCAACAGCTTTGTTCTGCCTTGATAATTTCCCAACAAACATTACCAAGTTGGGCTGTATTTCCATTAGGATCAACCCACCAAAGGAGCTGTAATCGTTTCTCCTATCCCTTCAAAACAGGCTCTGATGAGACTTACTTCCAGAGCGCCTCCTTGCACCTTCTTTATTCCAATCATTTTGAGTTGTAACAAGTCATCTAACATCATAACAGCATCTACAACCATCTTGGAAAAAAACTCCTTGCTCTGGGATATCAGCTTGGAGCTCAGGGCCGTGGCTGCACACTTCTCCAGCAGGCTCCTCTGCTCACTGCAAAAAGGGAGGAAAGCAAAAAAACAGCGGTTTGTTCACAGATCAATTATTCTTGTTAACATAAACAAAAAACACTGTGCACGGTATGAGTGACCCACTCTGAGGGGGACAAAGATCACCTTGAATCCCTCTAAAGATGACATATTCTCTGGAGGATTAACTTAGGTAACACATGTCAGGACAAAGTGGCTGAGAATGAAAACCAGGACAGCTGGGAAGCCTGGATCCCCTCTCAGGCTCCACCACCCTGGTTACTGTTACCATGAGAACTACTGTATTTTGCTCTGCAAGTTAGCACAAATCCTTTTGGCTTATTTGGGACGTATGTGGGAATTTGGGACTTATTTGGGAATCCACTTGATTTTTTACTGTAGATATTAGTCAGGCCAGACAAAGAAGATAAGAGCTTGGAATGCAGGCAGAAAACCTCTGATGTTCTCATCTCATCCCAACGGACATGTTTGTTGTTGCTATCAGCTGAGTTCATGTACTCAACAACTACAGTGTGATCTGGCTTCCTGATCTGATTTGCACAGGGGTGCTTAACACTGCCACAGATCGCAACAGAAGGTGCAACTTCCACCACCCCTGGAAATAAAAGATATCAAGCCATTTATTCGGGGACCTCATCTCTTCCATGTGCGCTGGCAAACACTGGTCTACACATTTCACTGCAGGGGCAGGCAAAGTGAAAATGCAGCACCCTCCTGCCCAAGAGCAGCAACAAATTCCAAAAGTCAAAAAAAAAAAAAAACCCTGGGGGCTTGCCACAGCTGCTCACCTGACCTGAAGTGCTGAGCGAGAGCCACAACAGAGGTTAGAAATCACTTCACACCAAAGAAATGAAGGCCCTCTACTCACAATCAGACCATCTAGTCACGGATCCATATGGGAAACTTACTCTTTATCTTCCTTCTTCACTGTAACGGCGATGTCTTTGATCTTGTTCACAGCCTGTCAAAACACAACCCAGCTGAATTAACAACTCATGTTTTTAAATTGATCAGATCTCCAGCTTTTCATTTTGCATAAGAAACAAAAAAGGAAAAAAAACCTCAAACACACACCTAAAGAATACACAAGATTTAGAAAACAAGCTCAAAACTGCACTGCTGCTTTCTGCACATCTGGGAGAGCAGATCTACAAACATGCAAGATGATCAGAAGCGGCTCATACAGTCCAAGCATATGGACATGCAACAACAGTCCCCATTAAAGCAAAAATCCCCTGGACTCTAGTGGCTGTTTTCTCACTCCCACAGCACTATGTTAAGATTTTCCTCTTTTATACCATAAAAATACACATTTTAACCATCTTGGATGGGATCTTGAAGTGCGGCCCTTGCGTATTTAACAGCCTCCTCACTTAGGAGGAAGTTTAAGAAAAAGGCTATGAAGAGAGTTAACCTCCAGAAGAGGTTCCAGCTTAATGAGACTGAAGTGTTCCAGGAGATGTAAGGTTTGCCAAGCAGCAAAAAAATCACTAGAATGGGAAACTAATTTAATGAATTTTACCACTTATTAATTCTTCCCTGGAGAGGAAAAAGGAACATAAAAAATTAAATAAAAAGGGAACACAAGATTATTCAGGAAACACACTGGAAATACCAGTTTGCTGACACCAAAGCAGCCAGGTGATGTTTGCAGGAAAACGTCATGAGGTTGTTACTGCCACCCCCTTCTCCCCACCCCACTCCAGAAATGATTTTCCTGGAGGGAACGTTATGTCATGCTGTGCAGGTACAGAGCTGCTCTGCTCACACCTCCTCATCGAGCCCAACAAACCCTCAAACCCAGGGGCAGCAGGGCCCCGTGTGCCCCCCGAGCAGCCTCTCCTCACCAGCTGCGTGGCCGTGCGGAAGGCACGGATGATGATCTGGGGGTGAAGGCCTTCCTCCACGTAGGGCTTCACCTGCTTCAGGAACTCGGCGGCGAGCAGCGTCACGGACGTGGTGCCGTCACCAACCTGCACGGACACGGAACGCGCTGCGTCACCAGCACGACGCCGAGGTGCCAAGATAACAACACGCGGGGAAAGAGATTCCAGGACTTCCCTGCTTGCAGGTGATTAAGAAATGGTGAGGTCCACACCACCTCCCTTCTGTCCATCCCCTTCATTCCTGACACACAAGCTCTGAAGCTCCCCAAACCCCTAATCAAATCTAGCTGAAACAGCTTGAAAGATCTGCATAAAGAAGCAAAATCCCTCAAAAAATAACAAAATAAAATAAAAAAGAGGCTAAATGCAGGCACAAGGCTGCTGCAGCAGCCAGGGGACCCTCCTACCTCTGCATCTTGAGACTTGGCAATGTCCACTAGCGTCTTGGCAGCCGGATGGACAACGTCGAGGAGCTTCAGGATAGTGGCACCATCATTAGATATAGTGGCTTTGCCTGCAATTGATTTGGAAAAGAGAGTCAAGCTCGACCGTGCTGAATGAAGCCATAACCTGCTGGAAAAGGGCAGGCCCAGCAGGCGAGGAAGCTTTCCAGGCTCCAGAGACATTTTAGCACCACAAGAGACACTTCAAACCACTCAGCCTGACTCTGCTTCACAGAGTAAGCACAGCCCCACGATTTACCAGCTCTCAGATTCTTCCCCTGATCCAGCAACCCCACATGAGCTTTGTCATGTCCAAGTACCACAGGCTCACGTCCCAAACCGTCACTTGGAAATCTTATTTTCTTTAGCCAAACTGCTGTTTTTCCCTATGTGATCCGTAATGTGATCACTGCGATATTTTAAACACGTTCCTGCATCCAGAAAGATACAAAAATATCCAATCAGCTAAGTAAGGGGCCTTCTCCATGCACAGGAGGAGCCCAGAACAGCTGTTTCCCAGGAGGACTCCAAGAAGGAACTGCCACTGAGTATTAACAGTGTCTTTTTTACTCTGAGGAAAAAATTGAGGTGGAAGTGCAAAACTATTCATACCAGCTAACAGGGGCTTTACATTCACCACCTCTTCTTATTTCTCAATAGCATCTCCACACTGATTAAAAATAATAATGATCAGGTATTCCACTCTGACACTTGACAGGAAAAAAAAATCAAAAAGAATCACTGGAAAGCAACAGAATCAGTTACTAAACTAAAAAGTCAGTGATCCTTTCTAAAATAAATGTTTTTACAGATAAAACCTGCACTATAAGGACAATTCTAGCACACATTAACAAAATGCAAGGCAGAGATTTGTTATGATTTAATACCAATATCATGACTTCATACAATCCTTTCCAGAGGAGGCATCTCCAGTTCATACAAAAATACCAGCCAAGAGCTGAGTAACTTTACACATTATGAGTCTCATCTAGAGCAACCATCTAGAAGAAGATGGTTGGGAATATGCAAGGACCAAGTTCAAAACACACCATTTCTCCTCTCTGCCACTTTCTAACACTCTAACCCTGCCCCTAGTGTAGAATTCAGCTACCTTTACCCAGCCTGGTAAATAACTGATGGGTAGCCCAGGTTTCAAACTGAATGTTGAAACAGAAGCTGAACCTCTGCATCACAGGAGCTGAGATTCTCCGTGTTGAAGGAAGCTGAAGTTTGTGTATAGGCAAACGCTCATTCAATTAGCACAAAGCTATAATTCAAATTACAGCACAAAATTCCCACTAGCAGCAGGAGGATGAGGCATTCCACACGCCTTAGCCTCTAGCTGTACAAAAACCCACGCTGGCGAGTGTGTTTTCCCCATAAATGTTATTTCTGAGTCATCTTTCACGCAGCGCTCACCTCTGTCGTCCACGATGAGCTTGTCCATGCCGCGGGGCCCCAGCGTGGTGCGCACGGCCTCGGCGATCACCTGGCACGCGTTGATGTTGCTCACGAGCTGGGGAATGCCCTGCGAGGTGTCCGTGCCCTCCTTGAGCAGGATAACTGGTGTGGGCTGCCGAGAGAAGCCACCGCAGAGCTGTCACTCTCATCCTAACCACCCAGACAGCCTGCACAGTGACAAGGTTAGGCAAAAGCCTATTCTTTCCCCAGTACAAGGAGTTAAGAGATGTGATGGATCTTTCACTTCCATGACCAAAAACTACAGTATCTTTAAAGGCTCGTTGACCAAAATAAAACACGCAAAAATCCTTATCCCTAAGCACCCTGCTTTGCTTATTGACCTAACCCCACCTTCCAAGTGAGGCTGTGACCACAGGAAGCCCTGAAAGAGAAAGCCACAGGCTGCCCCCGCTACACAAAAGTAACTGCTCGTTTGAACACTGCAAAGGTTTATTCCCACAAGCTTTCCCCGTTTAAGCTTCATCTTCAAGGCACGCCTATGGCTTCAGGGAAGGGATTTGTGCAAGTGTTTCTTGGTTAAAGGGTGACGGTTCAGAGAAAGAAGAGAGAGCAGGAAACCCTGCGCATTTTTGCTTTTAAGCAACCGCTTGCAGGCAGAGAGAGAAGCTGTAACGACAAAGAGTGACCGGAGCAGAGGCTCCAGGGTCGATGGGGGGGATGGGGCTTGGGAAAACCTCGAGTGAGCAGCATGTACTGCCAGAGCTGCGAGCTAAAGGGAAAACCGCACCCCGGAGGATAAGCAGGTTAGACAGAGTGACAGGACCCAGCACTGGGACCGGGGCTCGGCGCGGCCCCCAGGCCCAGGCCGCCTCCCTTCCCAGCGCCCTGCGGACTACAACTCCCGGCGTGCCCCGCACGCCCGCTGCCCTGCAGCCGCGGCGCCCGCCACGCAAGGCCTGACCGGAGC
>NW_010580257.1:33938-46035 GCF_000705375.1 Tinamus guttatus
GCTCCCACGCAGCGCCCAGAGGTCCCGGGGCTGCTCCTGTGCGTGCGCAGGGCGCGCGGGGACACGGCGGGAGGGACATCCCAGCTGTTCCGCTCCCTCCTGGAGCCACCCCAGCTGTGTCCCTGTCCCCACGGCGCGGTCGCTTCAGCCCCTGCTGCACGCCAAGCCAGGGCAGGGAATGGAGTGGATATATAAGGGCCTGGGCTCCTTAGTGTGTACATAGTGCTAATATAGACATTAAATAGTAACCTCGTGCGCAAACACACACACACACACGCTCGTGGGGAGGACAGGGACGGCCTCGCACACACAGAGCACACGACAGGGACAGGCGGGAGCAGGACCTGCCTCCCAAGCCGCCTGCACGACCCTGGTCCGAGCAGGAAAGCTGCTGCGTCGCAGAGGAATCCCCCTTTCCCTGCCTTTCTCCTTCTCCGGGGCGCGGGATCACACGTCGGTCATCTCGTCCTCCAGCTCGGCATCGTCCGTCTCGCCTTCGCCCTCCTCCTCCTCATCTGACGTCACGTCGGCATCGTCGGCTTGCGCCAGGCACTTGGGACACGAGCAGGTGAACAAGTAGTTCTCCCTGGAAGAGGTGACGGGAGAGGGGGAAGGAGCAATGGGGTTGGGCAAGAGATGGGATCAGAGGAGACGAGACCCCCGCGGTCAAGCCTAGCGTGGACCCCAAGGCTCCTTATTCCTCAGGAGCCCTGGTGCCACCGCGGGCACCATGTCCCCTCTGAGCAGCCCTCACCTGAGTATCTTGTGGCGGCTGTGTCTGCTCCGATCCCTCTGGCAGCAGTCCAGGTAACTGATGCAGATTTCCTAAGGGGTAAAGAGCAAGGGGCCTGGCTGCAAGTGGGTCCCGCAGACCCCGGTGGCCCTTGGGAGCAGCCTCCCCCAGGAGCCTCCTGTGCAGAGGTGGGAGGCCAGGCCTCACCTCTCCGGCCTCGATGTCCTCCAGTGCTGTGAGATGCAGCAGGAAGTTGTTGTCCGGGAAGGAGGTCTCGGCATTGGGGATGCAGCTGTGGTTACCTGCAGGAGACAGCGCTCAGCTGCGAGGAGGGCTCCAGAAAAGGGGCAGGGGGAGGCCAGAGCCCCCAGCATGACGAGCAGGGCTGCTCCTGGGCCGTGCACCGGGCTGCCTAATCCAGCAGGCACTGCTGGTGGCCCTGCTCATCCCTGCTCTGCTACGGATGCTTGGGAGGGAAGAAGGTGGCTCTGGGTGGCTCATGGCCCGGCCAAGGCAGCTGGCTCCCCTCATGTGAGCGGTTGCCCCAGCTCCACTGCACTCTTAACAAGGCCACAGAAGGGCTCTCTGCTAACGGCCCACGCGGCTCCTGGAGCCTCCAGCATCTGTTCAAGCCAGGACTGACCAGCTCAGAAGGGGGAAAGATCCCGGGAGACCCTGAGAGGACAGCCAGGACCTAGGACAGCATCCATCCATCCATCCTGTCCCATCCCACCCTGGCACAGGCTGCCCAGAGAGGCTGTGGAGTCTCCTTCTCTGGAGATCCTAAACCCAACCTGGATGCCGCCCTGTGCCCCGTGCTCTGGGTGTCCCTGCTGGAGCAGGAGGTTGGACTGCATGATCTCTAGAGGTCCCTGCCAACCTCAACCATTCTGGGATTCTGTGATTCCATCCTTTCCCACCCAGAAGCGTTCAGGGAAATGCAAGAGAGTCCAGGACTGGACAACCCCTTTCCCCCTAATAGTTTTCCTGCCAGTCCCTGTGTCACTTACAGCAGCTCTGGAGCACGTAGAGACCCGATCCCTCGCAGTTGAGGAACTCTCCTGACTCTGCAGCACAGAGAGGATGTTAAGAGCCTGCGAGGGCCACTCCACACATGCAGCTCAGTGAGGGGCACACGGGGGGACATCTGCCAATGCTGAACACACATGCATGTCCCACTAGCACTTGCTTTAGGGACTGCAGGGTGGTTTCCAAGCCCCTTCCTTCGCCGCCGAGGGGCATGAGGACATGGAGAGCTGCACCTCCCATTCAAGCCGATGCTCCCCTGTCCCTCACCCAGCTGCACCAGCAGCTCCAAGGGGCGAACCTAAGTCAAGCCAAAAATGGTAAAAAAGGGTCTTTGGCACTGCTGTAAGCTAGAATCTCTGCCCGGGATCCCTCTGCAACCCCAGTCTGCCACAGGACACCTGGACCACGCAGTTCACAGACACGTGGCTCATGTACACGGGGGAGGGAGGGATCTCCTGATCCCCAGTGGGAATCTCAGAGCAGAGTCCGCAGGGGCAGAACCCGCCAGGGTCCTGCAGACCCTCACCCTTCTCGATGTCCTTGTAGAGCTGGTCGATGAAGGTGTCGAGCTGCTCGCGCTGCGCCCCGGGGAGCTCCAGCGCGTCGCACGCGTGCACCCACTGGCTCAGGGAGCTGGCAGGGAGGCAGAGGGGCCCTCTGAGCCATGGCCCAGCGCAAGGGGACAGCCGTCCTGGCCGCCCCACGAGCCCCCTTACCTCGTTCCGATGCCTTGGCCGTTCGTCCCGACGAGGGCAAAGAGGGACTGGAAGCCTTCGGGAGTGAACCACTGTGGAGGGAGAGGGCAGTGCAGTGAGCTGCAGCCACACCGCCCCAACAGCCCCAGGCCCACACAGACGGGGCAGAAAGGCTCCTGCAGGCGCCCAGCTCCTCTGGAGACATCTACAGCGAGATCCATTGGGGGAAATGGAGAAGCAGGATCTGTAGCTCTGATTTTAAGCTCTACCATGATTTTCAGGAGGGAGATGCTCACACACGGGTGAGACCAGCCCTGATACTGTGAGCACTGGGTCTCCCTGCGAAGGGATCCCTGCCTGCCATTGGAGCAGTCCCCTGTGCCCGCACTTTGAATCCCTCAGCGCACACTGAGGAAGGCCCCCTTGCACAAACGCGCACCTCGAATCCCTCGGGGAGCTCTGGGGGTCGTGGGCTCTCAGGAGAGCGTGGTGTAGACGTGCCCCAGAGGGGCTGGTGCCCAACGGAGGGTCCCACCACTCTCCTGAGCTGTGCAGGCAGTCACCCACTCACCCTGCTGAGATGCTCATCGTAAAGGGCTTCTGTGAAGAGCACTCGCAGCAGCTCCAGCTGGCCCTGGTGGGAGAGGCAACTGCGTCAGGGGGGAAGATGCTGCTCTGAGTCATGCTCAGGGCCCAGCAGGAGCTTCAGGACTCAGGGTCCTCAGCCTTTATGGCAAGGCTGGAGGCTGCTGCCTTCAAAGCAGCAAAACTGACCCATTTTGTTAGCAAAATCCACCCATTCGGCAGCAAAATATCATCCTGTTCCACTCCCAATCAGAAGCATCTCTGTCACAGAAACTACCAGCTTGATCTTCTGTAGCCTCCCAAAGCCTGCTAAGTGACCCCCCCCTGCCTCGGCAGGAGGGACTCCTGCCAGCTCAGTCAGGGTCCCTCCTGGGGCTGGAGACCCCACTTTGGGGTTTCCAGCATCTCCCA
Organism: Tinamus guttatus; assembly: GCF_000705375.1. The sequence continues at coordinate 37,392 of NW_010580257.1, forward strand.
GCCCAGCACACGCTTAGCTTGCAGCAGGGCCAACACAGTGTGCTCATTGCTGCACCCCTGGGTGCTGGGGCCCGCTGTATGTGGGGCCACAAACCCCACTCAGAGAACCTGCTCCCATCCCTGGAGAAACAGGGCCTCCACAACCACGGGCTGGCACGTGCGGGCTGAGAGACCTGCCATTCAGGTATTCCCAGGACTCAGCATGTCCAAGCACTGCTCTTACCTTAAATTTGTCCCCCAGCAACTTGTGCACAATCTCCTCCTCCTCGTTTGCTGTCTTATTGCAGAACTGGGAGAAGACCTTGATCCACCAGTCCTTGTCCTTGGCCTGAAAGGGATGTCAAGCAGATGCTCTGCACTAACACCACCTTCCTGGCCAGACGGGGACAGGGACAAGCCCCACTATGCTCACAGGTGCCAACCCGCTATGAAGGCACAACAGAAGCATCCACACAGTGGTAATTAACTCAGAGTGAAGCTAGGCAGAAGAGCCAAAGGAAAGGCTTGTTTCTGAAAAAAAATGTATGTTTATCTGGTAAGGAAAGAAAGTCCTGCTTGGCTCAGGACACAGGAGCCTTCTCTGCCGCCTGCTGTACCCAAGACCAAGGATCACTCAATGTTGCAGCCTCTTAGAGCAGGATCCTGCTTTGCCAAGTGCTACAGGAAAGATCGGTCTTGGGAACAGGCACAACGGAAAGAGAAAACCACACCCTGGCTCCAAATCACAGACATACCTGTTTGACGGTGGCCACCATCCGTGCCATCAGCATGATGCTGGAAGTTTCCGGTGGGTAATGCATGTTTCTGCAGGGATAAGAGGGAAGAAGACAGACGGGCAGATCAGTGTTGGTACGGAAAGAGAAGGCTGGAGGGAGGCCAAAACAGCCTGTTGCACCAAAGCAGCCAGCCCAGCATCACCACATAGGGACCCGAGGTTGCTCAGGGCAAGGAAAAGAAGCCTTGGCCTGCCTGCTGTCACCAAACATGCTGTTAGTCCCCAGGCATCCTGCTAAAACATGGCCTGGGGGAGAGTCCTGATCCCACACAAAGCCCAGCAGTGCAGCGAGAGCTGGGATTTGTGACCATTTTGGGGTCAGGGGTGTCGTTTCTCCTCTCTGTGCCCATCTTGTCCTCTGCAAGTAGGGGTAGTTCTGGGTACCTGCAGGGGTGCTACGAGGCAGATGTCGAGGAGGTTGGAGAGGGGCAGGCACACGGAGAAACAGCAGGAGCGAGGGATGCGCTCCTTGGAGCGTCGGGAATTGCTCAGCCCCAAGCCAGGGACCCTGCCAAGCAGCAGGGAGCCCATGGATTCGGAGCGGAGCAGTGTCTCTCAGCCACCAAGTCCCACCAGCCACCTCACACAGGGATGGGAAGCCTGGACTGTCCCCAGCCAATGTCACAGTCGCCAGGTCCCACCAGTCACCTCATGCAGGGATGGGAAGCCAGGACTGTCCCCAACCAATGTCATCACCCAGGCCAGGAAAGCCACCTCTTGGTGCCCTAGAGCAGCAGGCAGACTGATCCCCTACCTCCATGCCTCCTGCAGCTTGTTGAGGGGGTGTGCGGGGTCCTCGCGGGCTGGGCCGAGGCAGAGCACCTGGTGGTACTGCTCCCACGCGGACTGCCTGCACTCAGCACTGCAGTACGTCACCTAGAGTGAGGGGCACAGCACCTGCCGTCAGCCGCGGCAGCAGGAGAAGCGGGTGCCAGGCCACAGACCATGCCCAGCCTGCCCCTAAAGAGCCCAGGCTCTTTAGCAAGAGGGAGAGGTGAAGAGCAGACACCGATTTTACACCATGGCAAACCCCTCCCTGGGCCCTAGGAGATGAAAACTCTGCCAAGGAGCTGAGTGAAGCCTGTAGGAATTAACTCATGCAGCGTTAGGGGCAGAAAGCTGGACTAAGTGTTTGCCTCAATGCTATAAAGGATCTAGCAGCCCCAGTCAGATCGTGCTCCTTCCCGGCAGCTCCATACCTGGCACTGGGGACACTGCTGGTGCAGGTCCTTCCGGATGCTGCACTGCTCCGGGTGAGGCAGCACCTGGGAGCTCCTTCCCAGCAGCCGCTGGGCATTTTCCTGAGCCGTCTCCAAGGCCCGCAGGCAGTGATCACAGGCTGTGGAGGAAAACACAACCGGACAGCGCGGTGAGAGGGCAGCCTGCACGAGCGAAGAGGCCCAGGATAACCCGGCACTGCCGGGATGGGCAGAAGAGCCCAGCACCTCTGATCCGGGGTCACCACCTCCTACCTTTCCCTCTGTTTCTTCCCTCATTTCTGCTGTAATTCAAAATTCCTGCCCTCAGTCCTCATCTGCTGTCTTTATAATGCTGGGAAATGCTTAACGGCCATATGATGCACAAGGAAAACGTCCTCATTTGGCTCCCGTGTGATGCAGCTCAGCAGGGAGCAATGTGCAGTTAGCAGAAGACCCAGCTCGTATCAAGACCTCCCACTCTTGCATTTATTTCCCCCAAATCACCCCTGGCTGTTGGTGGCCCCCGCTCACCCCTATAGTTGTACAGGGCATTCCAGAGGAACTGCGAGGCCACCACGGGCCGCTCCACGAAGATGGTGTCCCCTTTGCGGATGCTCCTGGTGGCGAACAGGCCTTTCCCCTGCGAGCGGAGATGGGGCCGTCAGCAGGAGGAAGAAGAAAGGGGAGCGGGAGAATGAAGAGCAGTGAGGGAAACGGGGAAAAGGGAAAATAAAACGGTGACCCGACACCCAAAAGACACCCAGGGAGGCCCCCTCAGATCGCTCCTCGGCTCCCCAGCCTGTGGTGACGGGGAGAACACGCTGCAAGGCGACTCCTTCCACCCAGCCCCAGCGGCTCCCGAGCTATTTCCCGGGGGGAATGGGGGGATAATTTCCCCAAGGGGGCCGAGGGGCGCGGGCAGGAAGGAGACGGGGCGCGGGGGCCTCACCTTGGCGCTGCTGATGAAACGCGCCTCGGCCGCCGCCCCGGCCCGGCTGCCCGGGCCGCCGCCCGCGTCCCCCGCGGCGGCCGCCCTCCTCAAAAAAGGACCACGGGGACCCCAGGGCAGGCGAAGGGCGACCGCCATCTTAGGGACCCCCCCCTCCCCGTTGCCCCGAAATGGGGCTGCCGCCACACACCCAGCACTTCATTGCCTCCCCGCTGTGAAAAATCCTTTATTTTTCAATTTTCAACCTCCCCACTATGGGGGATTGGGTTGCAGTATCCAAAAAGTAGCTTACTCAGGGAAGGGGGGCAGGGGTGGTTTGCACCTTTGCAGGAGGTACAGGGAGATGTGCCTTCAGCACTAGGGCATCCCACAAAGGCCCCTAAAGTGAGGAGGGAAGGAAGGCACATTTATCGACATTAATTCAGGATGAGACCTTGCAGGTGCAACAGGCAGTTGGCACCAGTGTGGGGAACTGGGGGGGAAAATGCCTAGTTTTCACACAGATAGAGCCGGGGGCTTTGGGAGTCGCTAGATGTCACTGTCGGCTTGTGGGACACCGAGGCTAGCAGGCTCGGCCCATGATTGACCATAGGAGCATCCCTCGGGGACAAGGATGCGGGACCCACCTCAAAGCCTGAGGCACAAAAGCCAAAGCAAGAGCAAAATCCAGCAAAAAGCATAGATAATCCACCCCAGAGAGCCATGCACCAAGTCCCAGATCCCACATTTCACCAAGGCTCTTTGGTGTCAGTCCCAGGAGAAGCCACCCAGACACTGCTCAGAAACCAAAGAGATGCAGAAACTTACTTCTCCCCAGTCAGGCACATCACTTTTTTTTTCTTTTTAAAACTAGATTTTTATTAATACAGAAATAAAGGAAATAAATAAATGACACCTGTCAAGAAAAAAAAAGTTATTTCTATAAATAACAATATAAGAGTAAAGTGATATACAGTGTTCCAAGTCAGAAAGAGACACAATAAATTATCCTGAGCTCATGTGACATCATGCTTGGTAAACCTTGGAAGACGAGGTGACAGCCTGCGTGCTGACAGCCTCACTTAAGAGCACTTAGCTTCTGCTGTGGACTCCAGCCCCCAAGAATTACTAAAACGTATCAGGGAGAGTCTGATACTCGGTTCTGACCCCTCAAAGCCCTTCCACCCAGTAAAACCACAGCTATTAATCACATGGTGCAGTTGCACATGTGCTAGCCAAAAGCTCCCAGTGCTGCTTCCCATGGCACCGTGGTGTAAAATGAGGAGAGCACCCAGAACTCATACCTGGATTGAGGACAGGAGGTTGTCTGAAGCATCAGAAGTGTTTGAAAGCTGCCTTTTCATAAAAGCCCTCCTCCCCACGCCTCAGTTACCCAAGTCCCTGCAGTAGCAGCATACAATCTCAGCAACGTAAGGCAATGCAAGAAGGCAGAGGGACAGCCTGGGCTCTATCATGGGGGTTTGGGAAGATAAAACAAAGGCAAGAGTACACCAAGCAGTGCACAGGACAGGAGAAGGCACTTCTGCTGCAGGCTGTGAGCACCCACAGCTCTTGGGGAGACCTAGGGCTACTTTGTTCCCATTCTGCAGCCACTTGGGGACCCAGTATGGAATTACATCAGGCTAAAATCCAGTCAAGAGCATAGGAAAGGTAGGAGCACAACCTGGGATAAAGCTCCCATGTCCTGGCAGTGGCATGCCCTGCAGCTCACTTGTGTTTGCTCAGGCCCAGCTCATCTCACTGAGAATGTCATGACAAGAGTTTGTGGGTAGAAGCAAGAACTTCCCAATTTGTTGTGATCTAAGCATTAAACAGGGGCATCAAACTGACCTGAAGAAAACTATTTCCCCAGCATAGGTCTCTCCTGGGAGCACAGTCACATTCAAAGTAAGTGACATTGTGTTCAAATGCCCTTACAATAGTCAGGGACACCATCTAATTGTCACCCTGGCCTCTCTGCTCAAATGGTTTGTGCTTCCTGGCACATCAATAGTGAACAAACAAGATCAGCTGTTGTGCCACAACCAGGGCACCATGAGGCAGAAGTCCCAGCCTAGTGTTTAAGCCTCAGGAATTGCAGCACACAGCTAGGAGACAGGGGCCTCTCTAAGTTTGGACATTTCCTCCCAGTCAACAGCAGTTTAGTCCTACAGCTCCAACTCTCAGAGAAGAGCTTTAAGTCCAGCTTGGACCAAAGCAGCACAGATATGTCTGCATCCCCAGTATCACCATCAAGCAGACACAGCTGAAACTTTACAGTTTTTGCTCTGAAACAGCAGCAGCATGGCAGCTGTTCAAAGCTCAACATCCACAGTGTCCTCCTCGTGGTCCTTGATGTCTGTTGAGTCTGCAGTGGCAGGCTGAATCACTCCAAACTGGGTCAGCTTTGCCTTCTTCTGCTCCATACTCTGCTTCCGCCATTTGATTCTCCGGTTCTGGAACCAGACTTTCACCTAGCAGGAAAATGGCACAACAGCAGAGTGAGCCTCCCAGGACACCATGTCCAGGCCATGGCACATACAAAGTCCCCCAGTTGGGCAGCAAGTCCAGGTCCCCATTTCTAATGGTGGGCACTGCTGTTTGCTTTAAGGTATGTCCCCAGAAGGCAGAGTTCCTTATAGAAGGGACATGCCCCTTTGATTCTCAGAGCATAGTAAGCATGATCAGTGCCATCCCCCTGATCTACTTTGCTTTTCCCCCCACAGCTGAATATCCTGCTTGGATCCTACCAAGACTCTTCAAGCATGTGGTTTCAAAGTTATCCTGCAGTAGTGTTCCCCAGGTCACTCAGCATCACATCCTCCTCCAGCCACTCTCCATGGAGGAGGAATCATCACAGGCTGAGTCCAGATCCTGGATCTTACACCTCCACCAACCCCCCTTGCTCCTTACCTGAGTCTCTGTGAGATGCAGAGTTGCAGCCAGGTCTACTCGCTCTGTGCCCACCATGTACTGCTGCTTGAGGAACTCTTGCTCCAGCCGCTCCAGCTGCTCTGGTTTGAACACTGTGCGGACCCTTTTCATCTTACAGGGCCCCCCAGACCTCCAAGGCACAGGAGGTCCCAGCGAGCCAGCGCCTACGCAGTGAGACAGCTCCAGACCTGCAAGCACAGAGCAGGAATCATCAAGGGGCAACCGAGGAGGTCTCCACATCTCCCAGCAAACACCCCGTGCCCAGACCACACTGTACCCTGGGGACATCGAGTACCAGGTCCAGCTTGCTTCAGCTGACATCAAGGTCAGCCATGCTACAACATGTTGCAAAAAAGTACATTGGAGTAAAGCAGCAGAAACAGCCCAAAAGGATCCTTCCCACAATGGGACCTGCCTACCCAGGTGAAATGACCGGTCACAGCTGGTCACTGGGTGCCACAAAAACATCCAAGTATCCAAATACAATTGTGTACATGTTAGGGACTTGTTAATCCCAGCACTAAGTTATTTCTGATGGTAAAACTATTAAGCTGTTTGAATGATGTGTTTGTCCTGCAAACACTCAAGACACATGCTTCACTTTTAAATTATTACAGCTAACAGGAGTGTCCTGGGGCAGGAAGCAGAGCTCACAGGCATGTGCTTGTAGGAGGCCATGAATGGTCAAACTGTAGCAGCTGCAGGAAAAACAGCCGCAGGCAACACAGCTTTGCCCTGACCACGAGGTCTGCTTCAGGCTTGGGATTTAACAGCCTGCAGAGGTCCTCCCAAGCTATTTTACAGTATAACTGGGGTATAACAGCAGAATACAACAGCCACGAGACATCTCACTGCTCATATGACTGTACAACTTTATCTTGGCAAGCGGAAAAGGTTTCTTTAAATTCTGTGAAAACACGCTACAAAATCATGCTGATTCATAGCAGCAACTCATCTCCCATTAAATGCCTGATGTTGTAACAACCTTCTCCTCATCCACTGGGTAGAAGTTATGCAGGTGATTAAGGATTTATGTGACAGACCTGACAGCTTAACAGCCACAATTGCACCTAAAACTACTTTCATCACTGAAATAATTTCAGCAGTCACCTTTTTCCCCTCCATTTTTAATACCTGGATAATAGCAAATATTCTTTAAAGTGTGAATTACTCCATGGAAATAGCTTTGCAAGTTGGCTAACAGTATTTTCATATCTGTATATTTGATATAATGCAACAGAATAGTATACATATATGTTATTTCTTAAATATGCAGATGCTGTCTAGTATATTAAATAACTATTTAAGTAACTAAAAATAGACTGAGTATAGTAATTAGTTTCTCAATCCAGCAACCACCAGGACCAAATCTGAGTTTTTAATAAAAGGGAATTCTTAGATGTAGATTTGAAGTTTTTGGTCAGGTGCTGAATGCAGAGAGATATGTAATTTCAAGAAAGTTTAAGGGGTCAGCTATTCTGAATTGAGACAATCCAATGAGGAAAACAAACGAGTAATTTTTGCTTTTAGAGTATTACTAGGCAGCTAAATGAAAATACAGAGAAAACAGTGAATTAGCCTGCATCATCCACAACCACAGTGTAATTCTACCACTTCTTTTATTGACTTGGGTTTTCTGGGGTAGGGACAAAAATCAAGACTTTTTTTCTTTAAAAATAAAGAAGCCCCCACAGTATTTTCCCTGACCCCATTAGGTGTTTTTACACTAAGCATGCAAGCAGTTGTTGGGACCAGGTGATGCCAAACACACAGAGCAGCCCCAAACACAGGAAAGTTACACAGGGACAGGGACCGCTTCAACAAGGCGGTGCCCCCCCATGTGCAGAGTGGGGAGAACTTGGGGGAAATCACAGGTTTCTTGCACACACACACACACTTCAGCCCCCCACACAAATTTGTCTACACAAACAACCACACAGATGAACAGCCATCCACAAGTTTTGCGCACATGTACAAGCAAACGCACACACCCTACGCCAACACCTGCCAGGCACATACACCTCCATGCTCACCCCCACAGCCCTCCAGAGACACGTCATCACCTGTAGCCAAACACTCCTATCCACATATCCCCATCCACACGTGCTCTAGCCACTACCTGAAACTCCTACAGCCGATCACCAAACACTTGTCCCTACACACACCCCAAAATACACACACAGGCAAACACATCCACTCACACCATGTGCATCCTCTTGCCACACTGCACCCACACAGCCCACAACCTAGAGGGAGAAACTACACACACCCCACTAACACCCTTTGCACACACCTGAAAGCAATGCTGCCATATGCCCATATATGTTCCCCACCCCACACACACACAAGGGAAAAAGACACAACTGAAACACTACCACATGGACACTCAAACACCTGAAACAGTATCCCACATCCACACACCCCATCACAGCTCCACAGCCCCTCACACACACACCTGAGAGAAACAGTACCACACACACCCCCTCACACACACCTCAGGAACAGAGTCGCACGCACACACCCCTCACGCATCTGAGGGTACTGCACACAAAGTACCGCGCACACAGTACCACGGACACACCACTCACACCTGAAGGGAACCGCACCACAGCTGCGCACCCCTCACACACAGCCCCGAGACATGGTACCGCGCGCACACACACCCCTCGCCCGAGGGGACCGACAACACAAGCGTGTGCGCACACCCCTCACACACACACGAGACACGGTACCGCGCACACCCTCACACACACCCCCCAGTGAGACACGGTACCGCGCACCCCTCACACACACCCCCCAGTGAGACAC
>NW_010580257.1:46837-61024 GCF_000705375.1 Tinamus guttatus
GGCCGCAGCACCCACACCCACATCTACACCTTTCTCTGGCTGTCGCGCTGGCACCTCACCTTGCCCCAACACCGACACAGCCGCCGCACCTGCTCCCCACTGCCACACTGACACCTCGTCTTGCCCGACATGGGCTCCACACTTTCCTCACTGACACTCACATGGACACCCGCACCACCCTCTACGCTCGTGTGGACCGCATTGACATGCTCATTGACACCTGCACCTTCCCCCAACACCTACATGGACACTACACCTTTCCCCTGACTCCCTCATTGACACCCACGCTTTCCCCCGAGCGTGCTGACACCTTCGTGGCCTCCACACCTTCTCCAGAGACACCTGCATCGACACACGCACCTGCACGGATCCCTGTGCCAACATCCCCAACTCCACTGACACCCGCACGCAACTGCACACCAGCACTGCCATCTTCCCCGCCATCGTCCACAGCAACACCCACACCTTCCCCCCTCAGGCCTGCTAACACCCACACCAACACCCACATGGCGCTGTGACCCCCTACACCCTGTCTGGTCATGCGCAGACACTCACACTCTGCACAGCTGCACATGTGTCAGACTGACACAGCCAGCACTAGGCACACACCAGAGCGAGGACCCCACACCTTTACCACGTCCCACCACCCACCCAGAAACACCCCCACACTTACGCCTGTATGTGTCAGGCGGATGCACACCCATGATGCCTGTGCGTGCTGGGGCTGATGGGCAAGCAGGTGAGCGGGTCCGCCTGCGTGAGCCTATGCACCTCACGGGGTATGTGTGTCTGACACAGGGAAACAACAACGTGTGCACACTGTTGCAGATGCCTCCCGTGGCCAGGGGAAAGCTGCACCACACGTTGTGCGTTTCCACGTTGTGCACGAACACACCAGCATTTTGCAAAGGCCAAAAAGGGTGCGTGACCACGCTTTGGAAATCCAACTTTTGCTGAAACATCGGTGTAACAGCCCAGACCCGTCTGCATGACCATGTTGCCCTGATGGAAAAAAACACCCCACCGCAACACGGGAAAGTCACGCTGAAAATGCAGCCGGCTGTACCCAAGCATGGGGAAACGCCTGTACCAGAGTCTCCAGGTTAACACAGAGCCCAAATCCCCCGCTGCTTAATAACCTGTCATTAAACACCGCCGCCTGCACGTGCAAGTTGCGCCCATCCAGCAAATCCAAACTTAAATAAAGTATACAGCCTCTTTCGCTGTTCTTTAAAGCTCCTTTTCACTGTTAGAGCCATAAAAATAGGCCTGGTTATATATCCCTATATAAAATATATATATTTATATGTATCCATCTCTCTAGAAAGCATCTGTATATTTTTTTTTCAGTGAATGGAGCATTTGGGGGAAATGTAAAGAACGGGAATGCATTGGCATAATTATCCCGCTCGCAAGGAAATCCCCCGGTGATGGCAGCCCATATAAGAGCTTAAAGGGAAGATGATGCCTGCAGGAGACAAAGGAGACCATCGCTTTTTTTCTTTTAAACACTTTTTTTCTTTTTTTCCTCCCTTTTAACATCCTGTCGTTCCCGGCAGCTTCAAAATAAGTGAATAAATACAGCTGCCAGTTGATTGCTCCTTATACAAATACGCAGCCCCAGTGCTGCCAGTCTTTAAATACGGGCTTAATTGCAGTCACATGTTCAAAGTTAGGCAAGCGCCCAAGCACCTCTGTGAAAAAATCCCTCCCTGCAATTGAAAAATAAAAGTAATAAAGCGCTTCTAAATTCATTCAAGATTCCCAGCTCCGGTTCCTTCACATTGTTTGCACAGACATGGCGTGCGTTAAAGCAAGGGGTATATTGCATGCGTTTTACCATGTGCCTTCTCAACCTGTCTCATTAAGGCTCTATTAAATCTGATTATTTTTCCCTCCTTGCAATGAACAGCCGGTGTCCAGGTGTAGTTTCCTGTGGCGAGACCTGCGGGAGATGCTCCATGCTATGCACAGCAGCAACTGGGAACAGTGTGGTTTCGCCCGGGTCACCGCGGTGGAGGAGACAACACCTGGACGAACAGGCAGATGGACAGGCGGACGGACAGGCAGATGCCTGACACAGCGCCGCCTGCGCTGGCATTAGCAGCCTAATGATGCGCTCTGCTTCCCATTAGGACTGTGTGCTCTGCTAATGCTTCACCCTTCGGGAGCTGGGAATTTTCACTCTCCGGCAACGACTTGGGAAATCTAGCACTGGGCAGTGAGGAAAACAGGCTGCCCGGGCCCTGGGAACCGCTTGGGCCACACGGCACCGGCCCCAAACCCCAGTGTAAAATCTCCGGCTTGGAGATGAAAGGACGCCCCCTGATCCTCTTTCTTTTTTTGGAGTTTTTTCTTAAAAAAAAAAATCCCCCAAACAAAACAACAACACAAAAAAAGCCCCCAGCCCTTTGTAAACACCCTCCTCGCGCCCAGGGAAGGGGGTGGAAAGCATTTCCTGATAACTCCATTAAAGAATGAGGCTGCATTAACATTCCAAGTACCTTGACAAGAGATGAAAGTGGGGAACTTGAGCTCAGCCTCTCCTTGCTCCAGATGTTATTATGGGTTCCCTGAAAGGTTTTTTTATTTCTTTTTTTTGCAAAGAGACAAAGATGTGGCCTACTTCAAACGAGTCTAATTGATGCTAATGACTATCAGATAGAGGTGGGGGGGATCCTTATTCCCGCCTGGAAAGGGGGGGAAGAGCGAGCGCATTTTACAATCCCCCCATAGAAAACGCCCCGCTCTTCAAACCGGGGCTGCTGCCCCCCGCCTTCGGGATTTGTGTCCCTTTTCGGATGCTGCTTTTGCTCCGCTTTTGCTTTCTCCCCCTTGTCGGCTCCTTTCCTCCTCCTCCTCCCTGGCTGCTCCCGGGCACCCTGCAGCTCTCCCTTGTTTGCCCATGAGAAATTTCGCACCTCGCCTGGGTCCGATCCCGGCGGGGGAAGCCCGGCCGTGCTCCCGGCTCCGCTCAGGCCTTGCCAGAGGGCAAGGGAGGCAGCGGAAACGTCCCCGAACCCGCGGCGAGCACACGCGAAAACGTGACGGCAGGAGGGGCTCGCACGTCCGCACCCAGGCCTTGAGCCATCCCCAAAGCGGTGCAAAAATGGGGGGAAAAGGTCTCCCAGGGAGACCCCGATAGGGAAATTGGGGTCCCGAGCTCTTGCAGGACTCGTTAGGGTAACCAACCTGGCACTGTCAACCTAAGGAGCCTGAAACCATAAGCTCAAAAGACAACATTAGCCTAAAATAGAGGTGCCGACCACTGGCTCTGGCTTCTCCCCTGGTGTCAAGCGCCCATGGCCGCTTCTCCTGTGGGAATGTGTGGTGGGAGCACCGGGCGGCTGCAAAGGGGCAGCCTCTCCTGGGGATCCGGCCCTTGCTGCCTTCCTGAGCAGATTGCCGACGGATCACGGATGGTGAGGGGAGCAGGGGGTTCTCCCTGGGGGTTTCTTGGGTGTGCGGGTTCATTCATGACAGAGCCAAGGGAAGACAAGCTCCGAGGCCAAGCATGCTCCAAAAAGGGTGATGGGGAGGTGGGCATGGGCACAACAACGGGAAACACAAGCGGCACCTCTGAAAAAGACAGGCCGAAGGGCGGAGGTGGCTGATGGCAAAGCAATATCCTGCTGTCCCCATGCTCTCCGGTCCCATCTCCTGCTCAGCAACCCTCTGGCACAGCATCCAGAGGGTGGATAACCCCATGGGATGCGCGAGCAAAGCGGGGTGCGGGGGGACAGGGAGAGGGCAGCACCCCCAGCCCCAGACGGCCAATACACAACCCAGTCCCGCTTCAGACACCCGCCCCGGCTCCTTTGTCAGGTTAATGTGGGGTAATGGCCTGCAAAGCACCTCAGCCCCATCCAGGGCTCATTAGCACTTGATAATGTGGAGCATCCTGGAGAATCGCCGCTCTGCTCCCTCCCCGGGGCCCTGCTCTCAGATAGCCAGGGGACCTGGGGACGTGAGGACATGGGGACGTGACGATATGGGGACCTGGGATATGGGGATGTGGGGATGTGAAACATGGGCGTGTAGGAACATGAAACGTGGGGACCTTCCTGCACTTTGGCTCCTGTTGTCACTCCATCGCCCAGAGCACGGGGAAAGCGCCTCTGTCTCCCGGTGCCCCCGAAGGTTCCCATGATTTATCACCCCAATCCCTCCAGTTCGGCCCAGGATCCCCCAGCCACGTGTGGGCCCTGAGCACCCCGTCCCCAGGCCCGCCAGCGGGCTGCAGTCGCAGGTATCAAGAGCATCCCCAAACGGTGCATTTAAAATTAATTGGGAATTATAACCAAACTAGGCACCAGGGCCGCATGGGTACAGTCATGAGTGCGTGATCAGCCTCGCTGCCCCCTTCAATTATCTTTTTCTCTCCGACATTGTTCTCCCCTAATGAGGAGGCTAATGACCAAAGGATGGTTCATAAGTGGTTCCCAGACTCTCCTCGCCCAGGGCAAACACCGGCCACAATAGGATCACAAATTGTAGGGAGAAGCCCCGGCTGATCACATCAGAAACGGTGCAGGGATTTATCTCTCTGCCTTAACAATAACAGTATGTTCTTAATCGCCGCTCCAAAGGGACAGCTAGCAGGGGATCAGCCGGGCCTCATCATTAAAAGCTGGCAGCATCTTTGCTAGCGCTGCCCCTTTTGTTCGTCTTTCATTATCCCAGCGCCCCGGCCCCCGTTAATTCCTCTCCATCTTATTAAATCAATAGACATGGAGTGGGGGAAGGACGGGGCAGAGCAGGGGTCGGATCCAGCTCCGGTCCCGCTGACTTCCCCAGCGCCGGAGGGCTCCGACTGGCCGAGAGGGGAGCCGGTGTTTATGACCTGACTTGGGCTAAGAGGGAATTTGTGCATAAGAATCCAAATATTGCACTGAAGGGGCCGTTAAACAATCAATACCCAGGCCCTGCTGCCATCCAGGTTTATACAGCCCAGGCTATATCCACAAATCCACAGCTCCCGGGTATTTGCCCAGGTCCTGGCACACAGGGAAACGGAGGCACAAGGGGCCTGAGCCCGAGGGGGTTGAGCAGAACTGGGAAGGGTTTCTCCGGCTGCCATGGTCCCTCCGCACTTGCCTTAACGCAATCCCCTTCCACGCAGCGCCCCGGGGCCTGGGCTCAGCCTGCGCCTTGGGGAGCTTTGGGTTTTTTTCTTGTTGTTCTCCCTGATCTCATCACTCTCCCATCCCAGGTCCCCCACAGAGCGCAGAAAAGCTCAGTCAGGAGCTTCCAATTGCTCCCTATGGATTTTTGGATACCTTTCTGCTCAGAGCTGTCTGCCTGCCCGGGGAGGCTTGATTTGATGTTTCAATTTGGGAATTCAGGAGCACGGAGCAGGGACGGGGGGTGCGGGGAAGGCTCCCGAACCGTTTAACAAGATTACACAAGGAGCCGGAGCCTGCGAGTGCGCCCGGCTGACCCTGGCCTGCGGTACGCATGGAGCCGGCTTCGCCCGGAGCCCTAATCCCATTTGGGAACCCGGAAAGAGAGCAAGGGGCAGGGGGGTTGGCCGTGGGAAATGGAGCCACGAGTTGGAGATGAACATGAAAAGCTCTGAGAAAATCGTGGCGGGGCCGTGTGGCTTCGACTCCATCCCTGTATCCCATCGGTGTCTCCCCATCCCGTCCATTTACACCTCTTCATCCATGTGGCGACATCTCACTCATCCTCCCGCTTATCCATCAGGCCGACAGGCTATTCCCCCGGGTAAATACGTCTGCCAGGCTATTCCCCCGGGTAAATATGTCCACCCGTCTGTCTGCTGACCCCCCTGCCCCCAGCAGCTACCTGCTCATGTGCCCGCTTGGCGGGAGGAGAGGTAGCCGATAACCTCACCCTCTTGGTACCACTGCTTAACTCTCACTTTCTTGGCATTAAGAGGCCAATCTGTTTTCTGCAGATGAGTAAAAAAAGCAAAAATCAGCATCGCTCAAAGGGAACCAGCGGGTACGTGGGATGGGGAAGGGGGTGAGAGGTTTTGGCACAAGTGGCAGGGCACGGCGCTCCGAGACTGGCCTTAAATCCTCCCTCCATCACTCCCCGGGAGGGACTTTTGTGCCCAGGCTGCATTTTGGCCATGCCCAAATCCGGCTTTTCTGGAAACCATCATCACATCACGCCTGGCCCCTCGGAGCTGGGCTCTTATCATCGTCCCCATTTGGGCGGCGACGGGTGGCTTTTGTCCTGCAGATACTCATGCTCCCTCCCCAGCCCGAGGAGACACAGACAAACTAATCAGTGGGTAGGAGACCTGCGGGGCTCCGGCTCCCTCCTGGCACCCACCAGACCAAGACGGGGCCCCAGGCTTCCTGGGTCCCCTTGGAGCCCCCAGGACTGGCCAACCCTGAGGAACATCAGGCAGGGGGAGAAAATCTCCCAGCTCCACCACGGACACGGTTTAGCCCAGGCCATATAAACGTTGCTTCTGGAAAGCCTCCAGCAGAGCCGGGCAGGGTTAATTAAAGGCTGCGGATGCCGCCCGCAGCCGGGCGGGAGCCAGGCTGAGCACCAGCACCAGCACGGACGGGAGCCCCCGTCCCGCCGGGCGCTGAGCAGGGGATTATCCGCGTCCTGAGAACAACTTACCTCCCCCCGCCGGCTTGGCCCCCGGCCGGGCCGTATTGAAACACCCCGCGGCAGCTGCCTTGTCCCGGGGCCGCTGCAATAAAGGCCACGGAGCGGGTTAAGCTCGCGGGGCGGCGCGGGAAGGCGCTCGCACAGTTTGGGCCCTTTGAGCTGCGCCGGCTAATCCGGGCGCCGAGCGCGGCCGGAACGAAAGCGCCGCTTCCGTCACATCATCCCCTTCTCCTTGCTCGCTCCCCCACTCCGGGAATGAATTCCCTGCTCCCGCAGAGCAGGACCGAAGGAGATATCCGAGTAGGAAGAGCTGTTCTGCTCTGCACAGGTGCCTGCTTCAAGCCACCATCTTGGCATCCCTTGGGAATATCCCTGGAGAGTGGGATTCAAACAGGAGCAAAGCTGAGCTGCCATCCTCAGCTCATTCCTAGCTCTGCCAGAGACAAGTGTCAGGAAATTCCAACACCTACGTGTTTGTCCACTATTTTACCCTCTTCCCGGAGGAATCCTATGCCCTGGGAGCCAGCTTGTTGGCTGTGGGGAACACCCTTTTTAAACCTTCTGAAGCCTTCCGGAGTTTTGTCTGGAAAGGGCTTGGACAAAGTTAAACCAGCGAAGTGAAGAGAGCTGGGGAGGTGAAATGATGCTAGTGAATGACTTGAGGGAAATCTACGGCTAAATTCCACATTCCCTGGGGAGGGAGAAAAGGTGAATGGGGTGGCTTAATGCACAGATAGGGAGGAGGAAAGAATGGAAGAACCCGCAGGAAAACCAGGGCAGGCAAGTCACGCGAGAAGGGTGACGTTTGCTCTGAAGCCTCTCTCTTAAAATAAAAGTTACACAAAGGAATTATTTTCACACTGCAAAAACATTGACTGTTCTGAGTATATTTGATGCACTCACTGCCAGCTATGATGCATTAACAAATACACATGGGAAATGAAGACCAGCACAGCGGCTCAGCAGCTCGTTGCAACAGTCGGCGCAGGGACCTGTGCGGCTGTTGCCTCCGAGCAGGGGGAGGACGGGACGTCTTCCCGACTGGGAGTCCCCATCCTGCTCACCGTGGTGGCCCTGTGAGCCCGGGCTCCTATGCGGGGGTCCTGGGCCCATTTTGGCCGTTTTGACTTGTTGCTGTTCCAGGCTGCGTTCCCACCCCTTGATCCTGCGGTTCTGGAACCAGGTTTTGGCCTGCGGAAGAGGCGAAGTTTGGCTTTTAGCCCCAGCTCCCCTGCTAAAAAACCCTCCTCCGCAGGCATGTTCCCCTGGCTGGTCAGGAGGGCAGATATCCCCTGCCACGATCCAGCCCCTCCTGGGCACAGGCCTAATTCAGGGGCCCAATCCCACTCCGGCTGAAACTGAACCTGTCCTCTCCTCTCCTCTCCTCTCCTCTCCTCTCTTCTCCTCTCCTCTCATTTTTATTTATTTGTTAGAGGGGAGCCTTTTTATTTGAAGTACCTGGATACAGCTAACAGGAAAATTCCGAGGAGTCCTAATTACAGAGGAATTGCAGTTACAATTTAGGGAAAAATCCCGTTTTCCAAGCACACCCTGAAGCAGGAGCCCAGCTCCAGAGCCCAGCTTCTCGCTTTGGGTTTTTCTCCCCCCAAAAAGGGGGCCTGTTGCCCATTGTGTACGCAGGAGCAAGACTCCTGTCGCAAAAAAATAGGGACATTTGAGGTGGCAGAGTCCCCGCGGAAGGGTCCATATGGAAGGTGTCCCCCCAGGAGGATCTCCATGGAGTACCCCAGGGAGGGTCTCCCCTCAAGAGGGTCTCCATGGAAGGATCCATATGGAAGGTGTCCTCTCAGGAGGATCCCCATGGAAGGTCCCCATGAAGGGTCCCCTCTCAAGAGGGTCCCCATGGAAGGTCTCCCCTCTCAGGGGAGACGTCAGGAAGGTCCCCACAGCAGGTTCCCATAGAGGGTCCCCACAGAAAGTCCCCTCAGGAGGGTCCTCACGGCCGAGGGGGTGGCACTGGAGGCCCTGCCTTTGCTGTGGGGTTGTCACCCCTTCATGTCCCACTATTGATACGAGATTGTTCCCTCCATGTCCCCTGCCCTCAGTGTGGGGTTGTCACCAGGTGCCCTAAACTCAGCGTGGGGGTGTCCCCCCATGCGCCTTGTCTTAGCATGGTGATGACAGTGTGTCCCCTGTCATCACCATGGCATTGTCCCCCGTGTCCCCTCTTCCCTGCCACATTGTCCCCCTGTCCCCTTTCGCAGTTTGAATCGGGGCAGGAAGGGGGAGTGTGAGGCCAGCCAGTGCGGCCAGCGTCACCCCGAGGCCAATGGAGCCCCCTCAGAGGGAAGTGACCCGGGACTCACGCGGAGGCCCCACTGATGGGATTCAGATGATCATTAGGGTTTGAGATCCTTAAAATGGGGCAGCTTTTCCTAACGAGCTGGGAAAAGTCACACCTGGGGCCTGGCGCGGCAGGGCCGCAGCCCCGCGCTGGAGCGGCAGGGGAGCAGCCCCGCGCAAAGCCCCTGTCGCTGCTCCGATCTTTATGGGGAGGAAACGGGGCTGGAGGGAGCCCGTGTGCCAGGCCCTGCATCTGCAGAGTGTCCTGCCACGCGGAGCCGGGATCCCTCCGCTGGCCGGGGGTCTCGCTACATCCCGCCAAAGAGGGGACAGAGACCTGTGGGAAAGCTGGGAAAAGGGAGCCTCCGGCTGCATCCCGATGGCACCCACGTGACCCGTGTTGGGGACAGCACCCGGGTGGCACCGCTGCTGGTGCAGGTGGCACAGGGAAGGGTTGTCCAAGCTCGTGGTGGGCACCCCGAGCCTGTTTCTCCGGGATATCTTTGCACTGGGGCAAGGAAGGGCCTGGGGGGCCCGGATGAAAGGGCCGCCCTCGCACACAGGCTTGTCCCCAGGAGCTCTTAATTACGGCCTTGAAAGGACCGACATAAAAAAGCAGGAGGCCCCGGCGGGGCTTCAGCCCCGTTTCACTAGGAGGTACTAGGAGGCACTTTCCCTTTTTTTATCCTCCTTTATTTTTTCCTTTTCCCCCCTCCCCAGGGTGCTCAGCAAACATCCCCCCGGCCCCCGTGAAGGCCTGGGAGCCCTTGGAGCGGCCGCAAGCGCCGGCTCCCTGCGGCCACGTCCCCTCGGCAGGGCAAACACAGCCGTGTTTGGGCAGAGTCAACACAGGCAGTAGAAGGTGGGTTTGCAAATCCTGCCCCCTCTCCTTTTTTTTTTTTTTTTTTTTACCAGGAAACTGCCCCCCTGTGCCTCATTTTCTCCACCTGGCACCAAGATTTGGATTATTTCCCGCTTCAGTGACATGTTCAGGTTGATCCTGCCTCAGGAAAGGCTTTAATGCTTCGCTTCCCTCCTGTGGTTCTTGATCTGGGGACATGGAGAAGTGAATGAAAGGGGCGGTTTGGAGCAAGCAAATTGGGTGACAAGGGAGCAACGGGGGATGCCAGCAAGCCCCGGTGCTTTGCGATGTCAGGCGGAAGCCTTGGGTCACAGCCGGCTGCTCACAGCCCTTCCCAGCATCCTGGGGACCAGTGTCAGGAGCCGCATGGGAATGGACAGAGGGAAAATGCTGCCCTGGAGAGATGGGGACAGTCTGGGGAGGGGGTGACACAGCGGGCCAGGGTGTTAAGCACAGCCGTGACAACAGGCAGGGCAGGTGTTGGGCGGCAGACAGCACTGTCCCCAAATCACAGCCCCCTCAGCCCCGGTGGCTCTTGCAGCCAGGTGAATCCTCTGTTATCCCGACTGCTCCGTGCAGGAGAAGCTCCTGAGCTAATTAATAACAATGATGGTCATTAGGCCGGCAAAGGGCCGTCTGGTCTGGGGGCTTTGTGGATTGCCGGCTGCCCCCGGAGGCTCCGTCTCCATCCCGGGCTCCCGGCTGCCTCCAAAGGGCTGGGAGAAGCAGGGAGGCTGCAAACAGTGATGGAGAGCTGGGAAAACCACAGCTCTGCGGGACGGGAGGACTGGGAGCAGCCCGAAATGCGAGACTGCAGCCTGGGCTCCCATGGCCGGGCTCTGCTCGTTGACATCCGGTGTCCGTGGCACTTTGCAAAGGGCCTGATCAGTTTTATTTGAACACTGGGATGCTCTGAACACCAAGTATCCCCTTCTCTGGCTGCTGTTAAAGGTCTCCTGGCAGGATTTAGGATGAAGCTCTCCCTTAAGCCCCTTAAGGGATGCGGCTGCATCGCTCAGCTCCCTAAACTTGACCCAGGCGGCGAGTGCGGCGCGCTCCGACACGGCTCGTCACCACCGCCTTGTGGAATCATTTCACTGGGAAAAGGAAAATGACTTTCCTAAAGCTGGCAGCAGAGTGACCTGGGAAATCCCTGCCCATGGGTTTCTTCAAATGCTACTTGATAGGGGCTAAAATGCACAGGGACAGTGGTGTTGGCTCCTGGGCACATGTCCCCTGCCCGAGGCCTGGCAATGAGCTGGCTGGAGGGTTGGCATGTGCAGCCAACTCATCCCTCCCCGAAAAGAGGGATTTTCTGCCCGCCGCTTGACCTGCTCGCATGGGCTTGGGAATTCAAGCAAGGAGCTGGCGCTGAGGGCTGCAAGTTAGCAGGGATCCCAGTTATCAGGATCGCAGTTAGCAGCATTCCCAGTTAGCAGGATTCCCAGCTGGATCCCAGGCTCATGGCCCCCAGGGGTGCGCATCATCTAGGGGATCCCAGTGGGCGCAGAGCAGTCAGAAGGTCCTTGCTAGTAGCTCCTAGGTAAGGGAATCCCAGTTAGTGGGGCCTAGTTAGCAGAGCACCCTAAGCAGGTTCCTGTTAGTGGGTTCCCACTAGCAGGGCCCCCTCAGCGAGTCCCTACAAGCAGCTCCCCATCAGTGGATCCCCATCAGTGGCTCCCCATCGTTGCCAACTCCTCTTGATGAGTCTCCTTCAGCAGATTCCCATTAGTAGGTCCCAATTAGCAGGTTCCCATTAGCAGACCCCTGTTAGCGGACCCTCATTAACAGATCCTCATTAATGGCTCCATGTTAGCACAGCCCCAGCGGAAGGATGGATCTCCTGTTAGTGGGTGCCCGTTAGCAGGGGCGTCCCCAGGAGATCTGCATTAGGGCCTTCCCGTCAGTAGATCCGCATTAAGAGGCTCCCCGGTGGCGGATTCGCATTACGGGCTCTCCTGTCGCCGGTCCTCTCGCGCCCTTCTCCCTGCCGCCACCGGGGGCCGCTGCCGCCCGCTGCATCCCGATCCCGCTGCATCCCGATCCCGTCGCATCCCAATCCCGATATCCTGGTCCAATCCCCGCCACATCCCTGTCCCCACCGCATCATGCTCCCGATCTTGCCTCATCCCTGTCCCTGCTGCATCCCTGTGCCCATCGCATCTCCGCTCCTGCTGCTCCTCTGTCCCTACTGTATCTCCCGTCCCCTTAAGTTGCCGGTCCTGCTACATCACCCGCTTCCAGTCCCACTGCATCCCTGCTCCTGTTGCATCCTTATCCACTTCATCCCCAGGCCCAGCCCCACCACATCCCTGGTCCCACCGCATTCCCAGTCCTGCTTCATCACCACCTGGCCTCATCACCTGATCCCACTGCATCTGTGGTCCCAAACCTGCTGCATTCCCCACCTTCCTGTGTCCCCTGTTCCACTGCATGCCCGGTCCTGCCACGCTGCCCAGTCCCAGTCCTGCCACATCCCCAGCCCAGTCCCACTGCATCCCTGGGACTGCTGCATCCCGAGGCAATTGGATCCTCAGCCCCAGTCCTGCTGCATCCCCACCCCTCATCCCACTGCATCCTTGGACCACCGTGTCCCCAGCGCAGTCCCAACACATCCCCCAGCCCTGCTACATCCTTGTCCCGTTCCATCCTATCCCATCCCATCCTGTCCCATCCCATGGCAGGTCCCAGGCACTCATGGTGCCAACCCAGTCCCTGCAGTCCCTCTCCAGGGACCGGAGCAGGATGGGAGCAGGAGAACAACCCCGGCAGGAGCATCCACAGCCCCGGTCACCCCGGAGAGAGTCCCAGCCGCGTCCTTGGCAGATCCCGAGGCGCCGCTAGAATTGATGCCGGCGGATTTTCCGCCCGCATTTGTCAACAGGGGCGGCCGCCCGGCCACGCCCCCCTGCGCCACTGTGCAAACAGCGCGGGGGCAGCGCGGGCCCTGCATGAGAAGCGCGTCCTTGCGCCTAAGCCGCCGCGCGGGCGGCCGCATCCCGAACGCCAGATTGCGGCCGGAGCTGCCGCCGGAGCCTGCCCTAATCCTCGGCATGGGGACAAGGACAGGAGGGGTGTTAGATCTGGGCATTATTCCCGCTTTTATTATCTATCGATTTGCAGTGTCGGCAGGGTCGCGGTGGGAAGGGGCTCGCTTGGCCCTGCGTTCCCCTGCTGCAAAATTATTATTATTTATTAGATAATAATAATAAGATACAGCCCAATAATAATAAGAACAACCCAACCTCATTTCTCCCATTTTCCCTCCTGAGATTAATGATAAACCACCTGTCCCCTCAGCAAAACTGATAACGCCTCTAATTTTACTCGGAGGGCTGGAAATACCATTTCCAGGCGAAGCAGTCACCGTACGACTCCCTTCCCGACAGCTTTCATTGAATTATTATTTTTTTCTGCTTTCTTTGCTTCTTTTTTTTTTTACTTTATCCCCCCCTCCCTTTCACTTTGAAAGCGGCAATGCCCCCGGAGCTACAAACAATGCACAATGCAGCAAAAATCATATTTTAGTCAAAACAGGCAGACGGCGCTTGCAGCCAACTTCCAAATTAGCATTTTGAGGGCAAATACGGAGCAATTGGAGATAATGAGGCCTGATTATTCAGTCCAATGAATGTTAACGAGGGAGCGAGGGTGCTGGCTCCTTATCTCCCTGGCTTTCCATTTTGTTCCGTTTATTTTGCTCCCGAGCGCTTCACATTTGAACTCTCCATTTGTTTTTGCCTCTGCAGGGGCAGCCAGCGCCAATCCCGGGGGATTTGGAGGTTTCCCCTGCCCAAAGGGTCCCGCTTGGCCAGTGCCTGAGGCCTGGGGAACTCGGGACACCCATGGGATGGGATTCCCAGCAGCTTGGAGCAAAATCCCCTGGAAAACCTAATCCAGGGGCTGTTTGCTGGGTCGATGCGGCAGCTGCTGGGGTCCCACCGTAAGACATAAAGCGCCGGAGAGGCAGAAAGTGCCGAGATAATCAAGCGAGGAGGGGGGGAAAAGAGGGAAAAACAATCAAAAGAAGGGAAAATAAAAGGCAGATCATGAATAAGGATAAGAGGAGGCAGAAAGCGGGGCCGGGTCCCGGAACTGCAGGTATAATTGGATTTCAGGCCGTGTCTGCGATAAGAAATTCCTCGTGGTTTTTCTTTTCCCCCTGTTTTGGGGGAATATTTGATGGGGATGTTGGGATCCTGCCAGGCAGTGCCTCTTTGGCATCCCGCTAGCCAACGGGTGGGAAAAACAAACAAACAAACAAAAACAACAACAAAAAATAAAAACAGGAGAAAAACTCTTCAGGGAAGGCATAAAATATCACAGTATTTTTTTTTCCCCATTCTGGGCAAAAATCAGTGCCCAAAATCACTCCTGCCCCCCAAATCCCGCCAAATCCGTCGCTTTCTGCCCCCTCCCCAGGC
>NW_010580258.1:0-14693 GCF_000705375.1 Tinamus guttatus
ATGATTCTATGATTCTATGATTTCAAGTCTGTTGAATAGATTATTTGTCCAGAGCTGGGTAAATTTGAATTCTTCAGAGCTGAAATGTTGGAAATTAACTGCATGATGTATGAACGCAAATAATAATGTTCCTGACATAAGAAAAAGTGATAGAAATTAAACATCTAGATATGCACAGTGTGTCTGCACAATGTGCTGCATGCACCACATGTGTTAGAATTTCTTCTCAGTTCTTTTTTTAATCTTTTATTCATAGCATTGAAGAT
Source organism: Tinamus guttatus (assembly GCF_000705375.1). Next base: position 267 of record NW_010580258.1, read on the forward strand.
GATAAATTTATGCCTTGAGTCTGGCATTGAAATTAAATGCAAAATGAAAACAGAATCAGTTTATACTGGCAGCTTAAATATCTTTATCTAGCATACGGTTGCACTAAAAAAATACTGGGTGACTTTTAAAATTTCCTACGTGCAAAATTGCAAACATTGCACAATAATAGATAAAGTTAGGACTCTGTATGTTAACCCAAAAGTTTCCATTCATTATTATTCACTACTGATTTTTCACAACTATTTGAGAACAAAAGTTTGAATACACATACACAGCCTAGCCAGTGACACTATTAGAAAACTTATAGTGACACTTATAGAAAACTGTTGATTTTTGCATTATATTTTATGAAGAATATTTCTATGCTAGCCTTAGTTTATTTGAATAAAAGGCATCCTCTCCTTGCTAGAGGAAAAGGTTAATTAATCAGGTGAATCAACTCCTGGCTTGTGACAGTTGTAGCACATGTATTATCTAATAAAAGCATAATTAGTAAGATACATATGTGTATTTTTAAAGCAACAATCTATACCACATCAGCCTTAGAAAAGTGTTTTTAAAAAGCAATTTTTAGTGTAGCCACTCCAGGTGTAAATGACTATCTTTGCAGGGCTGTTCTGAGGTATTTGGTCCCTTTTTGTGGCGTATAACTGGCAAGGAATTTTTGATGTTTCTTGTTGCCCTTCCTATTTATGTAATGCTAGGTTGCTAATTATAAATTAATTAAAATTAATAACAAGAAAATAATTGCCATGGACTTTTGTGAACAGTGCGTTATTGTGCCCCATGAGATTGATGTACTAACACTAAGAAAAATAAGTGAAGAGTTATTTTATTTTAATAAGTAAAATGTCAAATGTATTTGCAGTCCAGCAGAGTGTTAACATTAAACTACCAATTACATTTTCATATGTAGAAGTCTGTTCCACAGTACTTAGCAGTCTTACATCCAGTTTCTGATTTGTAGCTTTTTACAATGCCTTATATAAACGTTAGTGTGTATAATTATGCAGATAATTTTATACAATATTAATTGTGCTAAGAGTGTACTGAAAGTGTGTTTAATTCAGTAATTCATTTGCATTTTAATGATTCTAACAGCATAAGGTTACAGAGTAAATTTGAAACATCTGGACAACTGTTATTGCAGTGTGAAAAGAGTTGAAGCTCTTTATGCTCTTAAATATCTTTAATAAATTCTTAGAAAAATTCCAATTTAAAAACATTGGAGAACACATATTAGATGAGATACCAAAATCAGTTGCAATGTGCCTTTAAGTCCATTATATAGTGAAGGCTTTTTAAATCAGTGTAGATTTTGATACGCGTGGCATTTGGTTACCGATTTTAATGTGTTCAGTACAAGCAGTCAGCTCTTGAGCAGATGATTTTGGTAGTGGTGGTAGGCTGAACGTATCAAATGCATTTGAGGAAAGACACTGAGATACCTTGCAGTGGAAACAATGAATTTGAGAAACAAATATATATATATATATTAATCAGAGCTTTTAAAGATGTAAGGTATAGAGTGGTGTGTTTGTCATAATACAGGAATGAATGTGTGAGCTCTCACAAATCCAGGCAATAGCCCATTCTGTGGGTCTGTGCCGATAGATTTTAAGTTAGCTCTGAAAGGTTTCTCTTATTTCCTTTATCATATCCAGGTTTAATATCAGCGTGAATAAATCTAAATTGTTTGCTTCTTTCTTCCTAATTCCTGGAGCAATGTAAAAGCCTAGAGAGGTTTGAAGTGACAGGATTACAAGCAGTCTTTTGCATACATGGCCTTTAGGGATGAGCGGCTACCTTGCATCTAATAAACAAGAAAATGAATTTGTTGAATAATGAATTAAGTGGCATAAGTTGTGATAACAAGGAGCAAATGTAACTTCAGACGAACGGTATTTGCTTTGTATGGGGTTATCTAAGAGGGCTGATGCCGTGCTGAGGGATGTCGAAAAAAGGCTCATTATATTAAGATGTTCTTTTGCAGTGCTCAGCCTAAAATGATCTTGCGATTTTTTGCCATTTGCCAAGCTCCTTTGTGTGCGTCTATCAAACTGGCGCTCTCTGCCAGGGGTATAGCAGGGATTCTTTCAGGCCGTCAAGTTGTGTTTGTAATGAAAATTCCTCACGAGTTTGCGGTGGGTCACCCCACAATTAAATAGAGATGTCTAATTGGTTCATCCGTATTAGGGTCAGCAACTGGTTACAGAATAAAAGCGTGCTGTGCCCCACTTGCACGGGCCTGAACCAAATTAAATTATTAATCTCTGCATTGCTTCTGTGTAGCTTCACAGGAATCCCTAATCTGCCAGACCAAAAAAAGCAGAACTACTGCTTTACATTTTCATTATGATGAATTATGTTTTAAATTGCAAATCCGCCTCCATTTAGCTTGCACAGCGTATCACTTTAGATATTTTGAACGTACTCGATCGGCTAAGGTTTATTTTGTTAATCCTAGATATTAAGTGGGCCTGTGAAGTCATGGGTAGAGAATTAGTCTAAATAAAGTATTGAAGCTGTCGGAATATAAAAGTCTGAAACAACTGTAAGGAAAATGTTTGAAATTGTAATGGTGTTCTATTGTGGTTTTTGAAATTGAGAAGGATCTTGTGTGTTTAATGGGCTATAAGTTAATTCACAAATAAACACAAGTTTCTTTTTACTGGCTGCGAGGAAGCAGGTCTGCGGCCTTTACTGCCATTATATATTTGTTTTAAGTTGGTATTTTTTAATTAATAAAAGCTAATGTACATAATTTTCACTTATAGAAAATTATTACAGTGTGAAGAGAACTATATGTTCGCTAATAAAGCTTCCAAGTTTGTTTAGCAATTGCACTTCATAATTCTTAAAGAGAAACAGTTGAGATGATTAATCTTATTCTGCATTATTGTTCATTCAAGTCCAGTGAGGAAGATTATAACCTGAATTATACTTTGTGAAATAATGGCAGGAAATATCCCGCTATGTGCTTTTTCATTATATTTTAATTAAGTTTTTAGAAGATACCTAGTGCCAGGATCCATCTGATTAAGTGGACTCAATGCAGATCCTGTTGCTTTTAAAAATATACATACTGATACATACTGTCTTTCAGAGTAAGACATTGATCATATTTTTATTTCAGTGGAATGGGGTTTGAAGCTTCAATATAATGTTAAGTAGAAAGGATTTTTCAAAAAATTGTGACTTACAAATTGATCAGTTCTTTTCCTGATTCAGTGTGATTTCTGTTGATGTGTTGGTAGTGACTTGGTCCAGTTCCAGCAATGCTATAGCAAGGGTGAGATTAGTCCTGTTTGCCTATGTGCAAGTGAGGCACCATTGCAATGGTCACAAAGCAAGTGTATTGCAATTTACAATTTAACAGGAATTAATAGCCATTTATTATCTATGGTGGTATATCTCCAAATGTAGAGGATCCTTTGATTACAAGATGTTTTTGCTAATGCTGTCACATAAACTTGTTGTTTAGCAAGGTTTTACTTGATGTTGAGTAGCTTGACTTTGGTTTTGGTTTGTTCTTGAGGATCTGGGGATTTGTTTGTTTTGTCTTTTTGCAAGTTAATCAAGTCTGAGAAGGAATCAGGACCAGACACGTTAAATGAATGGGAGATACGGTGTCAGATGAAATGCAAAGTAAAGGGGGAGAAAAATATGACTCATTCATATCTTTTTCCCTCTATACGGTATTTGCAATATTGATCTAGAAGAAGAATGAAAATTTCTGTTAATACGAGGTTGCTGTCAAAAAAGGATTAGGTTATATATATAAAAAAGGAAATATTATCCCAGAAGTCCCGTCTCACTTGGAATAGCATGTGCCATGGTGGGTACTCCTCTCCAATACACATGGCAGAATGGTAGGAGTTCAGAGAAGAGTGATGCAAGGTTAGAGCGTTTGTATTATACCTAAAAGCAATACATAATCTAAGGCATGTCATATATGGAAACTACTAACATACAGAGGATATACTCAGAGCTTCTGTTTTCTCCATAGAAAGAAAAGGAAATGGAAAAGATAGATAACTTAAAATACATTTTTATACAACATATAATTAGCCTGAAGATCATAGCATCTTAGTTAGCAAGGTAGATCTTGGAAGGATACAAAGCTTTTTGCTTCAGTTGCATACATTTTAATAGGATAGGCAGGTACTGGACCGATAAAAAGCAGCTTTGTGCCATTCTCTAATTAGGTGGGATCGGATGAAGTATTTCATGGAAGGGATTGACACATAGCCATCCATTTGGTTTTGTGTCTTCCATTTAGCCTTTCCTTTTTGAATTGTATCTGACGAAATATTTCCTAAAGAAACTCCTCTTCCCTGTATCTTTCAAGATACATTACATGCAGAGACCGGAGCTTTGCACACTGCTCTTCCCTAGCAATTTTCCTGATGGTAGTCTAGTGACCTCTCCATACCCTTTTATGTTTTCTATCAAATCTTAATTCATAGTTGCTTCAACTCAGTCAAATTACTGTGTATATTTCCAATATATGATTTAACTAATTTACCTTTCTAATTCCAAAGTAGCGTTCCTATAGGAGTATTTTTACATACTACATAAGCTATTTTTACACTATTTTAATTAGCCACTAATAGCAGCATTGTCCCAGCAGCACTCAGGCTAGGGTTGCTGTCCTTGTTGAGAGTCTTCTGTAGGCTTTGTATTTCTTAGTAAATTCCAGAACAATATAACTACATTTTTGTTGATACTTATGCTCTTTTAAATCTAGTTGGCATATGACAAAAAGTGCTCTGTAATCATAGTTTTGATTTCAGCATGATTCTAACTTAACTTGGATAAAAAAAAAGGGGGATTTTGCTCCTGTTTCCTTGCCTTTACTTTGTAAGGACAAGTTAAGAAAAAAATCAAAGCTAGGTAGATATATCTGATAATGCAATATGTAAAGTATATTTTTAAATTAAGTTTAATATATAAAATGATGAATGTAATATTACTAAACTCAAAGTGACTTTTTTTTTGCAAAATATGAGCATGAGAAAAGATCTTCTGACTTCTTTATGTGCCTGCCTATTGAGAATGATTATGTGGTGGCAGTGTCAAGAAAAGACTTTACTGATATATTCTGAAAAAACTTCTATTTTTCATATTATTTATGGAAGCTTGGAGAAATTTAAAAGTCTACTTTTTCAGCTATGAGTACCATAATCTATAAAATCTGTACCCTCCTGCAAGGATCCAAAAGAACCATAAAAGTCTGTAATGTTTGTATGAATCGCTTTTTATTTTCTCTAAAATATCATAGTTTTTAGGTAGGGGATTGGGGAAAATTGTAGAACAAAAATAAGAAGAGTCAATTAAGAATCAGTTTTCAGAGTGTATATTTATCAAAATCAAGGTGTCCTCATGCATCAAAATGCTACAAAACTTAATCATACAACAAACATAAAAATGTTTTTTTTTCAAAAAAAAATAGGAGGTTTAGAAGAATTTCCATTTAGAAACATTTTAAGAACAATCTTTGGAGGAACCCAAATGGAAATATTTCATTTGGGTCATTTGAACAATATTACACTTCAGTCTTCCATTTGACTAACCCAAAGAGAGGGTAGAGAGAAAAAAAAAATGGCTCCACTTAGGAAAAGGAAGATGAGAGGCATTCAATTCACAACTCTCTAAGAGGTAGGAGCAGCTCAGAGATAATTTTAGATTATTGTTAAACTGTCCTAAAATGAAACATTTGAATTTAAGCTAAATAATGAAGTGTTTTGTTTTTTTCCCCCCATTTTCACTGCAAAAGACATAAATCAGTGAAAAAAATATTTTTCTTGAAGGGCTTAACTTTTGCTTAAACAACCTTTTCCACTATGTTTTCAATAGAAACTATGAAGCTCCATGTCAGCTCTTCACATTAATGATGAGTGTTATCAGTGTTTTTTCATTTTGATCAATGAATGCAATTTTCAACTTGCTGTTCATTTCAGTGATATTTTTTCTAAGTAGCTCTTTGTGACATTTTGAGACAAACTTGGAATGTTTCCATGATGTTAAGTGCAACACTGTTATCAAAAGTAGACAGATCTACTACTACTGAATACCCGTAGGTGTTTTCTGAAAGCAAGTTACTCATAAAGATGATGTTATCACAGACACTTCATTCTCAAAAAGTTAGTGAGAATTAGATACATTGGCATTTGTTTTCACTTTTGGCTAAGAAAGCAGTTCAAAATAAAACATTTAAAGTCAAAAGCATGAGTAGGAGAGTGTAGACCTTCAGAATGACTTTAACTGAGATGTGGGTCCAGAGCCTTGTGACTCTGACTCAGTGTAATCCCCAGTGTTAAAAGCTGTGTGGGCTCCTAATGAAAAGAACCCCAAAGTTCCCTTTTGAAGCAATTCAAAAATATTTTTGAAATTGATTTTTTTTTCCTGTATTGAAAGAGAAATTTTGTTTACCAACATTTCCACAAAGCCTATCTTGACTTGGGATAAAACTTAGTGATTTGGTTTGATTTTTTTAAGTGATTTTCAGTGTGTGTGTGCATCAGTGTTATTGCAATTATGAATGTGATTTGCCTAGCCAAAGCCTTGGCTTTATCCTTTATAACATGCCAAAGATCTGAGAAAGGGTTCTTTAGACCCTTCTCAGGATTTTATTTCCAAATGAACTCTGAAGAGTAAAAGTGTTTTCAGCATGGAAAAGGGCATAAGCCCTCATATTTCAGGGAAATCCCTTCATTGTTCTCTCCTTATGGATAATTCAGGAAAGAATGCGCACGGATTAAGTGGCAGGAAGTCATCTGCGGCTGCTTGGTTCTCCCCCCAACCCCCGGCGGGGAGGGCGGGGGGTTCTGTAAATACCGGCGGGCCGGATTGAGGACCCTGGGGGGGCCGTATCCAGCCCGCGGGCTGTGGTTTGGGGACCCCTGGTCTAGAGAGCATAATTATTTTCCCATTTTTTTTCATAACTTGGATGGTAGCAAAACATTTGTTTTTGTTCTTTTGGAAATTCAGTGGGAATTGAATGAAAAAATAGGTACATTTCAACCTGAGAAAGGGTTCTTGATTTCCAAATGAACTCTGAAGACTGAGAGAAAAGTGTTTCCAGCATGGAAAAGGGCATAAGCCCTCGTATTTGGGGGAAATCCCTTCATTATTCTCTCTTTATGGATAATTCAGAAAATAATGCAACTGTCCAAATATCTAGCAGAAATGACTGCCAGACTGAATTATGATAAAGCACCATTCACATGGACCATTTTAGGACATGCTTTTTCGTTTTGCTTCGTATAAGTGAGTTGTTTTTTTTAATGTTTGGTATTAACTTGAGAATAACACGTAAGGCCACTATAAAACATGCACAAAACACACAAATGTTTTCTGACCTTGTGATTCCACAAATATTTTCAAAATAAGCTAGTTTTTCAAGCTGGTTGTTATACTAACTCTGCTCACCTGCAGCTTTAAGCAAGACATTTTACAATATTGAAACAAGCAGATTAATGATGGGGACCAGTTATTTTGGGCAGACAAATGACTTCAGTGCTTTCCTAGTCTGTTAGGTTTGTAGTAGGGATGTAAATAGCAAGTAGGTAAAGTAATCTAATAGCAAAATAATAAGAAGTAGAATAATGCCTATACATTGTAATATCTTTCAGTTTTTGAACTGTCAGGATTTTAGATTTTTTTTAAATCTAACACCACTGCTTTATACATAATTAATTTAATTCTCTAGGGAACCTAGATCTTAACTAAAAATTAAAGCTGTAGCAAGATAACATAATCTGTCACAAATGAATTTTGCTTAGTTTTTTTAGAAATGGATAATAAAAGTTTCTGTCTGGGTATTTTGAAAGTGTTCATTAGCAACATCCTTGCCCTTTCTGTTCTGCATATAGCTTTGGGAATACCTCAGTTTTCTGTTTCATTTCATCTTTCAGGCTCAGAATCTTCCTCTGCAATTTCATGATAAACAGCACAAATGTCCTTCTTTGTTTTGGTATGAGCTTACTCAAAATGTCAAAATATAAATTAGCAATATCTGAATGGACAGTCTGATGATGTCAGGTTTGAAATTTACTTGATAACATGCTTGATATCAAGCTGTTTTAAATTTGAGGTAGTTCTTTTTAATTGTGTGACTGCAATGAAGTGCAATCTTAGTTTACATTTTCACACTCATTATAAGAAGCCATTGAACCAATTCTGTTTTATTAGATATTAGAGTACTCTCATGTTTGCCCTCAACCACTGTGGCGTATATTTACTTCTCATGTGGTTTCACTAAGAAGCTGGGACTTGGTCACATCTCACTGCCTTATGCAACTATTTTCTGTCTATCCAACTAACGGCCAACCTGGATTCCACGGCCAGGCAATTGGCCAGTGCAAGCTGCAGTGTCCCTGTCACCCGGAAGTCCTTGTCACCGAAAGAACCTCGCTATCTGCCCTTGCCACTTTGTACACGCACCCCCTTAGTGATAATTTTTCTAAATTGCAACATAAAAAATGAATAGATGTAGCCTTTTCCTTACTTGGTATGCACATCTAGATAGTTAACATTTCATGAGCAGCATTTGCTATTGTGATCAACTGAAAAACAATCAAAAAAAAAAGACTTCTCTTACCCAAAGAAGGTATATGCCTTTCTATAGGGAAAAAGGAAACTAAGACTGGAATTGAAGGATGTTTAAAATAGGAAAACTAATTAGACCAAAACCAGAAGTGATGCTTTTGTGATGGACTATTACAATTTAACCTTAGCTGCTGTTAGTATACATGTATAATGCTAGCATAATTATTTTCCCAATCTTTTCATAACATAGATGGTAACAAAACACCTGTTTTTGTTCTCTTGGAAATTCAGTGTGAATTGAATGAAAAAATAGGTACATTTCAGGCATTCAGATGGCCCAAGTATTCATAATTGAGAACTATTTAAGCAAACAAGCAAATGTACCATTTCCTAGAATCAAGACAGAAAAACTTTTCAAATGTGAATTAATTCTCAGGCATATCCAAAGTGGAGTAGCAGTCTTTCATTTTCTTTCCATTGTAATGATTGATTTCTGTCACTAGTTTTTAAAACCTTTGACATGAAGCAACCAATTTCTTCTTTTATAATAGTATTTGCTCTCAGCAATAGTAGGGAAAAATTATTCCTCAGGTCATGGGTAGGTTTATATTATGTTACCTGGTTGGAACTGTAAGGTCTTTCTGAAAAATTTCTGGGAACTCTCTATACTGTTTCGCATAGAACTGATCAAGTGTTACGTTAGACATGAACTTAACACTGATTTCACAAAAAAATCACTGATCACAATGAGCATATCTCTGAGAAAAGAACACGATATATTAGAATATATATATTCTTTATCAATCCTGACGATACAGTATTAAAGTTATTAAAAGTGAAAGAAGGGAGCAGATGTCTAGTGATGCTGAATTATACAGTCTGAATAACTTATATAACTAGCAGATCCAGTACAAATTTTTCTTGACTGTTAAATGTCTGTCAATAAATCCTGATGCTTAATATCAAGTGATTAACAGAGCCAGTTGTATACAGTTCATGCTTAATAGAAATGAAAAAAATGGAAGATTAACATATACCAGGTAAAATTCTCTGCTTCACTGAAATTATATGAAGTAAAGAGGGTTTCAGTTTGTTTTTAGAAATTCAGAGAGGTCAGTGGTGGGCTAACCATTTTGGGGCAATGATTGCAAAATTCCCTTGCTTATTTCTGTCTTTGTTTTGCAATTAAGTGTACTCTTATTGAAAGAACAGCAATTATTTTGTTAACCTTGTAATACTCTTGACCATGTTTTAACTTATAAGGAATTGTAATAATCGATGTAGGAATGTATGGACAACCTGTCAAACTGTTTAACAGAAAGTAGATTTTGTCTGAGATTTTATAAATAATCTGTTTTCTCAATGTCATTTTGCATCTGGTAGAGAAAGTTTGCTACTTTTTTTCCCTGCATTTTAAAGTCTACGACATGGTGCCTAAAGATATATGTTTGTAATTAGGAGCTGAAATAGTTTAGCGGATAAAATTCCAAAATCTTATTCCAAAATCATATGTGTGAAATATGTAAAATATAAGAGATTTTACTGCACTAATTAATACAAAAAAATGGCTTACATTAAGCTCTTGATTTCTGGTCCAGCAATTGCAGGGAGATTAAAAAAAAAAAATGCAGGGAAGCAAATAAAGCAGAAACCTCTGATAGGAATCCAAGACGTGACGCAGTTTGTACCAAACACAACTACTCCAAATTGGGAACCAAATTTCTCATTTTTTATCTTAAGAATACAAATGAAATCACTTCCATGTATCTTTTAGCAGTAGTAGTAAATGAACTTGAAGAGTTTGCCAAGCAAGATATCAAATTTTAGTGTTAGGGACAGATAGCAGAGGTTAGACCTAGGAGAAGTTGAGTTTGCTTGCAGAAAACAGCTGCTTAGAGTTTTACTCTCTCTTTAGTTGATATATACAATGGATCAAACTAACACAAGTAACTACACTTGTAAGAAGTTCATTTATTCACTAAGTAGATCTCTTCTAATTTATAAAGAATAGAACAATACTATGTGTATATTTAGACTTAACAACCAACTTATAGACAAAGCGTTGGATCACAAAGGCAAATGAGCAATAAGTACAAAACTGCAGTGTCTTCTATCATTGTTGCTAATGCATTAATAGGCAAAGTAGGCAGATTAATTTACTTACGGTAAGCTAAGTGTATTCTTGGCTCGTAAAGAGGAATCATTTGCTCACTTAAGCCAGATATCTGACTTTTGATGGCAAATGCCATTGCCTGGATTTCCCTTTGACAGTTTGGCAACCCTGCACCCCTGTTATAGTATCCACTTATTTGTCTTGTTTTCAGCCAGATTAATCCATTTTGTTTTGACAAACAGACTGATAGGTAATTGATAACTGTGATAGACACAAACAGAAGAGTTGGATGCTGAATAATTCAGCACTTTTCCGTATCAATAAGAGAACAGGTTGAAGAATTTGTGTCTCTATTTACACTTAAACTAAACTAAGTCAGCCCAGACATTTATGCTGCCAGTCTATCAGAAAACCAAACAGTGTACATTCGGTTTCCACCCGACAAAATGTTTTATAAGCTTGTAACAATATGTGTGAAGCTGCCAGAATAATAAATAGGTACAGCAGCCCATGCATGCTAATGTTATGTTGTAAGCAGTTTTGTTGACAAGTGCTAATACTTCTTTCATACTATCATCAAAAGCAGCTAATACAACAGCCATTATTTGCTGGCTTTCCAAGCAAGACATGATGGATTGTGACCTTAATATGGGTTAGCCGAATTTTGAAAGTTAAACAACTTGCAATAAATCATAGAATTATTACAATGCAGTTTAATTGGTTAAGGACTGTTTATTTCCTAAACAGGGTGAAAAATTTCTGTTTCGGCACTTTTAATTTGCAAAGTGCATTTTCATTATGAATGGCAGTTTAATATTCTGCTCTTTTGTCATGCAAAATATGCAACACACAGGCAATCTATTAATTGGACAAAAATGCATTGCAAGCATAAATTATCCTTTATATCATCACTTGTGAGCTTTTACCTCTATTAAATGCATTAAATGGAACATAGCTAAAGGTTCTACAACTTGCAGGTTGGTTCTAAAATTTAAGTCAATATTCAAGATAATTTTTATTACTTTTATTTTTAGCAAAGCAATTAAGTAGTTGTAAATATAGAAGACAATTTAAGCAATTATATTATCCCTAAGAAATAGGTACACCAATTCTATCAATTAAAAAGTCATAGAATATGTAACAGTTGTCCATATTTTTCTGTTTCTTTTAAGAAAATAGTGTTTTTCTGCCTCTTTTGTTTTCTTTCTCAAAGCTAAATGCCAAATTTTATAAAATTCCTTTATATGAAGTAATTCAGTATGAAACAAGAGATTGCAGTAGATCTTTAAATTTAATTTTTGCAGCATTCGGAACTCAATCTTGCACATAATTAGTCATTTTGCTATAAGTTATATGTAAAAATAGCATACCTTTATGAACTCAAGAACATTATTCTAGTGTTGCTGAAACACATGGAATGGCATGCTGTTTTAAAAGTCACTCAAAATACTGTTTGTTGATGATTTAATCTTGCTTAAATATAAAAATACAGTTGCAATAGAAACTGTATATAGAAACTATACTGGAGAGTGCATTATTTATTGTTCATGTGTTTTGCAGACTGCTAAGGATTTTTAGCTGTCTAGTTTAAGACAGTCTAGTTTTAGACAGTCTTGTCTGTGCAGTAACTTCCTTTTAAGGGATTAAGTGCAAATATCTCAGAACATAGTCCTAGCCTCTGATAAATGATGCGATTCCCTCATCTCTCGATTGACCTTCACATGGAGTCAGGATCCAGAATATGGGTTAATTAATAAGGAACAAATGAAAACACCATTGCAAGTGCTTGAGAATCAATGTTGTTAGCATAGAATGATGTCTCTTTTGGCACAGTTCTTACTGAGCTTAGAATGATCTATGTAGAAGGTTTATGGTAGTATAAAGTAAAAAACAACACATATATAAGGCAACAAGCAACAGTCTGCCAATCATAGCTGCTGAAATTCCCGTGATCATAAGATCTATCACAGGATAGTTCGAGTTGGAAGGGATATCTGGAGGTCTATTATGAAATCAGGCCAGTTTACTCAGGGTTTCAGCTAGGCTGGCCTTGAAAATCTCTAAGGTTGGAGACTGCACAACCTCTCTGCTTGTATTGACCACAGTGTAACATTACCAGTTGCCATGGAAATTGAATGGCATCTTGTTTTTGTGTTTATGGAGCTTCTGATTCCTTCTAGATCTGATTTTTTTTTTAATTTGGTGAATTATGCATATTTATCCCAAAGAACATTTGATATAATGGCCTTTTTTTTTTTAATCCAAAACTGGTTATGTATCATGCAACTTTGCCTTAATAGAAAATACAACACATTAATACAAAGATTTCAAATAATACTAAAAGTTGTAGTGTATCAATTTATATCAATAGTTGATGAAGATATGATATTCCAGAACTTTCATAGTTTTCATTGATTTCAATTGGTCTTTCAGAGCCATATAAATCTTTGACATTGGATCATTACTCAAGGTTGCAGATATATCAGAGATCGGCATGTATCCACCCTCATGGAACTAAACTCATGTTTTCATTTCTTTATTTTACCAACATCATTTAGTTTGATCATTCCTTTTCCATATTGCTCAGATAGCAGTGACTGGTATAACAAGTGACAATTCTGGACTGTAGGGATTAGCGATGCCAATGACCTATCAGGTGGGTGAAGACCATTTTGTGGAAGTGAGGAAAGTTCCCAGGAGCAGCTGTATCAGAATGTCAATGTGAGATTTCCTCCTCGTCATCACTACTATCTGGAAAGCTAGTATCTCTGATTGCTAGCAGTCAATAGCAAATTGATTTGGTAGATTTAAATATTAATCTTGTTAAGATATTTGTTATGGTTTACAGAGAGTGATTCTGTTCTCTGTCTTAAAATTTGGGCATGGTATCTGAGATCGTCATAGCAAACTATAAAATGGTGGTGGTTTGAGCAGGACAGTAATTTTATGTTCATTATAGCAAGTTAATATTAAAACATATTAAAATGAGTTCCTAGAAGATACGCAGTATATTTATATTTATAAAATGTATATTTTGACATATATTTATGCTTGCATTTATACTTGCATGGGTCAAAATCCACTGTTTTAATCTGAGACCTGTTTTATATATCTAAACTAGAAATTTAGTTGTAAACCCAAAAAGTCCTTAAAACTGCTTTCTTGTAATCAACAGTCTCTAAGGACACAGTACAGATTGTTGTATTTAGAAAGGGGCAGGCCTATACCTACTCTGTTTCCAGTATCCCTGCTTGTTCTTGGGTCATTATGGTACCCTTTGCTGTGAATATTTTGCTTCCCTGCCAGATTCATAGAATCATAGAATCATAGAATCATAGAATGCTTAGGGTTGGAAGGGACCTCTAGAGATCATCTAGTCCAACCCCCCTGCACACGCAGGGACACCTAGAGCACGTGGCACAGGACTGCATCCAAGCGGGTTTTGAAGATCTCCAGAGAAGGAGACTCCACAACCTCTCTGGGCAGCCTGTTCCAGGGCTCTGTCACCCTCACTGTTAAGAAATTTTTCCTTAAGATCCTATTGAATTTTTGATGTTTCAGTTTCCGGCCATTCCCTCTAGTCCTATCAGTGGCCACCACTGAAAAGAGACCATCACCGTCCTCTGCACTCCCTCCCTTGAGGTACTTATAGACACTGATTAGATCCCCTCTCAGCCTTCTCTTCTCCAGGCTGAACAGGCCCAGCTCCCTCAGCCTCTCCTCATAGGGCAGATGTTCCAGGCCCCTGATCATCCCTGTA
>NW_010580259.1:0-24177 GCF_000705375.1 Tinamus guttatus
GAAATCCTGAGCACAGAGTTTCTGTACTGTGTCACGCTTTGTTTTAGTTCCCTGATGAGCACACTGATGAGACCTTGTGGTTTTGTATTCCTAAGAGAGCAGGAAGGCTAAAATGGGCGCACTGGGAATTCATCCGTCTTTTTTTTCCTCAGGAGACTAGCACTATGTGCGCAGTCGTCCTGTTCTCCGGGGCCTTCCCTGGAAGTCCATCTGTAGGTCTGTGCATAATCACCTAGATGGCTGAGGGGAGGGAACAGCTCCTGTTAGAGGAGGATTGCAAAAATTACAAGTGTTCAGCCTGGGAAAAAGCTAACTAAACCCCTTTCTTCAGAAAGGCTGAAGGTCCGCGGAATCATTACTAGCATGAAGAAGGTGGTCGAGGAGTGATCATGGTGTCACTTCCAGACAAAAAAGCTGGGAAAGATTTTCTAGCAAATGCTAGATGTAATCCCTGCACATTTCACAGAGTTTGGCCCCAAACAGACCACTTTTGCTTTCATGGTGCTTTTTAATAACATTGTTATTCACTGATGTTTTCAAACAGTAAAGCTTTCCTTGAAGCCTTAGCTGATGTGACCATGTGGTAATAGCTCAAGTTTCTTTAAAAAGGGTGTGGGAAAAGCAAAAAAAAATTAGTGTTCTGGTACACTGATAGTGGCTAATTTAGTTTACAAGTTTTACTATGGCTTAAAAAGATTTTTAAAAAATTCAACATAATTAATTTTTTAAATTCTCATAAATTTCAGGATATTTTTATATAACTCATTTTTGGCCATACTGCAGTTCCCATTTGGAAATTTATTTTGAAAGGATTAACTTGTAATTATAGACAGACATGAAACACACTCAAATCAAGATGACCTCTGGCAGACTCCACTGTACTCATCAGCATATGTTTTTACATAGTAGCAGAGCATTACCCAATTTTTTTTTCACATGATTTGTTTGAGTGATAAGAAAATAAAATGTGTATAAAATCAGTACCCCATCCTTCTTACAGAAATCATATGTACATAAATATTTTGTGCAATTTTCCTGTGCTATTTCTGGAACACCCCAACTTCCTATGAGTTTAATTGCCTTGTTTTATTATTTGCATTGTATTTTGTTATTTAGTAAGCTCCTAGTTAGCATGAGAAATAATGAGAGGGCTTTCAGAATGCACATTAATGCGGGAGCTTCTCCTCTCTGGCTGACATTTCCTATAGACCTCCTGTACAAGTGTCATTTGGGAAAATAATATTTGTCACAAATGTATCAGCATGAGGAGCAAAGTAAAAAAAAATCTTAAATAAAAACAAGTTATTATGTATTTTTCTGTTTTTAATGGGAGAGAGACATTTCACACCATCGCTAATATTGCGCAAATCAGGGTACAGACCACTTCATTACTGCCCGCTCCGGCAGTACGCGGCAGTGCCAAGGGTCATCTAATACTCTGCAATTCTGTTTGAGCCCGGAGATGTGAAAGAAAGACTGCCCATGAAATAGAAGGTCTTTTCCCATGCTCCAGCATCTCACTGAAGGGTTTAAATAAAACATTGGGGGAGCAAAACAAGTTGAGAGTTTTTAGGAGAAGGCAGGGAACAAACTCACCAAGGAAGAGCCTCTGCTTTGGCACTGGCGGGGCACGAGTGATGGGCGCAGCTACTGCTGGGCTACACGGGTGCCCTTATGGCAAATATTCTCGGTAGGTGGCTCTAACTAAAATGTTCATTTTTACCTCTGGCAAATCATGTAACTCTGCATATTGTCACAACAGTATTGTACACCAAATCCACCAGCTGCCAGCTCTTCAAATTCCCACTTCAGTCCTCAGCTTTTCCCCTACCATCAGTAGAACAAATGTGCCTAGAAAGCAAGGCAGTATTGCCAGGCCAGCTTTCTCTAGTGAGGCTAGCAGAGATAAGAAGTTGTCCTAAATTGGACAACCCTTCTGGTAAATTTGACAGAATTTGTCAGTCTGCCACAAAATACAAATGTTGCTACATCTCAAGTCATGGTGGAATCACAATTTTACAAAGATGAAGGTTTCCACAGCCTTCATAGGGGAAATGACAATTATATGGAATGAACACAGATTATTTTACTTTGAACAGAGATAACCCATTTGTATACAACTAATTCTGCTTTCAAAATACCCCAGTCAGACACTACTGACTTGGTGTTGTTGCCAGGAAAATACCTTTTTCCTCTCTCATGTCTTTCTCTTGGATGAGAAGTCCCTCAGTGGAAAGGACCTGGCCTTCCAAACCCCGCCTGGCCTCAGCATGCAGGTTGGTGCATCGCGACGCTGAGCGGGCTCATGAGCGGTGCCCGGCGCGCCGGGATAACCTGGGAACCTGGAGATGAACCAGTGCCCAGCACAGCCCGGGCTTCCACTAATCCCTTCCCAGCCAAACAGAGCGTTTAACCTGCAGTCACCTGAATGACGAGGCTCTTCATGTTTAGCACCTTCTCTAGATAGTTCAATATGAAGTAATTCCATTAATGTTTCATACTCTTGTTTCATTAATTTTTTGAAGGAAGAATGTATTATTAAATGTTCAGTCCCTTCTCTCTTATCAGCTCAATTAAGGTACAGGAAGTACATTCACAAAGATATCCTCCAGCAAAACCAGAATTAACATCTGATATTCTGAGGATTAAAAAGTCTAGCAGAACTATAAAAATAAAAGGTTTTCAAGCTCCTATTATGTACAATACACAGAGCATGCAATCAAGTGAAGGTAATACTTGTCATATCAAAAAGAATTGTTTCTGGTTGTTGTAACTTTTTGTTTGTTTTTCTTTTGACAAAAGGCATTTCATAAATGATGGGAAGCATGTTAAGAACCTGGAAATGTAAACAACAAGTCATTGGAAAAAAGAAGACTGACACAGTTAAAAGATACAAATGTCAGAATTAAGGGTGCAGAGAAACTTTAATGTTGTCCTTTTCTTTGCCCTGCCAGCTTCCATCTACCTCACTGAGCACACATTACGCAATTTTGTTCTTCCATCAGGAATCTTGGATCTTGCATGCCATCACATTAAATATTGAGAGTCACTATTAATTATAAGCAAGCTCTACAATTAGTTTTAATTTCCCTGATGAACTCATCAATCAAGTCCTTGGATTCTTTTATGATAGCTTTGAAACTACCTATAGTCTACAGACTTCCGAATATATCTGAGTATACACAGATAACATCTAAATGGTTTTATTTCATGTGTATAAATAATGCTTGTGTGGACAATAATCTGTGAAGTCTGATATCTTAAATCCAGGTGGTCAAAAAGTGGTAGCACTACTTATTGCTACCTGATAAGCAAAAGGCCTGGAAAAATTCTTTTGACTTTAAATTCTCTTAGAGGTAATAGCAGAGGTTTAAATAGGTATCAGAGCTGAATAACTCATGAAAAAAATGATAACTGGGATTTCAAAATCTTTGCCTTATGCATGTACAGTTCTTGACAAAAAAAAAAAAAAACAGAAAAAAATGGAAGGGAAAGTACTGAAAAGAAAGGGAAAGCACTGAAAGTGCTGAAAGTATTTTCAGCATAAAAACACTTTAAGGGAAAAGTATAAAATATAATGATTTGATGCTGCAATTCATTTTTTTTTTCTCATAACAGTGATATCCAAATATTTGTTTATATGCCCCTTTTAGTGGCAAAGAATAAAAGCAGAAGAGTGTCCAAAACATAATTTTCCTTGTGTGCTTACTTTCCTGGGGAATTTGGGAATTTAGTACAGAGTTCTGCTCCCAGAGAAGTAAAAGACCATGCAATCTAAAACAATTTCTGAGTCAGGCTAACTTTGCCTAGTTTGAATGCTAACAAAACAGTGCATCTTTTTGCTTCTGTTTTGGTTGGCCCAAAATTCCTCCTTAGCTTTATTCATGCAAAACCATCCCTCACAGCGCACAATTGTGTAAAAAAGACCTTAACCTTTTTTGTGTACTCAAGATAGGCAATATTCTTTTCACCCACACAACGAATCAGGCTCTTCAAAATCTTTTCTTGAACAAGGGTGAGATTCTAGTAGAGCATTTAGCAGATTTTTTGGGAACATTTTAGATTGTCAAAAGCATGGAAAAAAAAAATCTATCAATCAGAAATCTCTTACTGTGAAGTAAGGTTTTTCTGGCAAGCAGAATAGCTGGTTTAACATTTATGATGGAATTGTGACACAAAATACCCTCTTTAAATAGATAGCTTTCTTGATTAGGAGAAAAAGCCACATCAGGTCCGTGTGACAGGGTCTTGTTTTTCAAGGATATTCAGCCTCCTCTGCATCCCATGACTTCTTTTGTGTCTGCTCTCAAAGCATAAGCCCTTCTCTCCACTTCCTGGCAGCTTTCTTTGTCTCCTTCACATTTCGCCCTAATTATATTAAAATTCCTACCTTTTGCTGCCTAATTTTGTTGAATCTCATTTTTAATGCTGCTTTTTGTTACTATTTATTTACGTAAGATGTCATATGACAGACTTCCTTACGACTGCACCAACACTGTTTTGACCTTACGCCGTTTGTCTATGCTGTTTGTTTAATTGCAAGACACAGTTTGCTCCATCCACCATAATTCAGCCTTCCAGTTACAGGATGTGATCAGAAGGAACAGCCACCTCAGCAAGAGGAAGCAAGTTTAAAAACACCGGCAATTCAGCAGACTGATTTTCCTTTGCATGTGGTAGTTGCAGAACTGTGAGGAACGCGGTTCTCGCCGTGGTGAGCGGCAGAGTGGGTTCTCTCCAGTCTCTCCCATTTCGCTGCACATTATGCATGACTCCTTTCCCTCTCAAGCCTTCATCCCACACAGCACAAGTAAAGATGGAGAGTATTTTGTTTTTTCTTTTTTCTTTTTCTTTAATAGAGAGTGCCTAATGAGAGCATATATTCCTGTGTGTATGTTACAGAGTGTTCTGTAATGCCAATCATTCCTTTGACTTTATTGCCATGCTCAGGAAAAAGTTTCTGATTAATGAGTCTTTTTAGCCGTGCAGTCAAGCAAAAGACTAAGAGACACCATTTAAATCTAGTGAGCTGCAAAGGCAGGCTGAGGAATCAGCATAGCATAAGTTGCTCCTGTGTTTGATTGATTTATGCCTTATAACACAACCAAAATAACCAAGGGATGTTCTTGCTTTACCTTTTAATGGGGCACTGTGTCATGCAGCGTTTTCATGCAATGCTTTCATGTACTGAAAATATTATTTTTATGACTATGGATGAAGTATGTTTATTTCCCCCCAAAACACTTGCACAAGCATATGCAGCAATGACATAATCAGAAGCACTCATGAAACCATCTATAACCTCAGTACAAAACTGTATATTAGATAACTGTATACAGTTTTAAATGCCCTGATATGCTTATAGTTTATTAACTTCTTAATATTGTCAGGTATCATGCTAACTTGTGATATTCTTCTAAATAACGTATTCTTTTTACTTATATTGCGAAAATACATCAGCATTTCAGATTAGCAGCTTGATTTTGAGGAAAGCACATAATGTTTTTTCTGGTCTTCCCCAATTCTTTCAATGGCATTATCTCATACCGTAAAGCCGATGATCCTGTCAGACACAGGTTACTTTGAACTTTTACATTTATTAATACTATTGCTGCCAAACCCTAACAACATTTGGAATAACAAGACAGCCACTAACCTTTTTTTTTCTGAATGTTTCTGTTAGAAAGTACCTCAATGGCATAACTCTCCTCTGCCTCATTCCTTTCCCTGACTAGAATTTTATCAGAGAACAAATGTTAGGGAACTCAATGAAAATACAGTTTAATGCAGCCAGTTAAATTGCCTGAGAGGAAATAGTGAATACAGCTTCTCTAAAGCCTTTCCCCTGAGGCCATTAACTAAGAAACTGGTCACTAACTGCTGGTAACAAACCATTTTGGAGGGATTATTGCATTACTGCTAGTATGCAGTGGTTTATGGCTACGTTTCGTTAAAGACATTAGGAACTGTAACATGGATGGGTCCCCAATACTGGAAATATCATCCTTCTCCCTTGTGATTAACTACGGTTCGTCTTCCAGCCTTGAGCGTGCAGAGCGGTTTCATTATCAGCCCTGTCTCCCAGCACTGTAAAAGGGGCTTCGCAGGATGGCCGGGACTCAAAGGAAAAGGCTGAAACTGCAGCACAGGCATCTAAGGAAGTGTGATTCATCTAGAAACCACACATTTACCAGATTTTAGCTATTTCCAAGAATTTTAGCTGCCTCTGAGAGCTGCTTGATGGGAAGATACGGAGTTGTGTTCCTTGGGATTAGTGATTAGCTGCTTCTTGGTGAAGGCATCGGCTGAAAAATGAAACCTGGCTCTGCTCTTCATCTGATATATCAGTGCAGGGGGGACTAGGAGCAAGAAGGAGTTTTTGATCAAGACGCTTCTGGCACACTGCAACTAGTGGGGCTCAGTTGCTAATTATTACATTTTACCTAATCGCTCGTATTAACACGAGTAGATCAGCCTTAGTCACGCCAGCAAGAGCAGCAGCCTCGCAAGTTCAGCACTCTAATTAGGAAAAAGTTCGGTGGAGCTCCCAGAGTCTTTTGCTTTTTGGTTCTTTTTTGAAGGAACTCCATCTAAGGAGGTATTTTGACAGCTTTGTTATATAAATGATATCGTTGAGTTAGAATACAGATTACAAACATGTAATTTGCATGGGAAACATGTTTTTCACTCTATTCTATTCACTCCCATCTTTCTTTTTTTTTCTTTTTTTTTTTTTTTAAAAAAAAACAACGATCAGAACATATCATTAGCTATGCTTCTTAGTGAACCTGACTTTTCTCAAGAAATTTACATCTTTCTCTCATTTTCTGTTAAGGTTTCTTACCCTGTTTTCTCACCTAAAGAATTATAATGAGGTAGAGTGAATGAGATCTATGGGGAAAGCAGTGGACCTAGAGACTAAAGGTAAAAGGATGATTGATGGTATGAAATTACCATAAAAGTACAATCAGGATCAGATTTTAAAATGAATTTTTAAGCAGCCTAAGAGATACTCTTTGATTTGTAGTCTGGTGGAATGGATAATGTCTCATTCAGTGGATAAAGTTTCTCACTGTGTGACTTGAGCTTTTTCTGATCTTTCTGACTGGGAGTAAAATGGAACCAAAGCTTAAAGTGGTTTTTAATGCTGAAAATATCAAACACAATATTCTTAATGTCAAAACCTAGGCATAGCAGGTGAGAAAAGAAAAATAAATATAAGAAAATTATAGTGTTGATATTATTATATCAGATAAAGATGCTATCTTTTCTTCTAAGCATCCTCTTGATCTATAAAAATATTTTAAATGTAAGTGAGGAAAGGGTCAGATCCCTATGTTGATACGGAAAAACACAGATCTTTGAATAGTTTCAGATTTAAATACTTGTGAGTTTGTTAAGAACATCAGTAAAGCCCACCAGTATACTAAAATACAAGACAATTACAATAAAATTTTGTCTGAGCAAAATATGATCTAAAATGGTCTTGTGATCCCTGTGTCTCAAAGAAACGGTCTACATTGCTTCTGTGCTTCGTAGGTCAATTAAAACCTCAGTTTTAGTGGGTATTTAAGAGTGTGAACTATTCTGTGGAACTATCTCTGTTTAATTGTATCAAATATTAAAACGAATGTACCCAAGTCTTAAGTTGAAATCGGAACATGTTTATTCTTCCAATTTAGTACATACATATGAGGCAATTAGTTGGGTCTCTATGATTCATGATAGAAATGGCCATGCTTTTTATACACATATAAATGCATAAATATAATATATATATATGTATGCACAGGCTTTTTATTTTAACAAAATGCTTTCAGCTATGAATTCTTATTTTTTCTCCCACCACTTTGTGGTTTTCTTTATTTAATCTAGAGGTTTAAAATATGTTTGAAATAAATTTTAAAATAGTTTGGATTTTTTGTATGCTAATTCATCTTTTCTTTCAAGTCAGAGGAAATTTATAATTAATTTTCTTTTCAGTATATACGCAATAAAGAAGAGTGTGTATACCATTTACGGTATAACCTAAGAGGATTTCATCTATCGTATGGATCTTTATTATGTGGCTGCGTATTGTGATATTAAAATTACAGACAATATTTTAAAATAGTTTAGCATTATAAAAAATCCTAAAATTTCCAACAGTTGCTTCTTATGACAGTTTTCATTTTTTTCGCTCCTCCTGACAGTTCCCATAATGACTTTAATCATATAGTCTGGAAATGGAGCAGGTTACTGAACAGCAACAAACTCACTGGTCAATGTCGGTGTCACTTTTCTGGGAGCAGGACTTTTTGAGCATCAAGGACCTAATTTTAACAGCCTGCTGGAAAAGTGTTAAGTGCATTAACTCCCTGTCAATCACATTTTTAGCATGCTGCCCAAATTATTATTATTTGGCTCGAGACATTCCATTGAAACTTATTTGTATGGTACCCTTCTCTGTGTACCTTATGTGACTAATGATGATTGTTTATGGAGAGGTGCCTGTCCAATTATTTTTGAAGGAACACAAGAATGCAGAATGACTGGAAGCATCAGGTTTTTGCCAGAGAATGCCTCAGGTAAGAGGAGAATGGCTAGAGGCTATAAGGAATCACAAGAGACAAGTCAGAGTCGTAAATTGGGAAACTGACATATCTCATCTAATATACTTGCTAACTAGGCCTTTAAAAACCTTGACATTTAACTAAGTTTGTGGAAAAGTTATAGATTTCATCCTTTTCGATTGGCTATAACTCATTAATATGATGAACCGAGGTGCTTATAATCATTACCAACATTAGCAGGGTAGCATATGGGATCATTTAGAGATGCAGTTAAGCACCCAGCAACTGCTCAGTTGTTTATGGAGGTTGTGCCTTTTTCAAAGTCAAGTCAGACAAAAATGATATTGCAAGTTATTTACCCTTTTGGTACTTCGGTGTGTGAAATGGGATGAAAGAATACTGCTATTCAGCTGAGGCACTGAAATGATGCTTTGGAAGTCGTGGCCTGCTTAGAACAGACTGCAAGCTTTACTGGAAAATGGAAAAATCGCATGTCTCAAGAAAAAAAAGGCAGCGTAAAAACAACCTTTGCAGTGAATACAGCCTATTTACTCAAATTGATTTAAATACATTAGGGACTTCATGGCAAAATAAACTTTGTCGTTATCCATTAACGTTTCAAGGCTGAGATATATTGTGTAATTAAATACTTTCTCTGTCCTGATTCTGACCCTGCGTATATAAATTTTAATATGGGCAACAAATCTAATTCCTGTCTAGAAAAACACAAGCCACAGAAGTTTTTGAAATGAAACAACAAAAGGAACTTCCTGCAATAAGAAAGTGGAGGTGGTTACCAGAAAGGTGAGAGGAGACACTTTAGCACAAGCTGTGTAAGACCGCAAGTTCTAATTTTTGAACAGCTTTCTCATGTGAAGAACTAATTTAAAACAACATAATGTCCAAGCAAGCATTTTTATGCTTGGAATTGCTATAATTATTCCAAAAAGCAATGAAAACATGGAGGGATCTCTTCAGCGAGGGAAGAAAAGCTATTAGGGATTGTTTTCCAAGGGTAGGAAACTGAAAATCAGTGGAAAATGGCATTTTGACAACTACTTCGTATTTCTACCTGAAATTAAGTCTTGCTAAATTAGTGAAACTGGAAAACAGTTAATTGAGACAAAAGCCCCTCCTTGATCTTATCCGTGAGCAACTGCATTGAACGATACTGGCATTGAGTTATCTCTTCCAGCACTAAGGACTTACTAGCTTTACCAAATACACTTTCGAACATGAATAAATTATACTGCAACAGATTATAGCAGGAGATAAAATGACCACTACTGTTCAGGTTGAGCAATGTTTTCCATGCTACCCTCATTTTCAGCAACGCATAGTTTTCTGAAAACTTCTGGCTGCCTGGTTGAAGTTTTCTTCGTTTAGATCTCTGTTGAATGCAACTGATTCTGGGGAAGCTTGCAATGTGGAATGGAACTAGAGTTCCGTTATTTCTGGATACACATGAATAAAAACACAATAGTCCATTATTATTCTTTTATCTCTGCACAACCCTGTCATCCAGATGGAGCGCAAAAGAGGGATCTTGAAAATATAAGTTACTTTACAAATAGTACCACTGAGGAAAAATACGTTGGAACGCTTCAGAAAAACACAAAACAAAACAAAACAAAAAACACTGGAGATTTTGGAAGCCCCAATCCAACAATGTACACAACATTCTGGGAGAACTTGTGGGCTGCAAATGAACAATTGCTTCTCAATGTTTGAGCATCTTGACTACTTTTGAAAACAATGAAAGTTTTTAGAAGTGTGCCAGTGTACTGCCACATTCCCCAAGCTCTCTGGCCTTAGAAAAGCACATTTTTCATGTGATGAATGCACAAGCTTGTCCAATGTGGTGTTCTTAAACTGATTACTTATGATCAATTACTTCTCGGCGGCAGCCTGGCTGGTCTGAGATTGCTTGAGATTATAAGACTGTAGTAAGAGGTGAAATAAGTAAGTTAGCAAGACTGCAGACGCAGTGAATGAAATCATAGTGTTTAAGTAGGTGCAGACTCCTTGAAATGCTACAGACCTACCTAGTGACCTAGTGATTCTGTCAGGAATCTAATCTTTTGGAGGGCCAAGCTGAGAGGATGTGTTAGTTTTCTTTTGGTTACACTTAGTTACATTACTTACTTAGTTAATTAAAAAAGCAGCATAAACCGCCCTGAAAAGCCATTTGTCCTAGGGAAAATAAAATGACAATCTGGCTTTTCAAATTGCTGCTCCTTCTATTGAGGAATTCAGTTCCGTGGGTATTCTGGCAGGAATGTTTACAGGAAAATAAGATATTCTTAAATGTTCATATTTATATCAGAAACTTCATTACAAATTACTGTGAAGAAAAAGTAAACATATAATATCACTCAATGGCCTTAGAGAAATAGTAAAATACTTTAACAAATTGCTTGCAGGTAATCTGCAGGACAAGAATGACTGGAAAATAACTTAGTATGCAAGCGCTTTAGATAAGAAAGGAAATAATTCCTGTCTCAAGAGATTGCAAGATAGACGGGCAGTCGAGGCAAAAGAACGGCAAAACATGCATCAACATTTGACTATATATAGGCATTTATGCATGTCACTGGTAATTAGTTTTCCCTTTACACTTCTTTTTCTGAACAGAACCATGAGACTTATGTGAAGACAACTGTGAAACCTTTAGGCAATATGTTTCCCCCAATCTACAGATATATTTCCTCTAAAGAACAACAATTTTACTATGAATAGCAATGTATAGCAATAAAAATACAACATCCAGGCCTCTCACTTCTACTATACTAGTCTCTGCCTCTGAATATTCTTAAAGGACCGTGGCAGATCTCACAACTTGTCCCCAGCTCTTTCCATCAGAGAATATTTTTCCTATTACTAGTAACTCAGTATGAGGAACCCTTTGTTTTTGTTCAGTATAATCCCTCCACCCTCTCCTCGATCACGCAGGCAGTGGGAAATGACAGATATCCCAGAGATCATTTGCATCCATCATTGTCATAACATCTTCATCCTTTATAGACCTCCTCTAATTCCTGATTAAATCTTTCCACATAGCATTCTCTGCTGAGCTCAAAATCAACACTATTATTTTATTTTGGTGTCATTCAGTTGGTAGAGTTTTCTGTTTCCTTGTCCTGTAAGCCTATAGCATTGTATTTTGGTAGAGGTTCAGAGTCAAAAATTCCCTGAAAACAAAAGGTCTGTGCATTGGCACTGTGGTGCACCTGCGGTGCTCTATCCTTTCTCGCTGCTAAATTAACTTCTTTTGGCCAACAGCAGTTTTGGCCCTGTGAAGCCTCGGGATTGTGAAGCTGGTGCAGGGAAATGTTTGAAGGTAGGAACAGGCACTGCCGTAGGTTCAGGGATGGAATAGGGCTGAGATGGGAGATAGAAGAGAAAAGCACTGAGGATGAGAAGGCAAAGCCTTTGGGCTTGCCAACAAAATACAAAGAAGTGTCTTGTAGTAAAGAACCTTGTCTAGGCAGAAGGCAACAGAAAACCTAACAAATCTTTCCCCATAGCAAATTTCTGTCATCTAATGTTCTGGATAGTTTGTTCAGATACATTATATGTATCACAGATATTATATGGCTTGATCTTAATCGACTGGAATCAGTGAGTGCTTTTGCTAGAATCAACTGAAGTATGTGAAAATGCAAATGTATTTCTTAATGAGTTAGCTCTTATTATTTCTTACTTTCAGAACTGTTTCAGTCTATATTGGCATAATAGATTGAAAAAAAGTAAATAAACAGTGAAAAGTTGAAGTTAAACTAAAAAGTTCCTTCTCAATGCTTAGCCATGGAACCTCTCAGAAATTCCAACAAGCTGCAAACTATTACTTTCAAGGGCAGTTTATATTTTTGATATATTCAAAACATAAAATAGTATTTCTGTTAAGCAGACAATAGCATATATTAGACAAATTTGGTATCTGAATTATGTCATAATATGCTGTCCTTAAGTAAGGAATCAATGTGACTCAGGGGCAGTAACATCAAATTTGGCTCTTCTCCTGTCACCAGTGGCAAGACAGCCTTGTGTTAATCACACACCTAATTTTCTCATCTGTTAAGACTGTTTAGCAACTTTCATTTTATTTGCAAAGAAACAAAAACATCTGAGACGAAGAGATGTTATTATTTTTAATGGGATCAACTGTCTGAATCCCAAGATATTTACTAAGGCCTGGAACATATTTTTTGCTGGATGAATGAGTCCATCAAGCTAGAAGGAAATCTTAAGTCCCTCTAAATGGGACCACTAACTTCAATTTTTTTTTTATGCTCTCTCTTCTGCGCTGGTACTGTTGTGCTTTACAAATTAAGCCCTGTGAATTTTAAGTACTTACGTTGTTTATAAATAACACATGGCAATTGTCTTTGCAATGTCCAAAAAAGAGAACTCCCTTTTTTTCTTTTCCAGGTAAATCCTTATCTCAGTGCATTCTTGGTACAAGAATGTTAAGACTTGCACACCTGAGCCCTTCAGTGTGTGCCAGTCAGAGCCAGCAGCAGGGACAGAGGCTGCAGCTCCTCTCCTCCCCATTCGTTTCTCACTCCACCTAAACACATCTGTCTCTTGTCTTTGAAGACTCAGGAGATGATTAAGAAGCACCAACAAATGACTAAAAGGCTGCATCAATAATATTTTCATTTCTTTACCCACTAAAATTGAACAATATTCTTTAGCATCAGGTTTAGCATCAACTAGTATCAATTTTCTTACAGCATACTTTACATTTGGAAGGAAAGGCAATAAGTAACGGCTAAAAGCCATATATAATACCATACAGTTTTGTTAACTGTTTTCCTTTTTCTGTATCTATCTCTAACAGGGTATTTAAAAGATTTTACTGGGGTGTTTGTTGTCACGAGACTGACAACACTAGAAATTCTTTTGTGCAGAATCAACACTCAATATCTTTGTATTTTTGTGTTGTACAGCATTGGGGTCAGTTGTACAGGATCAATTTAACACTTCTGGCTAGTGCATGCACAAGCTGTAACACTGCACAAGTGTACAACTAGTCTCATAAGTGTGTATTTTCAGCTCCCTTGCACTGGAATAAATAAAGCCTTTCCATGAAGTATTTGCTAGATGTGTGAGAATTCTCCCATCTCTTTTCTGTGCATGTGGGGTCATTTTGGAAATTGCAAGAAGGCAACTGGAATTGAATATATCTAAACTGCAACCACACTGTTAGACAGGTATTTCAACTGACCTGCTCACTGAAACTCCAGCACATGCTCAAGAGCAGAACCTGGCATGAGCAGGGCATCTACCTGCTGTTGTTTTCCAATGGAGTATGTGGTGGAAACTCGTTGTGGGAGAATATTAAGAACTCAAATGAAACTTTGCTGTGAGAACAAGCCAAATGTATTTGAAGTATATGATCTGAAGACGATTTTGTCTAGGCTGTTGGCACCCTCACACCAGTTTTCATCTTGAAGAGACAAGAAGGTTGAGCACAGAAGGAGACCCCAGCCCAGCACCGTGAGGGTCCTGGCAGCCCGGCAGCCACCCGGCTCCCTGCCCACGGGTGCAGCCGCGAGCCCAGACCACAAGTGTCACTTAAAACCACCAGGCACAGGTGAGCATCACTAGATTCACCTCTGGGATCATCCTGCTGCAGTCAGTGGACAGACAAGAAGATCAGTTCTGATAATTAATGAGAAGTTTACATTAAAATGCAATCACCACTTCTTCAAATGGTAACATTTTTAGTGTGGAAAGGCTATGTGCAATCCCATTTTTATTCCATCCTTATCGCTGTATACTATATGTTTTGTTCTTTAAACTGTTAATATTATCTCTGACTGTATCATATACAATAGCACATTTCCCTTTTGATTTATAAAATATGCTTATGAGACTAGGAGCACAGTACAGTATTAAAATACATTAGACAAACACTGAGCCATTGTCAATTAAAAGACTCCTCCAAAAATGCAGTTTAAGGGCTCAGCAAAGTCTCCTCCAACAGATCAGCCCTGAGGCTTCTGGGGGAACAGCCTGGGCCTCTCTCGTCAGCGGGGAGCTGAACTCTGAGCTCTCGCTGCGCAGCACAATTCGTAGCTGCCTAAATAGCTTTATAATTCAAGAATTTCATCTGATCTGAAGTGCCAAAGTAGAATACAAATAGAGAAGTGACCTTTAATCAGGAACCCAAACCATAAAATCCTCATATTTGGAAACAATCCTGAAGCCACTGCGGGTTTCCCTGTGCAGCAATCCCACCACAGCAAGCACAGCCTGTACTACACGATGAGACGCAGATTTAGCTCAGCTTGAATGCATTACAGGGCGCAGATGAATCTCTGAGAGGAATATTTGTATTTTTCCTTGCCGAAGATATGAATGAAGAAAGCATCTGGTGGCTCCTGATAATATTCTTTGTCCGTCAACAACACTCAAAGTCATAGTTTAACATATTTCCAACAAAAAATACAGCTTCAACTATTTTTCTAACATGTATATTTTACCAGAAACCATTTCTTCATAGTTAAAAGTGAAATCTCTAGCAACCATCAGCACATATGCTGCCTCTCTACACTGTGTTTCTTAGCAGTAGAGGCTTCAACATAGCTTCTATTGATTTTTGTTTAAATAAAAGATCCAATTATCATTTTAAATAAAAATTTTATGAAGAAAAAAGCAAATTCTATTAAAGATTGAAACAGAGATCCCACTCAAGTCAGGCAATGCAAACTATAACTTCACAATTAAAACAATGTAAGAAGAAAAACTTTCTATTCATTTCTCAGGCACATTGCCTACAAACAAGATATATACTAAATAATCTTTGTTGCTACTGTTTAATGACACGCCTGGCTCCGAAGCTGGCCAAAATCATGCATGCAGTGCCTGCTACCTTTGTTACACAGTTAAACAGCAAAGAAACTATAGAAGCATCTGCAGGAGAGTACGGCTCAGGAGAAAAAAGGGTTTTAGATTTTTTCCTGTGTTTTCTCTGTGAGGCTCTGTTGGCAGTGTTCACATTAATTTAATTTTGTGATTACTTTCCTTTAGTAAATAGTGAGTGCTCCAATATCAGATAATTTGGGATTTTATCAACAGACAAAGCTTCAGCTTTCATTTTTCAGTTCTGCTGGTCACTGGCTCTTACATTCACTGGCCATCTCGTCCTGACTGAGGGATCTACCTGGAGGGGTGAGGCATCCCTGGGACACCCCTGTTTACTTTCATCACCGTCATTAGCAGGTGTGAAAAGAATTGCTGAACGTGTGAAAGCCCCGGGAAAGGGACAGGGCTGCTCCGGGCAGCGCATTTGGCGGCATCTCCCCGCACAGGGGACCCTGCGGGCAGCCCGGTGCGCGGCTAAGCCGGCAGCTCCGGCAGGAACGCTCCGGCCTGCCCGGCCCCCAGGGCGCTCCCCAAACGGCAGCGGGAGCAGAGAGTGCTGAAGAGACAGGAGCAGCTCCCAGAGATTAATACATCCGGACACAGCAAACTGCAAATGACACAAAAGCCCCAGAAGGCTTGCAGAGAATTTGCCTGGGAATGGTAAACTCTAGGGGCGCAAACAAGGAAAATTACAGCTGAAGAAGTGGTTTGATAAAGTAGCAGTCTCTCTAAAAGTGAGGCCAAAAAAAAAAAAAAGGGATCTGGGAGTTTTTAATCCTTCAGCTTGAAACCAGAGCCCTATCATATTATCTGGCACATTCTGCAGAGCCAGAGATGGGTTTCCTTGCAAGTCCTTGTGGCAAAATGAGGCACAACCAGGAGAGCAGCCGTAGCCAGCACTGCTTGGCGCACGCACCCGCTGCACGGACTGAGGGAAAGCTGAACGGTAACATTAATTTAGTGCCAATCAAAGGGACAATAAAAAGAGCCGACCTTTAGAACACACTCCTATTTGGCCCTATCTAAATGGGCAGTATGTCCATGGAGCCTCGTTTGCGTGGCGAACACCTCTGTTCTGGGGAATGAAGCGCGCAAGCGACAGGGCCGGGACAGGGATCCGGGCTCCGAAGGGTTTGCTGCCCTGTCCGGGAGACGCAGGGGCACCAAAAGGCGCAATCCACAGCTGCCCCTGTAGACATTGGCTGCCTCAGAAGACAGGGCTCTTGTCCAAGGAAAAAACCTTCCCTTTCAGAGGGAAAAAGATTCTGAGCAACTAAACACAAAATAACAATAGAAGAGCAATCTCCAAAATAAAGTCTTAAGTGAAACAGTCAAAATCTTCTAGTTTACCAAAAAATCCTGAACTTATGCTTATAGTGTTACACTGAAATCAGACAATTAAAATAACCCATTAAAAATTGCTTTTCTAAGAAGATTGTTTGCTGTCTCTGTATGCTGGACTTGCTGCTGTAAAAATATCTAAAATGTATCTTTTTGTGTATTTATGTAACCCATATTTTAAAAGCTGTTTGTGCACTGTCTAGTACAAAGGGGTTGTGGACTACAACTAGTGCTACTGTGTGATACAGTAATACAAACCATAAATTATAAATTAAAAAAAAAGCACCAACAATTTGAAAGTAATTATCGGAATGGTGAGAATACTGACATCCAGAATGGCTGTGCAAGGCAGCTCTGAGGAAAGTAAAGTAGAGATGTCATGTCTGATTAACACTCAAAATAATGCCTCATTACTCTTCTCCTTCCTCTAGAAGTAGCAACAAAGTACAACTCTATCTTATCATTGTGATGTTTCCTTTAATTTCAATTAAGTAGAGGAAATTCCAAAAAAATTTCTTACTGAGGCTTCTTCTGCCAAAACACAGACACACACACACACGTACGCATGATCCTCGCAGAAAAGATCTGCATTAAAATATGGGGAATCAATCATTTGAGATCCTTACAAAAATGAGGATGCCCCGCTCCACATTTTATTGCACAGTAAACTGCTGTAAGAGTTTCTCAGGAGGAATAATCAATATAGCCCCGAGAGACCAAATGACATCTTTGTGACTGGCTATTTATCTCTATCTCACTTGTGTCAGGAAAATTTGTACTCAAAGCGTAACAAATGATTCTTGAATTCATTATATCTAATTCATGTGATATAACTAATTGCTCGGTGATATATTAATGTCAATCTGAGTTAAACTGGTCTAATTTTGTTTCAGTTGCTGCCTGAAATGAAAGTCACTCATAAAAACTGCATTCACTTGGAATGCACTGAATAAAATGCAGTACAGCGTTATCTTCCAAAACCAATTTAAGACCGTTTTTAATACACATGCTGTGTTAAATTCTAACCAACCCTTCAGTCAGTGAGGAATTAAACCACTAAAGTTCACAGAAATGCATTTTAAAAGCTTTTTCTTTTAGCTCTGTCAATGTAGGGATAGAGATGTGATCTTTTATTTTATTTTATTTTTTAAGTGAGGTATTTGCTAATACAATGCAGCAAAATGCAGCAGTACATTACACTCTGAGAAGGAAAGGAGATGAAAAAATGTCAAAGCAAATTTTATCAAAGAAGAAGCTAAAGATCACATGAAATGGTCAGATTCTGTCTGGCCTTTTTACATCTTTCCGGTTCATACGCTTTACAGAGGTGCGTCAGAAAGTGAATGAAAAACACATATTTGGAAGAGTAAAGTTACTTTATGAGGGAAACATATCCCATTTGGGGTATGTTTCCCTCTGCTTTCCCTCATAAAGAAATGTATGTGGGCAAGAAATGACCAACACCTGGGGAGAAGGTTGTGGCTATGACAAAGAACTCAAAAACTTAGAAAGAGACGGCAGGACATGTAGCATCAAAGACAGGAAAAGAAATCTTAGGGGCCAGACCAGGCCAAAGAGTGGGAAGGAAGGACACGGTTTAGAAGAGGAAGGAATGGGCATACTGGGAAGCTATTTTAGTCATATCAAAAAGAGAAAGAAAATAGGTGGCAGGAAGGTGAAATAAACTTTTCAAAATATTAAAATTCAAAGGATGCCGTAATAGTATTTTAGCCCAAATTGTTATATATAGCACGGCCCTGGCTGTAAGTGTGGATTATGGGGCATATGAAGGATGACCAGTTGTGTGCAGTCATTTATATAGGCTCCCTTAAGGAGCCTTTTGCATCCTTGTTTAGAATTAAAACTTCTAAATAAGAGAATTTTCCAGTCTTACTGGTTGTTAAGTGAAATTAAAGATGGAACTAAAGCAAACTGTTGTTTTTCTTAAGTGATTTAGAAGCTGTAGGCCCATTTCTAAACGCCTTTGGCATTTAGAGGAGCTCAAAACCAGTTCAAAGTCACAGAGACTGCGGATTGGCTCTGGCTTGCAGACAGATAGAAACTGTTAAACACTGCTGTTAATTCTGAAAGTAGGGCTTAGGCTTTTTTAAAAGCTTTTGAACAACTTGAAATAATAATACTGGGATACTTTCTTTTTTCTTTGCGTATATCTTGGGTAGGTGTTCAGAACCCTTATCTCGTGCTTCAGAACCATACATGATGTTTCAGAATTGATGGTTCAGCTGAAAGATCGAGTTAATACCCATGTGCAGGACTGTGCAGCAGAGTGACAGATTTAGGACTGGGTTCTCTAAGGATTATTGAGCACTGCCAAGGTGTTCTGGTCAGTGTAAAGGAAATTTCAGGTCTTCTTTAAACTTACTGTCTCCATCCCCACCACAAAACAAGAGAGGTTTCCCAGGAGATTATGTCACAGCTTTCTGGGACTCATGCCATATAATTCCTGGGGACTGCTACTATCTAATAAGCTTACTATAGCTTGCAGGGTAAGAGAAACTGGCCACCTGTGAAAAATGTCAGTTCCTGTTCACTATCTGAAAGAAAATAAATTGTTTGCGGTAGAACACTGAGATGAAAATCAAGCTTTAGAACCATTGTCTTAACACGTATATGCCCAATAGCAACACCCAAACCTTGTCAGTGTGATTTCAGGAATTATGATACCTCTTCAGAAATGCTCTTTGCATTCTGCAGACTTAATTTCCCTGCAGTTACCAGCTCTCCTGTTTTATGGAACAACCTCCAAGGCTTTTTTGCAGGCTCATTTGCATGCCTGCTGGTCGAATATGTTACCTATTACCTGTGTATGTTTTCCACAATATTTTTGTTCATGAATGATTACTTGCTGGAAAGGGCTTCACAGATTGTTGAGCTCAATGTGCAAATGTTGTTTGTCAGAGAGGACATACCGATATGAAGAATTGCCATAGTTCATTAAATGATTCTTAATTAAGCATACTTTCCTCGATGAGCAGGATGCAACACTGAGCATCTTCACACACACACCCCTCCACCCAGAGAGAAATTAATTTTATTTTCCACTTTATGCTGATCTCAGGGAGCGCAAATGCCTTCCATGGTTTGGGTGACACGTTTGTCTCGTGTGAGTTACAGGTGGCGACCGCCAGGCAGCTGCGCGGCTGCCCCAGGCAGAGCGGCAGGGCAAGCAGAGGAAACCCCTGAAACCCTCTCTAACCCTCTAGTCAAAAGCGTGTTTTTGCAGGTGTGGACAAGGCAAACCTCTCGGCCTGCAGGTTTGCCACAAACTTTGCATGCCAGTCTTGGTCATTTCCCTTCTCCGCTCTCATTCACAAGAGAGAATTATTTAGACAAGCTCAAATTTCCCCAATTTGGGATGGGAGGGAAAAGTGTATGGTGCTGC
Organism: Tinamus guttatus; assembly: GCF_000705375.1. Next base: position 20,170 of record NW_010580259.1, read on the forward strand.
CAGGCAGAAGATAATATCATCTTTCTGGTGGAGGTTTCAAGCTCTTTAGAGAGCCTGTGGTTGTGGCTGTCACTCTCTGCTGCATTCAGAGGCTTTTTTTATTGTCCCTGTCAGTTAGCAGCCCAAGGTTACTGCCAGCTCTCTGTCAGTGCTTTGATTTTTGTCAGCTATGGCCAGGTCCTTTTAGTTATCTGCTATCTTTTCAGCTTTGTTCAGCCTGAGCTCTACTTGTCTACTAATTAGCTCTTTGGAGATTTCCCTTTTAAAACTCACTATCACAGAGGACAGGAACCGTTCAAAAGTTTTGTGCTTCATAGAAATTCCATATTCATCCACATCCCACACAGCCATCTTTTTAAAATTAAAAGTGGCAGGTCAGGCCAATTTAAGGTATATAAGCAGCATAGCCTGTAAAAAGATACCTTTAGGTTCTTGATCAGGTATGTAGATGAATGACAGAAAAAGGAAAAAAGGTTTTCGCAGAAACGACCGAGGTGTACAAATAATAAAAAAAAGAAACCATCATTCTGTGTAACATATCCTCATTTTCTTTATCTTCTGGTGTGCAAATATTGTGCTAGCTGAATATAAAAGTAGAACAACTTTAGGGTACAAAAAAAAAACCACACTGTAACAACATCAAGAGTGGTCTTACATCAAGGAGGGCCCTGAGGATGTCTTTGTTGTCAACTTCAGAAGAAAAGAGAGGAACAGAAGAGGAAACTGGCAGAAGGAATAGATGCCAAAGAGAACTCAAAGGATTAGGTCCGGGTGAGGTGATCGGTATTCGAAAACAGTCTGCCTTCTGGCTCTGATCTAAGGGAATAGGCTGGCAGCAAAGCCAGAGGGCATAACAGCACAAACACACCTTCAGCACACTGCTGGAGGCTTGCCTCAGTGCCTTAAAAATTGTGGGAGCAATTAGAAATAAAGGTATATAGGAGCAATAGGCGAAAGTGCTCTATTTGTGAATAAAAGTCCTCTTTTTACATAATACTCTGTCTACTTGTATCTCTTTTTCCTTCTTTTTTTTGTTAGTTAGTACGTTTTTCTGCTGGTAGCTCATCGATGCTGTAAGTTGCGCCTACATTGCACTTACATAGTGTTAATGCCTGGAAGATGAAAGTAAAAACCTTTGAATATATTAATGTTATAACACAGATGTCTTACTTTTTATACTCTTTTTTTAGAAATATGGTGTGGTTAATAATGATGCAGATTGTGCTGGATGGATGAGCAGATGAAACAGGGGAATACAGATTAAATAAAAATTTCTTCAAAGCTTACGTTTGCTTCATAATTTAACTTCTGTACTTGTCATGATAGTAGTAGCTAGGTGCAACCACGCATAATCACATTGTTCTGAAATATCCTGGTGAAAGAGAACAAGCCCGGGCTAAGCAGCACTGCCACACTTGCTCAGGAAACCGGAAAATAAAGCAATTAGGAAATGTCAGCTCAGCTCCGCGGTGGATGATAATTAGAGACCCAAAGTTGCAATAAAAAGTACCCAAAACATTTTGACAGTTGAGGGACAAACATGTCTTGTGGACACGTGGCTGGCTGCAAGGAAGTTGGTGGCTCCTCTCTCCAAACCTCCCTTATTTACCCAGCAGTCAAGCAGCTTGCGCTCGCACTAGCCTCTTCTTGCATTTTTCTTAAGACACCAGACTTGAGAAAGAAATATAGATTTGGCAGCTTTTCTTTGCTAAGCTTCTGTTAATGGGAAATCTTTTCCCCCTGCTCCAACGGCGGCTGACCTGGGGGACTTTCGTCCGCCTGCAGTACCTGGGGTTCCTCAGAGCCCGCGGGCTTCTCCTGGTGTGGATCTGCTGGGGCCTCCTGGCGCCACGGCGAGTTACTGCTAGATTCTTATTCTGGGAACTCAGCACGTATTTACACTCCTGCTATCCTTGGCCAGGATGACAGCATGACAAGCTCATTTAGTTGTCTCTTGTAGCTTACATCCTTGGACGTTTTTCAGTCTCTGTCTTATCACTATCTCACAGCCTGTTGGGTTGATGGGTTATGAGGCTTTACACATTTTTTCTATTTCTTGTTGGTTGCAAATTTCACATCTATTCTATTGCAATATTTCAGTTACATATAGCCGCTCTCAAAGTTGGATATATACTCTCAATTAGGGCATTTTAGTAGCAAAAAATAACTATATTGTTTTAGTCATATTCCTTGAAAGCATTTGAGGCCGCTCCTTGTGGCCTTAAAAAAGAGTTCTGGCCAATTGATTTGCAATTTCTGAATTGCAAAACTGAATGGATGAAATTGTCTGTGTGAAAATCCAACCCATTCTTAATTTGCATTCCTGGGGTGACAGCAAGTTTGATATGAAAACTACCTGGAAGCCCTTTTGTAGAAACAATGGCCCAGACACTTCCTCACCAGCTGTTACTTGCGGAATGTGACATTTGTACATGAAGCAGTTGCTCACTTGCCCCTAGATTTACCTACCTGATGTGTAGAAGGTAAGGGAGATCAGGCTGAAGCAGCCTCTTTGCAACTTGTAGCATTGCATCTTTGTTCTCCTGGCACCTCACATACTCAGAAACAATTCTGCTTGGACAATTTAGAGTTATTAATAGCCTCTTAGTCTCACCTTTCACCTTCCTTACTGATGTATTGCTTTAGCTTTTCCAGGTTCATGCTACATCCATGCTGGGCAGAAGTACCTACTCTATAACATCGTCGTCAGCTATAGCTCCTTTTGTTTTTACCCTGTTCTTATTAAGCTTCCCTAACTTATTCATAGAAGAAAGAATAAGGAAGAGATTGCAGACATGATCTACCTCAAGTTTCTGCTAACTTCAGATTTTGAGCGAGTTGAACATCTAGACATTTATCTTACGGACCACATATTCAGCTGGCAGCATGAATTTTTTTTCACAGAAAATTGAATCAAAACTGTCTATATCTCAGCCCTCTGTTTCTAGTCTTTAGTAAGTAATTGCTTGCTAATACAAAATTCTATGGTTGTGAGACAATTTATGCCTTTGCCAACACAGATAGATATTACTTCCTCAGTCGCAGGCCTCTGTTACAGAGCTCATCTCAGCACCATCCCGCACGAACGAACTGCTCTACGCAAATGCGCTTTGTCAGCCTTCTCGGTAGCCATCATGCCACTTACCTGACTCTTAACTGACTTCTTCCACTTGCTTATACTGAAAGCATTTAATGCCTCATTTGAACCATTTTATCTAGTTCTAGTAATACATGTCTGACAGACATTACAGTCATTGAAGTACTCCTTAGCAATCTTTTACTGTCTTTCTTCCACATTTTGCTTTGGCTGATTTTATTATTTCTCGTGCGTCTATTTTACGGCTTGTTTGTCCCTTCAGAATAACCAAGGCAAAGCGTATCCTGCAGTCAAGTGATTCAACAGCTCAAAAACACTGGCTGAGGATTCATACAATATTATTATTGCCAGGGCATTTGCAGCACGCTTGAGATTTTTCTGAGAAATCTCTCACTGACTGTGCACTACAGCTTGGGGGTACCAGGCAGAAACAGGCAGGGGAAGGGCCCTAAGAGAAGCAGTCACGAGAAGCCCATGATTGTCACCATCAAAGTCACCAATTTCACCTGCTCACGGGATCCTAGGGAAGGAGGCAGCAGCAGTGGGAGAAAGTCTAGAGAGCCCCATGTAACTCTGGGCTCCATAAGCTAATGCTAATTTTAAAAGATACCAGCTCCCCCTCTCCCTGAGAAAGGTATGAGCCAGGCCAACCACAAGAGTCTCTTAATGCTACCTTGAGACCACGTAAAGGTCAAGACTGGTAAAACTGGGGTCAACTGTGCGTCTGGGTCAAAAGTGGGGTTGAATTAGTGGACAAAACAATGATGGGCCAGTTATACCACTCCTTACCCACATGCACCCTACACTCTATGAGAGGACCTGTATTTCTGCATAGCAAATAACCACTCCCAGTGCTACACTGGACTTCATGGCTATACAGAAAATTACAGGCCTGCACCTTGCAGGAAGGG
>NW_010580259.1:24190-39802 GCF_000705375.1 Tinamus guttatus
GGATCTCACCTATTGTTGAAATAAAATGTTTCTAACACTCTTGGCATAACAAAATTCCAGAATATGAGCTAAATTAGATAACGTCATTGATGCCTGCCTGAGCTTGCAGAGAGCTCTGCTAATATTTATGTGGGAGAAAAACAGATTCATTCACCTCAGCACTGTCTGAAATGGTCATCCAGCCCTATCCCACCAGGATGAGGATAGCATTGCCCATAGGAGGAGAGGAGAGAAGAGGAGGCCGAGCAGAGGAAGCTTTGCCAAGGGGACGGTGCTGTCCGGCGTCTGCGCTGCCAGCCCCATGTACCCAGCTGGCTGCTGCTTGCTTCAGTGAAATGGCATCATTTATTTTTCAGAGGCATGAAACCTGCATTTGCAAACAAAGGTGAATTTTAAATCTGAAACAAAACGCATCCCTATTAATGAGGGCCTTTTGCTCTGCAGGCAAACATCTCTGCTGCTGCAAAATGACAGTAAGAGAAACAGCAAAGCTCCCACGGGCTAAATTCACTTCCTTGCTCTGCCTGCCTTAGTGGAAGTGCAATATGGGCCATTTAGTGGGGAGTCACATAGTTCTCTAGGTGCAAGGACAGGCAGACAGAAGCATGTTAGCACTGAGCTTGCTTTCTTCCAAAGAATTTCCTCAGTGGTGACGGTATTTTTTTAAGAGTTTTAACAAATCATGAGTAATCAAATCCTGAAAATCCATTTTTGAGGGATGCAACTATTAACACCCTTACTTTACAGGGAGAGAAAAATGACAACAGAAGGTTGGAATATACATCTGTAATTGGACTTCTGTTTAGACACCTTGGGTTTTAGATGTCCAGGTCCATATTTCCTCCTGCTGTGGTTTTCTTCACCTCAGAAATGCTGGGCTCCCACAGCTACAACTGAGAAATTGTGTCAGTGCTAAATGTCACACAAAATCAAACTCAAATGACTTCAACTAGACATCCAAATGTTAAAGGCTTCAGTGCAAGGAACTGAACTCTCAACATCTTACGCAGGTCACTGAGGTTTTGATTTCCTCTGTCTCAGCACTGCGGCACCAGGAATTCACAGTGCTGCCACCACACATCCACGTGAGCGCAAAGAATCTTCTAAGGGAAAGGGCAAAGAGCAAACAGCTGCTGCAGAAATACTTTGAAAGTCACTCCCTGAAGTGATGAAGGCTTATGGGGACATCTAGAGTCTTTCCTTCTTGTCTTTTTCCCCGGACAGATAAAAGCTGGCTTTGCTCATTCTCTGAAGGGCGCAAGCGTGGAGTGCCGCAAGCTGCAGCGCGGCGGGCGCTGCGCCGCAGCCCTGCGGGCAGGGCGAGCGGGCAGCCTCCCGTCCCTGCGCCCCCGCGGCCCGGCTGCAGGCACAGCCGCTGCTCGCCCCGCTGCACAGAGCCCTCAGACAAACCCGAGGCAGCAGCCGCTGCCCCAGGCCCTCGGAATCGCGGCGCTGCAGAAGCTTCATCTTCCTCCTCCTGTGGTTGATTTCAAACATTTTTACTCTACGCCAAGTCATATTTATGTCCTTTTCTTCTCTTTCAGAGAGATGCAATGATAAGTTAAAATGATGTTTCACCTTGCTTGCACTGAGAAAGAGACATATTTTACTTTTTCTGAGCAGTTCAGATGAGTTCCTCCATAAATGTAGTCAGTGTACTTGACTCTCCGCTTCCCAAACCAACCAGGCCTCAGTCATGTGGCACTGCAGAGCAGCTAATGTTTTCCAGGCTTTGTCCCTGCTGCTGAGTATACAAGGAAGGGGCTTCTTCCCATTTTTGAGATGACAGCAAGACATTAAAAGCTTAACACTGGCACGAGCTGGCCCTCTGGTAGACTAAATGTTGCAACACAATCTTAAGCAGAAGTCACTGCTTTTGTCTCCTCCCAGACCTGCCTTAAAACTCATCTGTGATGCAATGTTTACAGAAAGCCCAAAAAAAGGCAACAATGAGGCTAGCAAAGAGTTGCAGATACTTAGCAGCTGTCTACATACTAGGCATAGAAATTCAACTCTGTGGAAGTCAGTGTAGGAATAAGAAATAATGTAATACCCCTAAATTCTGCTGTTAACTCTCCTTGACTTCAGCAATGTAGAAATAATTAAAATATATGCAATTATTAGTGATGAAACTCCTGTGTCCCTGGTATTTCAAATGGAACTGAGATTACAGTTTTTAGTCCCAGCTGCAGTTTTTTTTTCTATTTAAATTTTTTTAGCTAGTTTTTAGCTAGTTTAGCTAGTTTAACTAATCTCCTTAAGCATCACAGCGCTTGGAAAGAAAGGGATTTTTGAAAGAGAAAAGGGTCATATCATTTTTTCAAATTAGAGGAAAAGAGTTACGCCTTTCAAACTATTCCAGAAAATGACTTGCCTTCCTGGAGGCTGCCAGCAAGGCAGCTTCGTGCCATAGGCAAGTGCCATAGGAGCATCTTCCCGGGCACAGCAGCAAAATGCTGAAGGATGTAAAGGAGTTTCCACTGCCCAGGCTCAAGGAATAGAGACATTTCATCTCCTCTGCGTTCCGTTCAGGCAGATCACAACTTTAAAACCATTTCCATCTCCCAAACAATGGACGGGAATATAAGAAGGGAGGAGAGTATAATTAATACCAAGCAGGATATGTAAAAACACAACTTCCCTGTGCAAAAGAAGCAATGAGTTTCTACCTGGTCCCTTTTGGGCTAAGCTGTTTGATCAGCTTCCTTCAGTCTCTGTGGATGTCCTTATACTAGCCTAATTGAAGGACCCCTGTTCTCTTTTTATTTTTGCTCTATGAAAAATGCATTGGAGATGTCTTATAATGAACTTTGATATGGTGAAATGATAATAATGTCCTAATTATATATAAAAATGTAATTACACTTGCTACTATTATAGAAAAACTCCCTTTATAATGAAGTGTTATGTTAGAAGAAAAGATTTCATTATAGGCAGATTCCTTTACTTGTTAATTTGGCCTGTGATTCATCGCTTTAATATTAAAAAAAAAATCTCTCTAAGTTACTTTTGATGTTTCTCATTTATGGTTCATTTCTCTGCTCTGGCACCATAAGATGCCAAAATTACAAACTTATTTAAGTTATACTTAAAAATGCACCAGTTCTTTCTTTAAAAGGAAGATAGAAAAAAGGACTAAGATTCCTCTTAATAAAAATATTTTCTAATAGAACGTGGAACCATGTTAAACATCCATGGCTGTGTTCTCATTGACCAATTACGTTTGCTGTTAACACTTTTTTCCCCTCAATATCTTATTGAAAAAGATATTAATGAATACCTAAAATTGCTAACAAAATTGAGGATATTAAAAATAGCCCATTTAGAAAGAACAGTGCAGTCAGAGAAGCATCTACGCATTTCAGAAAGTTGCAACAAACTGGCATTACTGAACAAGAGAGACTGAACATAATGTCACCTTAGCTCCAATATGTCAAAATTGGTATGAGTTCAAGATGAGAATATATTCCCTCTTGTATCATGAAAGAAATGCTTCAAGTATTTTTATAAGCCACCAAGTTTTCCTCTACATATACGTTATCCTGTAATTCCTCTACATTATACTGCAAGTTGCAACTAATAGGCTGTTTAAAAGCGTATGGGGAAAATGATAGCAAAGCAATGGTTTCCTAATTACAGAGAAAGAAGACAGTAATTTTGTAGCGGAAAAGAGCATTTCCCAACCCAGTGCAACATACAGACTGAAACGGGTGTAAGAAGACAGAATCCTTCACCAAATCCAACAAAACGAGAGTCACTGTAAAGAGACAGACATCTCCTAAGATTTCATTTTACAACCAAAAGGTATTTTTAATACAGCATACACCAGAGCTTACATCTTCTTTCCGAGCACAGCGCGTCGGGTTGCTTTCACTTTGAAGTGCCCTGTCCCGTTCTCTCTTTCCTCCTTTCCATCCCGAAGGTGGCCTCCCTGCAGAGATCCATCTCCCTGCAGGCCAGCTGCCCTCCCGGGCTCCAGCCACATTTGCCTGGATCTGCTGCATTAAGGAAGCAAAGTGTGCAGAAAAGGCCTGTGAGTCTGTCTGCATTTTCAAGCTCTATCAGAGGTCTAATAAGAGATATTACCTCTGCCTACAAGCCTTGCTCTTAAATGATAGCAGAAGCTTGTGGGGAACTGGGTTATTCTCTTTATAATTCAAGTTCATATAGGCCTTCAGTCTGTGTCTAAAGATAGACTCTGAAGGCCCATCTCTGTGCAGGCTCAGCAGCACCTCGCACATTCTTCATCCCATTTGACACCACCACCAAAGCGTATGTGGGGCCAGACTGGGCTATCAGAGCATTATGCTGCTAGACAAGATTATGTCTTTTCCAGCTAGCAAATAGACATTTCTAGCTAGAAAATGGACAATAATTCCTGCATGCAACTCAGAAGAATATGAAATTCAGAAAAACAAAGCCATTCGAATAGACACCAAGTATGAGTGGATGGCATCGATCCAGATGCACGACAGTGAACTTGTGTCTACAAGGTGCCACAACTCCTGATCCTGATACAGTAGCTCTTACCACCCCTAGAACATCCTATATTCAAAACATGCATCCAATAACTTCTTGCAGCGCCCTGTGTGATGCAGTTTAGTGATTCACTTCGGCGCAGTCAGCAAGTCAGATTCCGATTCCGATCTTAGGGTGAATTTAAGTTTTTACAATTGATTCCATGGACAAAGCTTAAACTAGGCCCTGCACCTGGGAGTCTGAGAGAGGAAAGGAGGTGGTACCGGATATACACATTCCTAATCTACTGCACTAGCTCTCCTCAGAGAAAAAGATCAAGGAGGGATGTATGGAAGGAAACAACAGATCCTTTCAAAAAACACAGAAACAGGTGCAGTCTGCAACAGAGCAGCAACTGCTGCTGCAGGAGACACAAACTTGTGCTACATAAAACCAACTGTGCTACTACATGGCAAAATTCCTCCCACTTTTTTTTATATTTTGCTGAAGGAGACACATTGATGAAGTGTAAGGTGGCATCACAGTTGGTTTTATAGGGCAAAATTAATTACAATCATAATGACAAAAAAAAAAAAGGTACCTTATTCTTTGCACCATTCCAACACAAGGAAGTGTGTGCTGGGATTGCTCTGATGGAGATGAGATTTTTGGAGTGGCATTACTGACAATATGAAAGCTAATGGCTTTATTTTCTGTTTAGTTAAAAGCACTGTGAAACATTTTATAAGAAATGCCTGTTGCAACCTTATTTACTTTCCTGCTTCTCTTGGCTATGCAATTGCTGGCTCTGGGCAGCTCTCCAGCTCACTGACAGCTCTGTTTACTCCCAGACTCCTGCAAGCTACTCCTAGCAGCTGAGCTGATGAGACCCTCGCAGGTCTGCTGGGCCAGTGGTCACAGAGCTCAGTGGACACTTAAAGCCAACTTACTGGCAGTCTGAGAGGCTAATGTCGATGTACAAGAATTTCTTCTGGTAGCAAAACCGCAGCTAGCAGAGCAACCAGAGTGATTCTTGACAGAAGGCACACGTTTGAAGGCTCTAAGATCCTTGCAGCCTTTAAAAATTTCATTCTAAGCTAGCCAGTTGCAAGATATTTCAAAAGCTTAAGCTTCCCATGATCAAAGGTACTCTTGAATAACACTATTATGTTCTCCTCCTTAAATCCTGTCTACTTGGAAGAGCTGGTGAGGAATTCGGCAAGTTTTTACTTCCACTAGTGATGCATAAAGAAACATGCAAAGCACACGCATGTTACTCCTAGAAAATGTCATATATTCTGGTGACATCTCTGGATCTGACAACACACAGCAATATTTTGAGAAAACTACATTGCCTATTTATTCTGTCATTTCATTTAGAAAGTAGAAAAGTATTTAGTGGTTAGTACTACCACTACATACAGTTACTGCATAGCAGTAATTCATTTTGAAAATAAGATCTAGTTGAAAATAGCATTGGGGACCAAATATTCAATTCCCTACAGGATATTTTCTTACTAATTTTTCCTTGCTCTCTTGTGTGCAAATGCAGGGTGTATCCAAACAGCTAGGTGACAGCTGGACATCTCTTCTCTTTTGGGCATACAGACACAAATTTTACATTATAGAAAACCAGATGTCCTTCCATGTTGCTCACGTACGCAGTTTTGCCATTAATGAACGCTATTAGTGGTGCATCTGTGGTAAACTGACAGTGCAACTTCTCACCAATGTTTTATCCAAATTGCCTAATTTGGACTCATTTTGACTCAGCTCAAGTAAATCAGTAAACTTTCAAGAGCAAAAGGATTCTAAGCAAGCTTTTCTGTAGCCCTATGTCCTTTACGTCACAGACCAAATACGAAACATAGGAAGATTTTCCAAAGCCCTATGGGTGTCATTCAATCCTGTTCCACAGTTTGTTTTGAATAAGACTTCTTCTTTACATTTTATTGAGAAATAGGACATCATCAATGAAGGTACCTATGCACTGTTAGCAAAGCAAACTATGTGTAGATCATCTAATAGCTTCCAGTCAATCTACACCGGAATCAGCCTTGTTTCCCAGAAAGTCCAGTTTTGACATGTAAGCTCCAAAATATCTTTCCAATTCATTTGTCACATTTCAGAGCATCCATTTCCTACTCAGAAATGAGCTCTTGGGAAAGCAAGCAGACACAGCTTGCTTTCCTTCACAGGTCTGTGACCTAATGCTAGCTAATTATATTCTTCTACAGTTTAAACCTTGATCTTGGCTAAAATTCCTTGCCAAGGGATTCCTTGCTAAAATTCCTTGAATATAAAATTAAATAATTGTAAAATTGCCTAGCACTAAGCACATGTGGCTAACCCCAAAAGATGTGAATCAGACCCTCATAGTCCTTAGGTAAAACGCACATATAAGAGAACAGGTAGGAGTAAGTATCAACATCGGCCAATATCTCTAAGTTTTACAGCTATCTATGCAGCACAGATACACTGCTGGTGATGTGTTTTATAAGGATTTCTCTGTTCATTAGTAGTTTTGCCACTTCTTATCTTATCTAAAGTCATATTGAGGAAGCTGTACCATTTTTGGAAGTAATCTCAACTGACCAAAGGAGAAAGAAGCCTTCAGGACACTCTGACGGGCTAACGTCCTGGAACTTCAATTATTCCTCAGAACTAATCTGTGGGAAAATGCAATATGAGATAAAATTCTCTTCCTTAACAGTTTGGAAAGCCTCTGAAAGGACAACTTCAAGTGAGATAAGCAGCCAAGCTCAGCCATTAAGGCTCCTCTTCATTTACCAGGAGAAACTTCCTCTTACAACACTGCAGGTACAATCATGTTTATGCTTGAACTCCATCCCGTGGTTTTATGCAAGCCACAAAACTACCCACTAAAGAGTGGGAAAGACTGCATAAACAAGGATCCTCAACCTTGTCCCACTTCCTACCAAATAACATGAAGAACTGGCCCAAAGTTGTTGTAGTTGTCAAATTAAAAGCTATGAGGAAATGCTGCTGATGAGCTGTCTTCTGGCAGTCAACATGAAGAGACTTCTAAGCTGCAGAAGAAATGATACTACCCTCTAACAATAATATTTTGGCAAATGGTTTACCCTCCCCCCCCAAAAAAAAGAAAGAAAAAAAAGAAAAAAAAAGGATGAATAGTAATAGGTAGCTTGAGTAAGAAGGAAAAAAATTGTTAAGGTTGCATCCTGAAAGAGAAACAACAGCAGCAAGCATCAGGATATATGCTACGATGATTAGTAATAGGTAGCTTGAGTAAGAAGTTGCAAAAAATTGTTAACGTTGCATGCTGAAAGAGAAACAGCAGCAGCAAGCATCAGGATATATGCTACTAATGTAGGAGCTCCTGAAGTTCCTCATAGTGCTGCAGTGTTTGAGCAAGGCAAACTTCTGTTGCTGCTAATGAACCAAGAAGCCAAAGACTTAGTTGCTAAAAAATCAGCAACTTTTGCTAATTTTTGAAAGATTATTCACTTTCAATTGTACCAATACTTATTTAATATGCAGAACGAAGGTAGGATTTGGGTACGCCAGTCAAACACTAATCGCAAAACCAAGATTATTTAAGCAAATATTAGCTGAGAATTCCAGCTGCAAGGGATCTTGTACAGATTTTCACTGAGCTCTTTCTCTTTTGCAAAGCAAACTATCGATATACTTGAAACAAATAGGAATGTCAATTATTTTTAACCAGAGCTGCCATCAGACATCCTTTCTACCCTACAAACCATAGACTGAGTCATTAGACAGCAATGCACAGCAAACAGCAGTATTTAACTAAAGGATTTATCGTGCCATTTCTTAAACCCTCTTGACTTTGTGTATTGCCGCCAACTTCTTGCTCAGAATTGTGGCAGCTTGAGTCCTAGTCTCTGGGGAATATCTGCAAGACGTTTCAGTGTCTGATTCTTCAAGTACCTCATTAGGGCGATGAAAAGGCACATGATGAAGGGGCAGTGCCATGCTTGAAGAGCTAGGGGTTCCTGTTGTCCTGAATTATTAACAAGCCAATATTTAGTGGACTGTTCCTGCCTGCCTGCCTACAGCAGGTGGTACCCCACTGCCTTTCACTTGGAAAGCATCTGCTTGCTCGGAGCCTCCCCAGAGCTTGCTACAGTCATTTGTTCGATTTAAGACAGACACTGTCATTATTCTGTGCAGCACTTCACAGAAATATTTCCTACTAAATGCTTGAACCATCTGAGCGGCGCTAGGCAGGCTGCAGGCTTCATTAATAATGCATCCATGCTTATCAATAGATTTAGACAACTGGTATTTAGAAGCTTCTTCAGAAGGAGTGGCGTTTTTTTTTTTTTCCTCACACCAGTTAGCTTCATTCTGTCAGTTCCTTGATGTAGACATTACATCCAACTGAGTTCTGAAAGCCAGAGGTGCTAAAACTGTATTTGAGCTGCTCTCTTGCTTTGGAGCCCCATTTGACTGATGTAACTCTTCAGATCAACCCCTCTATTGCATTATACTTCTCTGTTTTTTTCTGTGTTTGTGGGGAAGCGAGATTTGTTTACATAAAACCGGAAATTTGCCTCTATTTTTCTTTAAAATTCATGACAGCATTGGCTTTGTATTGCCAACTAATTCAGCTTCCACGAGAACTTCCCTGGACTCAGCTCACAAATGAGAGATGATTCAGTGTTACTTAAGATTTGCAGAACAGCACTACTACTTTTACCAAAGCACTCAGGACACTAAAAATAGAGTAAAAAACATCAAATGTTGCCCTGTTCAACTTCTGGAGAAACATTAAGAGAAACAGTTGCTTTAGGAGAAACAATTGTGTGCTGCATTTCTGCTTATTCATCTCTAGTGGATGCGAACAGTCACTCAGTAGCTCTGCATTTTTTCTGTAGACCTGGAAAACTTTCCCCTCTCCTCCCTAATGACAGGAACGTAGTAAGCGAGAGAGACTTTTAGCAGGGAGTATAAAGATATTGCTCTACAATAGCAGAGGCTGCTGCCAGGCTGACTGCAGATTGTTTTCACTAAAGATTAGTTTTCAGTATGGAATTGCTGGTTGCTAATAAAGCAATTGCACAGGATTTTTTTTTTTGGTGCAGGTGAGGCAGACTTGCTGGGTATGCACAGATTAATCACACGTGAGCGTTAGATTTAACCTGTCTTGGACCTACCATGCTCCTGGGTCCACTGAGCAGGAGGGCTTGGGAGCAGCTGTCAATTCTCCAAGGCAGACGGTTCATTTAATTGCCCTGTTACTCATAAATTAAGGGTCCAGCCTGATCTCCATTGGATCAACACCTGAAGAACCGGATGTTGTTTATACTTCGTGCCTAAGCAAATCCTCGTTGAAACGCTGATCCTGGCACATGGCCAGGTGCATCTGTGCTCAGCCTCAGCATTTGCAGAAGTTCACAGGAAGTTAAAGTTTGTGCAAAGAAGGGCAGAATTTGGCCTTAGTGAATATGGTGATGTGCACATAAACAAAGAAGCAGAGCTGCAGCTGTGGCTGTGTATACAGCCCAAGCTGCTCTTGGAAATATCTGTCAAGAGTTATACATGAAACCAAATTCTGTAATGTTCCAAGGACAGAATTCTGACACCGGGAATAAAGCTACGATTTTTTAAAATATATTTTGTTCTAATAGTTCTAAGTAAATGCATAAGAAATGAAATTACATTGAGCTCACAACTCCTGCAACCCCTGTGAATTACACAAAGGATGAAGCCTTTCATGAGGACATGGATTAAAGGGGGATGAACATCCATGCCGAACTGACCCCTATGGAAGGATTTTGCATCCTATCCCTGCCCACTGCAACTAGGTCACACAAGATTTCTCCAAAGATCTAAGAGCATATTTCAGAAGGATAACTTTTGGATCAAAAGGCATATCAGTCTCCCCACCTCCTCATTTTTTAGCCTAACTAAGAGGCGCCAGTGCTAACGGACTCTCAGCTCTGTTCACCAGCAACTGCGCTGTTGCCAAAAGCTTGTTTAATAAATCAAGAATAGTTGTTTAAGCAGAAGTACTATAGGGTACAGGAAAAGACGGCATTTATGATGTTCTCTTTTGTTATTTCAAAGTACTTAATTCCCTCACGGTATCATTATGACAGGGGGAAATTCACTTGTTGTATAGAAGGGGACCTGCCTATATACAGTTTGGATACATATTTTTATATGCTAAGTGGACAAAGGATGCAAGGCAATGCTCTAGTGCAAGCAGCAAAGAAGCAGGAAAATAAGCATGGGCCCCTAATTCTACAGACTCAGGGACTCTACCGTCAGGTTCCTCTGGGAACAGCGTGGAGTTTCCTAGTTTGGCTCCAAGCTGGAGAACATCACCCCCAAGCCAAGCTGCTCTTCACCAGCACGGTACAATTCTGCTGTCCCACCAAGGAAAACAATCTCACTCCGAGCCTTGCCTCATTTTCTGACTGCCATCAAATCAGGATAAAAATCCTAGCATTTTACAGTCTCTTATTTTTTTGTTTCATGAAGAGTTAAAAGGAAAAAAAAAAGAAAGAAACCAATAATATAAAACCAGTTTAATATTTTTAAAGAGATTTTAAATGATATTCACTTTATCAAGGCTGATGAAAATGACAGTAGTGTCAAAGGGTAACAGGTTGCTAATAAATACAATAGTTTAGGAAAGTGCTATTCTTGTCATGGAAAAATATATTCTGAGAAACATAATACTTCTGTAATTCATTTTTGAAAGCTACAGAGACTTCTTGGATGAGGAATGCAGTTATTAAAGGTAAAAGTACACAATATGTTGTAATGAAATGGTTGTGCTACATCCTTCATTAAACGTTTTGTGAGCCCTCTGGGAAACGCCCCAGAAGCAAACGTTTGTACATGGCTGGCTCACTAGAGGGAGCGCACGGAGCGATGCTGACAAATAAAAACAGCCTGCCCGCGTGACGGCAGCCTGCAAGCAAAGCCTTCGGCGGCTACCAGAATACGGATTTACTCCTCCAGTGCAAGAGGCTTGGTTATGGGATTCAGTGAGAAAGACTTGACCACCTCCAGCTGTCAGAAATATGTTAAGGCAGGAACGTTCAAGCTCTTCTGGTGAAAGCTGGCAGGCTGCATGCTGCACGCGTCCACTGGAAGGAAACTTGCTGTCACATGAGATGCTCAAAAGCTTAAGAATTCAGAGAGCACAGCAGGGAGTCTTCCTGGAGGATTCAAAGAACTGATGTGTTTTGGATGTGTTGACTGTTTGATTTACAATACTTAAAGGCATAAATACATAAAGGGGGGAAAAACAAGCACATTTCACAAGCCACAGAGGAATGAGAGGTAAGAAAGGCCCGCACTGCAGATGTATTGAAATATCTCTGATATTTGCATGATATTTCATAAGGTCATAATACATGTAAAAAACCAAAAACAAACAGCCTCCCCCACCTAAACCCTATGCTTTAACGTTATGAGTTATATTGCTCAAAAAATATTGCTTACAACACATGTTACCCAGGTTTAGTTCACTGTAATCCCTTATTTTTTGCCATGCAGCAAAAGGTCCATTACAGACAGCAGCACCAATGCAGAGGAACGTGCACTCGCACTTTTGTGGTGACAAAAGCAAGCTAGCGAGCGGCTGAAGCTCTGCATCTTCTCTATAAGAAGATACTGTGGAGCTGCAAGCTCTAAAACACCCAGCAGAGTTTATATATAAGGCAAACAAGAATGTACCACTGCAGAACTTTACCAAAATAGTATTTTATACAAACAGTGGAAACCTCTCATTTTATCAGAGCGTTTATCAGCCCTTTCCCCACAACCAGAATTACAACAAGCTTATTTGAATATTGTAGGATAAAATACAGATTAAAATCCTTAGTCCTTCATGGAAGGAGTTGTACTGCCACATGCTGGCACATGGGACTGTCAGCAAAGCCAAAGTTCACATAAAACAGAGGGCATTTCAGTCCTAAACGCCTCCTCTCCTTGACGTGGCGATGGGGAGTGTTGGAGGTGCAAGGCCAGCGGCGGTCAGCAAGGGGGCCCCGCTGGCCTCCGCGCAGCGCGGGACGGCTCCCTCCCCGCTCAGCCCAAGGGCAGCGGCCTGCGACGTCTGACACAGAATGGCCTTCCTTTGGGCAGGAGGCTGAGCTCCATGTCTCGCACTGCTCATTGCTATGATGATTTCCCCAGCACTTTGCTGAACCTGTTTGGCTAATGGGCTGTAACACAAGGCTATGGCTGTCTGCATGACAGTATAGTGCAACCTTAAATGTTATTATCACTTCCCATTGTTTTCCTAGAAAATCAGTGCCTTACTCTGCAAATATTTATCCATTAAATGATACTCATTCAGCGGATCATTCCAAATCTTATTCTCATATAATCCTCATTATTGCTCTGAGAACAATGTTATTGCTTTCTGTGTCATCAGTTGTAGGGTGCTCTACAGCAAGAAGTCATATTCTTGTCACACGCAACCATCACCAGCAGAAAAATCTATTATTTTTCTCATTTTATAGCCCGTGAACCAAATACCAGAAATATTAAAGCCGAATGTCAAATGACCACTAATCTTTTTAACAACACTAAGGGCGACTGAAATTAAATCTCTAGAAGCATTAGAACCTTTCTGGGAGCCTTTCCAAATGGCACTATAGAAGAGGTAGGATTCCTATATACAAGAATCCTGACTATTTATTGGAATATGTTTTCCAATTGTTTTTTCAGTATTCAAATGTCCATTTTTTCAACAGACATTTATTTTTCAGACCTATTCCAGGAGATCAAGTCTCCTGTGAGCATACATATTTCACTATTCCTCCCCACCACACAAACTGACAAAACTGGGTAACCTCATACAACTACAATCCTTTCCTTCTTTTTTTTCTGATTAAGTATATATGACTTTTTTTCCAACATTCTTCCCCAGCTCCCTGGTTTAGAGCTTGTTTTGTCAGACATGACAGTGCTGAACCTACAAAGCTATCCCAATTTAAATTGAGTCCATGCTTTGAGGAAAACCCCTGATTCACAAGTGCATCACAGAGAGCAAACACTGTCACATCTTCTTAGCAGCATCGCATCCTGCCTTGCTTGTCTTAGTAGCAGAAATAAAAGAAGGTTTAGGCAGACACACCACACAGGGGTCAAAAGGCTGGATTCCACCTTTGCCAACATCTCTCATATTCTCATGAGCTTCAAATGAGGGATGATTTAAAGGAATAGTACATAAAAGCAAGCAGTATTTACAGACTTCATGATTTATCAGAGAGACAACACAGGCAGCAGAGATATCATTAGAGGAAAAAGAGAAAACAAACACAAGCCTCGCAATGGGCCTTTCTATGCTGTGGCTCTGCTCCTCTGCACACCTGTTTGCCACTGCAGTCCCACTGGCCTCTTTTCGTTACCAATTACTATTAGGAGACTTTAGGATCAGAGGAGATACAAAAGCGAGACAAGTGCCCAGGGAGAAACTGTTCTCAGCCCACGCAGAAGCTTTGGGTGTCCTGACAGCAATTAAATTGCAGATAATACCATCACTGCCTGATGGCACAGCACATTAAGAAAGTGATATCTCAGCCAGCGTAACACCAAACCTCTGGCTCCCATGTGTGTCTTCAGCGTTCCGCTCTTCTCAGGAATACCTTTTCTTTTTCACAGGGTTAAGAAATAATCCAAATTAATTCAATGCATAAGGATTTGAAGATCAAATTCAAACGTAACAGAAATGTTGCCTGAATCTGAAGAGCAGTAACACACCAAAGTCCGAAGTATTTTTTAACATGAATAAAAAGGCCCGACCCTACACGGCAAAGCCTCTTGCCACATGAAGTCCACCGCTCAGATGAGAAAACGTCCGTAGCTCCACAGAAGCCTAAAGCTCTCTGTGGTATTTCCATCGTTGCTGCGCTTGTCCTAAAAGCACTTGCCTTGACATCCCTTGCTGCTGGTGCCACCGCACACTCCCAGGCAAGAGGGCACAGTCTGGGTCTTCACATGCTGGGATGTGAAAAATCAATTGAAACCCCAGCAGACAGAGTAACTGGTGCAGAAAGTGAGTACACACTAACAGTTATTCTGTGCTACAAAAGTCTGGAAAGAGGATACTGCAAACATACATTCCAGGCAAAAAGGTGATTTCCTGTAAGGTAACACCGCACCACATTGTTTTCTGCAGCTCTGCATCCACCCACAGAAACGTTACTAAGCATGGGTAAATGAAGAGTTTCTCTCCAAATATTTTATACCAGTAACTTTTAAACGTAATTTATGTAATTTGACACAATTTTACAGCATCTTCACTTAGTAAAATGAAACACACATTTAACTTAACTGAGAAGTACCCCAGAGCTTTATCATAAGAGGATGAACAAAAAGATTTCTTTGGCTAAGAGGGCAAAGCAGCTTCTCATGAGAGAAGCCTGGCCATTGGTTTGCAGTGCAAAACAACATTTCCTTTGAGAAGACTGTAGCAGCACAAGGATATATTTGAAAAATTTCTTGACTCCTTGCCTTATTTGTCAGGTTGCATATTAACTTTTATACAAAATACCAGTTAAACAGCTGTTACTAAAAATTCTGTTTAGCTGTTGCTAAAATTCACCGGCTTACATCTGCAGGTGAGTGAGCTGCCTGATTGGAAAAATCACATACATACAGAAATGACCAAAAGAGTGTATGTTAGATTGAAGGATATTCTTGAGCTTATAGCTGGACCAGGAATCTTCTAAGGTACCTGGCTGTTTACATATGAACATCCTTGAGCCTTGCTGTGATCTTTCTAAAATATCTGTTCTAGCTCAACCACAAGATCATTGGGTGAGTTCTGATGCTGAAATACTGGACAAAATCACTGTTTGTATAGCTAAGACAATTCCAACAGCTTCTTATGGATTTAAATTGTGTGAATATCTGTTTTAAAGAGATTTGACTAATTTCTTCAGGAATGGGTCTTAGATTCTGAAACAAAAGCTACTATATAACATGGATATAATTATATATAATTGTACAGCAGAATGTTACATAATTATATACAATTATACACCAGAATTGTTTTAAGATATCCTATTTACACTTTAAATAATCAATATTAAAAATCATCAAGATGTACTATTCCTGCTAGAAAATACTTCAGTGTAGAGACGCATAAATCCAGCCTGTCTCCTCTCTCTTCCCAGTCTT
>NW_010580259.1:39820-75463 GCF_000705375.1 Tinamus guttatus
TCTGATTTTCTGTCATTCTCTGTATTTTCTGCTGATTTTATCAGGATCTTCTCACTTCTCTCTCCAATTCTTTGTTTCTCTCATTCGCTTCACACATCACCTTATATATCTGTGCTAACATCCTGCTGAGCTGCACTGTGGATTTTTTTTTTAGTGTACTCTCAGTGTCAACCCTATTATAACATGCTCAGGATGATATATTACACTTGAAAGCTTCTAGCACAAAAATAAAGAAGTCATATTAGCTATTCCCAAAAGAATGTTAATCATACTCCCTTTAATCATAATTGTATACATATTTGGAAAAGAAAACAAACAAACAAAAATCACTGAATGGTTAGGCATAGGAATAGATGTCAGAGGATATACGTTCTTTTCTCGGCTTTCACACACACACACGCCTGTGGTCGTAAGGCAACTGTCTGATTTTGCTTTTTTAATTGACCTATCTGTCAAAAAATAAGAATAATAGTGGCCTGTTTGATTGGGTGATGCTTGACTCAGCTGATGCTTCTAAAAGCTTAGAAAAACTCCATCAGGCCAAGTTAAAAAGGTGCAAAGTATTATTAGCTGTCGGTTTTCCTGAGAATGCTGTGGCTAACCGTTTATCAAACTAGTAACTTCATAGGAAGGAGAAAAATAGAAAAAGGAGCAAAAAGAGGGAAAAGAGTAAGCCTTGATTTGACAGAAGATACCAGTGTCTGAGTGTGATCCGAAGAGGAGTTTTGTACGAAAGCTTCAGAACCTGCCCAGCTCCTTCTCACCTGGAGCGGGAAAGCACAACGCACACACAGCCACACTGGTCAGATGGAGACTTTCCAGCTTCCTGCATGAACTATACGGATGCGAATGGCATGAGGTCAATTAAGGTTGATCTACAGCGACAAGAGCGCTAGCTCCCTAATTTACTGGAAAGAATAAACTTTGGGCAACCCTGAGCATTCCCAATGCACAACTTTGTATGCTTCCTATCAGACTTAAGCTGGAGCACACTCCAGCGGTCTGTAGCACGTCAGGAAAATTGTACACAACAGTATAACCAAACAGAACAAACAGGTTTGTACATTTAATTGCATGATACGACGCATTAGTTCAACTCACCATGGTCTTCCAGTGGTTTGAGAACCACTTGAATGAAGACTGATTTTGCTTTCTGCAGACTGCTTCCCAATGAGATTATATAATGCTTTACACACCAGCTAAGGCAATTTATGGAAAAAATGCACATTGCTAGATTAACTACTTTGAGATTATAATTTATCTCTAATGGCCTTTCTTTGACAACAAGAAAACAAAAGAAAATTATAGCTGATAGGGCTGTTCTAGTAATGTCAAAAGTTGGCATTCTTTATCAGTCTTTAACTTAAAAGCAGTCCTTGTCAGAATAATAATAAAGGCGTCATAGAAATAGTGCTTTTCATGTGTCTGACATTTAAATCAATGATCCAGAAAACAAATCATTATATATGTATTTAAAAAAAAATGAATACCAAGCAAGGCAGCTTGCCTACAATTCATATGACAGAGTTAGTTACCCGGTTTCTGAGAGCGCTCGCTGATGGTTGATGCTGCTCTCTCCTCGCTGTTATAACACTGACCCCGATTAGAGGGCACAAGAGAAGATGCTGCTCAGACAGAAGCGCTGAAATCCGCAGTCTTTTCCAGGGTGTGAGCTGACATAATGGGCGGCTTGCCCGTCCCCAGGGAGCAAGCACTCTCTTTAGCACTAGGACAAGTGACCTGGAGCAGAGGCAGCCAGGGCTAGACACTCTATTTCCTTATAAATGCCAGCTCAGATCACAGCGTGTTACTGTGACTCGCTGTGCTAACGACCAAGCGCTTCGATTTGCACGAAAAGCCCGAAGATGCAGCAGACTGCGGCCCAGCCCAGCGTATGTGACGGGGCACACCACTTGGAAAACTTCAGCCTGCCTTTTCCGTACAGCTCTGAAAGTCATATTTATACACAGACCAAGCCACTTGCATTATCAACAAATGAGGCTTACCTTACAGCAATAGTAATCTTTTTAAAGAGATGTAAATTATATTTTTTTGTACCTGGAAAGGCAGTTTTGAACTCAGCAGGGTCTCCTCTAGGATTCTTCATTTAGAGGTTTTTTTTTTTTTTTTTGAGTGCAGATGCTTTTGTTCATCACACTGGACAAATGACAGCAACTACGTATCCTTTTCTCAGAAGTACAGGGCTCCACCTCATGCCTTTGCAGTCCAAACAGCAGAGCAGAATTACTGAGGCTGAAAAGGTAAAAGAAAAACAATTCTTTTTCAGGCTTCAACGAATCAGAAAAAGTGAGATAGTACTATTCGTTACTTCAGAGAAAAAAAAGATATTGTGCAGGCAAAGAAAAAAAGAGGAGAAGCAGGGAAGGAAAATAAAGACGAGATGATAAAATATGGGATGGAAAGAGGGTGGATTCAAAAATAAAAAATTAATAACAAGAAAGAGAAGGGTTTAATAACCAAAGAGGAAAAACACATTTTACAAAATATTACTAGCAAAGAGGAAATACTAGAAATGAAAATGTTTACTTTCCCTTTGATGCACCTTTTAAGTGTGACAGAGGCTTTGAGGAAAAAAAAAGGAAGAAAATATTAACAATCCATTTCTCTCCATAGAAAAGCTTTCTGAAGAAAAAAATGAAGAACACTGGAAGGTCTGAATGAGATGCGGAAGGAAAGGGAAGTATAAAGACAATTGCTTAGCAAGGAGGAATGCAGAGTTTCACATTAGTTTCACACATGCACAGTTTCAGTGTTCGCTGCCCTACCACCCTAGGCAGGCATGTTATGGGAGTTTGCATCAGAATTATCTGCCAAATATCCACATCACTCTGTCACCCCATAAAACATTAACAGAACACTAAAGTAAACAAAACATTTGCTGTATTAAAATCCAAATAACAGAATGTGTCAGAAGTGATGTCAAAAAAGAGCGTGGTATCTTAGGCGCTTCCTTCCCTGCGCTTCCACGGCACACGGGCTGCGTGTGGAGCCCACGCTGGTTCCTGCGGAAGTGCCGGGGAGGATCGCGGCTGTGGAGCGCGGATGCTCCTCGCAAGGCAGGTTTCCCTGCTTTACTCTTCAGCTGCCCACGCCTCAGATTCCGCAGCACAGAAATCAGAAACTAAATGAATCGTTTCCACGAGTTACTTTTTTCAAACAAAAGAAAACCAAAATGCTTAGTTTTGCATTAACAAGTAATCGCAATGATTTCTCCATATACATGCCACTCTGTTAAAGAAAAAGCAAGATTAAGTCTGAACCAGTATCTCCATTTGATGTATAGAACCTTTTGTAGGAAGTCTTTAAAAAGGGGTCCAAAATGATATATCTCACTACCAGTCAATCGGTTACCAAAGCCTTGCGGGTTAGTCTTGTGTTTTTTTTTTTTTTTTCCTTTTTGTCATAGCTATAAAAAAATACGCTCTCTTTTCTTCCTGCTACCTTCGTATGTCTGTATGGAACTCCTCTTAACTGTATTTACACAGAGCAACAAGTTATCTTTTATTTGAAATATCCTCTCCATAAAGCTAGTGATAAAAAAGCAGTCACAGGAAGGTTTTGAAACAGAAAAAAAATAAAGCTGAAGTAAATGTAATGTAAAAAAGGAAAATATTTGGAAATGTTGATTCTGCTTCATTATTTACTATTGCTCACAGATGAAAGTTCATTTATTTCATTAAAACGTTCTCTGTTAAGAGAGGCGCCCATGATAGAAATCAGATTGTGCCTCAGAGAAGGATGCTGGCATTTATACACCTGTGTGCCTGTCTGAATGTTCAGGAAGTATATAGGGGTTTTACATAGAGACCTATACACACATAAACATATGCCTATACTTATGTAAGAATGGGCTTGGTGCTACCAAGAAAACTTATTTCCTTGTTCTACCCAATACAAACCACTCGCCTGGCTTTGAGCAACACCATTTATCTTCTCTGGCATGTGGAGAAAATAGATTCAATGGCAACAGCGGAAGAGCACAGCGTCTAGATCAGTCCTCGTTAAGTTTCCATTTGATAGGAGTGTCATGCTAGAGAAAACGTGCAACCACAAACTCTCCAAACGCTGGACTGTCCTTCCTACCTTTTTCCCAAGCAATCCCGCGATACCTTTTTGCAGGCAACATTGTGAATCAGAAGGACTTTCAAGCACATTAAAGAGCGAGGCAGGAGTGCGTGGGTCAAAGGAAGCAGCAGATCGATGGGCGGGATCTGTCATGCTTACTAACCGAAAAAACCCTCCCCGAACTCTTCTCCTTTGGAAGCTAGGAGGCTTTGCTTGGTTTTGCAAGGGTCATTTCATTCTGCATTGCTGCATTTATTGTCGTTCTCGACACCTCTCTGTACAGGTTCTTGCCCTATACCATCTTCCATGTTTCAACTATCGAACATAATGTCTGTCATTTGTATTGGTAATAATTTCCTATTTTACAAGAATGTTTCAGCTTAAAATGTTTATTACATATGATTTTTTTTAAATAACAGGTAAATGCAAGTGCTTTGTTCCAACATCAGAAACAGATGCTTTGGTAGTATTTTACCAGAAATACAAAAATTAGCTAAATTATAAAATACAGTAGTTCAAATAGGATTTTTTCAAAGCCAAAAAGATTTCTTTGCTAAGCTCGTTGCATAGATATTTAAAATATCCATGTTAATCTAGCCAGTCTCTTTAAAAAAAAAAGTCTTTGACTTTTGTGGAAGGAATATTTATGCAGGGTAGCTGTGATAAATAAG
The DNA here is from genome assembly GCF_000705375.1 of Tinamus guttatus. The sequence goes on from NW_010580259.1 coordinate 44,578, forward strand.
TAAGTGCTAGAATTTCAATCCTCTGATTTGCTGATGCAAACTGAGTACAAATGGATTTAATCACATTTCTTCTACTGTTCCTGTACACATTTGAGAGTGTGCAAAACTGCGTCTTAGTGATTTGCACCCGTGAGGCTGCGCACGCGCACGCGGCCCGCGCAGAGCACGCGGCCCCCGCTCGCGCGACACGCCAGGCTGCCTCCTCAGTCGCGCCGGAGGGCACGCTGCCTTCCACGGCCTGCGGACCCAGTAGGCTCCGCTGTACCTAGCAAGACAATTTCTCAGCTAAGGAAACCATCTGTCTTTTGGTCACTCTACCACAAGACATAAAGGGGATCCTTTGAATTAAATGTATATGAAGCAGTAGTGGTAGCGGCCAAACCGATTGAGGCTAAATATGTCCCTGCACCTCCGGAAATGCTCGTTTCCCAGCTGTGGACAAAGATAATGGCATGCAAGGCACTGCTATCGCAGAAAATGATGTAGCCTTTCATCCTTAATAACCAAATAAAAAATGGGAAGTCGGTACTTGGGAGCTGCTCTAGCAAGCAGATCTCCAGGAAACAAGGTTCCCCACAGACTCTTCCTTGATCTTAAAGCTTAACGTGAAACATTTATATGCACGTAGCACCTGGCCAGAAGACGTGGGAAGGCACTTTTATCACACTGGCTGTATTTCTTTCTTAAATAATAGATCCCCTCTTTTCTTCCTCTCTTGGAAACAGAATCCGTGCTCAATAATGTTTTTGTGCCTTTTTTTAAAAAACAGTTTAAGAACAACCAGACAATCTTGAAAACCTCCCATTAATACCCCTCCTGCTGTCTGGTGCTGAATAGCATCGTAATTTTGAGAAAGCAAAAATATGCAGTCTGAGTAAGTTAAGTGCTACTTGGATGAAGAAATCTTTGTTTTGTAAAAAAAGTCTTAAGGTTAATTGAATGCTAACTTACTACACACATTTCTTTGACCTACAGGCATGTGCATAAATGATACACAGACTAACCAGGTCCAACGGAAACTACACAATGGAGCTGGTATTTTCCCAAAGGCATTCCATAGGAATGCAGGACAACAGCTCATGAACCTTACGTCACTGCTCTGAGCTACTCTCAGCTTTACTTGACTCATTTGTGTCTGAAGCACGAATTAATGTCCATCTATTTCTTTACGGGTTTTCACATTATTCTGTTTTTGCCTACATCCTCAAGTATCAGTACAGTATTGTTATATACTGTATACATGCAAGTTTCATGATAACATCAGCATAAGGCAACCTCGAGATATCTGTTTCCATTGAAGTCAGTGCCAAAAAATGCCACATCAAATGATAAATAGCCGAGTGCAATGTCCTTGACTGCCTTCTCTTCTCATTCCACAGCTACATCAGTAGCTTCTCTGAGAGCCCTTCAGAGAAAAGAACAGTCTGAAGAAAGGACTAGAAAGTCCATCCAAAGATAAAAACCTAGCTAGTTTAAATACAGGCAGGACAAGAACAAGATTTGAAGGGGATTAGATTTAGGAAAAGTCTCCAGAGTCCAGGACTCCAGTACTGAGAATGTACCCTGTTGTACCTGATGGGATAAGCAAAACAAGAACTGGAAGTGGAGGAAATGAAGACTGGGAGTACAGGAGCAGAGTGGTATTATTCAAGCTGAGAGTCTCATGTCAAGAGTAATGAGGAGGTAACAGGAAACTTGCAGATTTTTAAGTGGTATCAGCTCATCTAATGTAACCCTGGAAAATTCCAGGATCAGAACAGAGCAAAAAAGGAAGAACTGAACCAAAAATAAGCTAGGAAACTGGAAAGATTGCTGAGACAAATAGCTTCAAAAATGGCAGGAGACAAGATGAAGGAATCCAGGAAGAATACTGGGATAGGGCAGATGCGAAGACTGAGACAGACAACTGAAACAGGGAAATGAAGAGTAATCAGATATGGACAAAAGGTTCGGTCTTTAAGGACCTGGTCAGCTGGCCAAGGCTCCTTTCCCAGGGTCTGAATGGAAAGAACCTGAGTAAAATGGGAACATTTCTCCATTCCCAGCAAGGAGTTATGGAATCCAGTGAGTGCCTATCTCTTCCTCCTGTCTACTGTTAGCCAGCATAAAAGACAGCTCTCTGCTACTGCTGTCAAGTAGGCACTTAGCTCAAGTAGCAGATGGTTGTCAGATGGATCCAAAGATTGCCATCTTGCTGATGACCCCTGTGGGTGCTGTTATGACTCCACCAAATAGAAGTTGGTGTTTCCGGTTTGCTTTTCTCAAAACCTAGGGAATTATTAAAAAGAGTACTGCATTTTCAAGTCAAAGAAAGTCATAAGATGTAATCATAATTACAAATGCCTGTGCCTTCTTAACTTACTACATTTTGTGTATATTCCTTATGATGTACACTGATCTACAGTGATAAGAGTTGCACAGTTGTGTCTCAAGAACAAGACTCTGTGTCTGCCTCTGTCTTTCTGCAATACAAGGCAGGACTGAACAGAAAACTGTCTTAACTAATGAGGTGATTGCTGATTGTTCGTCCCTCACCTTTTAGATGGCCAGTGTGAAACATTCAGCCACTTTTACGCAACATTCACAGCTAAACAGAAATGTAACCCCTTTTGGGTCTGTTTCAGAGATGAGGTAACCTGACACGTTACTTTAGAGCCAGCGGCAGCACAAAGTTTTTCTTTCAAAGATTTGGACTGGACTAAAACGAAATGTAGGATTGTAAATTATAGGGGCTAAACTTTTTGGCACATCATATTTCAGTTCAATAAGAAGAAGATCAAGCATATTCATGATTTCCATTCACGATTCTCAGGCCCGCTGATCCCAGTGGCACACAGGAATTTTAGCAGTTTTATCCATAGGCAGAACACTGCCTCCGGACAAAATGATTTGCAGGGCTGATGCTTGGATTTTTGAAGAGCTTATTTCATTATAGATCCAGACAAAAACAACTGTAATAGCACTTCTGGGAACCTGCCACCTCGATACTAATCCGCAAGCACGCGCAGGTTTGCTGGCAGACCTGGAAGTAGCATGCACGGGAGCTTTCCTCCTTCGCTATTGATTAAAATACCTTGTTCCCTCAAAATTCCCTGTGTGGAGGCTTCCATGCCCCGAAACCTTTTGTGACCGCGTGGCTCCTTTCTCGTGTTCCACAGGATGCAGGTTCCCTGCCCTCGGCCTGCTCGGCCGCGGCAGACGGCGCGCGCAGCTGGAGACGAAGAGCAACGCTGACATCTAGCGGGCACGCTGGGCGCCCCGGAAATAGGTATATGTGTGTGTATACATATCGTGCGTGTGCGTGGATGTGAATACGTATATATGTATATATGTATATATCTCAGGGCTGCACTGGAGATTCTTCATGAAGTGACTATAAGACCCTTTCTTGACCTACTGGCAGAACATACTTTTCCTTTCCTATCTTAGAAAAAGCTGAATCATTTTTTTCTGTTTCTGGAAAGTGTCATTCAACCTAATTCTGACACTCACCATGGCAAAATGCCATGGAAATGGCAAGGGTGAGTGGTTGAACCCTGGTAAGCAACAGCTAGCTGAAAAGAGAGCCTTGTAAGTGGGAGTGTGGAGCAAACATGCACAGGCAGTGCTGCCACTTCTCACTGGTGCTTTCCAGAACTTACACAGGCTCCACAGGAACCCAAATTAAGTATGCTCTGCTTTGCAGTCCTGACATTTTATCACACCTGTAAGTTCCCCCAAACTTGTAAAAAGAAAGGATTCTTCTCTAAAATGTAGTCCTATTTAAACCACCTTTGACTGAAAAATGAAAATATGAAATAGCCTGTGTTTGCCAAGAACCTCTTGAGCACTCCAGTTCAACACAGCCATTGGTACCAGCAACCAAGTCTCCCAGAGGTGCTGCACAGGAAGCTCGCTTAGCTCAAGCAAACCTCTCACAGCAGCACTGTGCTTAGCTCCCATCCCGATGGCCAAGGAGGCTTCTGTTCCTTTTCTTGACCAGAACAAAGTTTAGGAGGTTTATAGTAGTTCAGGCTTTAGCAAAAATCTGGCAGTGGTGGTATAAGCCATAACCACACACTGCAGCTAGCTCTGTTCTCCATCCTTCCAAGGTACTGGACCCAAACCTGATTTATGAGCAAGGAACACACATTTTTTTCCTTCGTGTTTAAAGCCGAAGTGCTGTGCTTCGCATTGCAACGGCTGGGGCTCAAGCCCTTCGTCTGCTCCGCTCCAGACACAGTAGCCTCCAGCAGAGACACACTGCAGACTCATGAAGGAGCTTAAGGAGACAGCCTAAGGCACCACATCAAGGTACACCAAAAGATGTCTGTTAAAGCTCTAAATAAAGAAAAAAAATGGATTTTTATGGACATTCCTCTCACTGCTTCATTTCAGAAGGTGCTGGAGAGGGAAGTTTTAAAAAGCTACTACATGTCTTTGAACCCCCTCCCCCAACCTACTGGAGAATGTGCTGCAAGGCCTGTCCACAGCTAACACCACTTGATCAGATTTAGCATCTACATCACTCACAGCAAGCAGTACAGTTTTCTGACCACACAAGCATTTTCTATTTTTTTAAGTAACATACATGCTCTTGACAGACTGCCAAAAGCATTTGCACTCAAGGAGGCTCAAACAAAAGATTTTCAAATATTTGCTGAGTCCCTCTAACTGAAAAGATTCTTACTTGACTCAAGTAGGGGGTTTCTTATACAGGGAGCTGTCTTGCATACACAGCGTCACAGAGCTGTGCATATGTGGGGATTGATGCTGTGAGAAGGACATAGCAGCATGAAAACCAGGAACAGCCAGAAGAGCGAAACCTTCCGCTCGCCTCTTAATGAAAAAGCATGTGCAGGGTAGCAGCAGTTTGTCCACGTGCCAGAGGAATATACATACTTTTTTTTCTGTTCAAAATGTTCAGAGTATTACGCAAGCCAAGTCTTCAAGACAAAAAAAAAAAAAAAAACATCCCTTTTGAGTAACTGAACACTGGGTCCTGGCATCAGCTTTTGGAGTTGTTATTCCTCTCCCATATGACTACTTACCCTTCTGAGGCTCACGCAATAATTTATTTATAACTGTGGGAGCCCGGTGCTGGGGTGCTGTGACACACCGCTTCTGTTACTGGAAATGTTCTTGGCTGATTTACTAGCAACAGAACGAGCAGCTGACAAATCTGGGGAGAACAAATACAGTCTGTGGAGCGGAAGTGGGGAAAAGAAAAGCGAGGCCTTAAGATATAAATATATGGATATAAAAATATTCAACACTAAAACAAGAAGAAAAGAATCTCAAGTCTGAACGCAGTTATAGTCATGTACACATAAGAAATGGAGGCAAGAACAAGCCAAAGGTCAAGATGTTTATCTAGCCTGGTGCATCAGCTCTTGCATTCCATACTTAAGCGAATAAGGCTGCAAGTTTGCAAAGGTGAAAGCATCTGCAACTGTAAAAATCAAAACTAAGGCACCTAAACCTAGTAGGTGTTTTACTCAACTTTACTCTCAAGAATGCACAAACTCTTAGAAGAAACTCCGAAAACTGTGATTTTGCTAAAGGTCAGAGCTTGTCTTTCTTGCAATCCTTGAGAAGGAAATCTTCACAGAAACCTGGTATCAGCTGACAGATTTTTGTGTCTTCCATAATTTTCTTTCTTTCATTCCCCCGAGTGCCGTAACAGTCAACACTTCTCAAAGCCTGTAGTCCCTTATCAGCGATCAGATGCTAGTGTACACGCAACCCTTGCCAATGGATAGGCAAGCTAGAAACGCCTTATTTATCTTGGAGAGCTGATAAACTGTGATTCTTGGCTCTCTGTAGTTCTAAGTTTGGGAACAGCTTTATTTATCAGCAGCTCAGAATTCAAGGCAAGAAAACTTCTATGAAAATGTGTAAATGGTCCCTCAGCAGAGAGCTGAAGAAGACCACTAATGAAACGGCTAAGGACAACATCTGTTTAATATTAAAAGCGAGTTGAGCTGGCACACACAGGAATAGGGCACACCAGCACTGATACGACTGGAGTGTTTGCAATGCTCTGCGATAGCAAAAACCTATTTATATGCTTTGGCATCCAGACCAGCCCCACTCTGCTGAGCACAGGTGAGAGAGAATAAAATGACAGCTATAAGTAGTCTTACCCTTTCTAAACTACAGTCTCGGGTCACACAAATTAATCACTTTCAAGGTCTTTTTGCTTGAGTTTAGGTGAGTCAAGGGAGACCTACAATACTCCTGCAGCTGCAAATGCTCCTGGGAATCCAAATAGCACCTCTTGGGGAAGCTATTTTGTGCTGGACTTCAGGAGGAAACTCTTCCTAGGTTTCTAGTTCACAAGAACTCCATAAGACAGATGTGAAATACCAAAACTGCCAAATTAAAGGCCAAATGCATTAACTACAACACAGTAAAATCAGTAACAAATTTCTTCGGGTCTTCAATTCTAATGCAAAGTCTGCATTTCCCTACTTAGGGTGCAAGATATTGATCTGGGCAGTTCACCTTCCAGGACTCAACAACAATATGGAAGCGTCTTGTTTGAAGATGACATGTGTGACACGTTCACCAGACAGGCATTTCTTCAAGAAAACTTAAACTTTCATTCTGCTTTCCCAACATCTTTTAGTGAGAACATAGATTCAGATAGGAATGGAAAGACTAATGGCAGGAAAAGTTTCAGAATGATGTAATTTTGGGGACATGGTAAAAGATTCAGGATAGCTGATGCACCCAATGATTAGTACTCTCTAGTCATCTACAAGTTGGAGGCTGGTGGACTTTATAGGGAAAATGGGCCAGAAATTAATAATGATCATTCACTGGGGATTCCTGCTTCCCTCCTCAGACTGGAATGCTGGAGTCTTGGCACCTCCTGCCTATGGGTCCTTTATATACACCCATACACATTCCCTTGATAAATATAATCATGCCCTCTCCTCTAATACATACTTTCTTGTGTTATCAGGTACTTCACAGATGGCTGTCTGGGTAGCAGGCACTATTTCCCTGTCAACAAAGCTTACTTCATTCTTTTTTTTTTTTTTAATACTGACATGATAATTCATTACAGTCTGACCTTGGGCCACATAGCCCTTTCCAGGCAGCTTCTTCCTGTGAGGAGAAGGTGAAGCGCAGGCCGGTGCCTGCAGAGCTACTGCTCGCTCAGGAATTACCTCAGGACTGCCCTGCCTGGCGCCATACGCAGCCTGAGCCACCTGTAAACATGCAGAGCCCAACACAGGACACAGTTTCCTCATTCGCCTCTTAAGCCCTCGCACAATCTGTACGGACACCGCAGGCCAGACCAGACCGCAGACCAGTCTCCCAGCCAGCACCCCGCTCCCACCTGGACACTCAGCTCCAAGTGACTCGCTGGCTTCCCAGCAGATGCTGCTCCACAGTGCATGTGTTGGGAGGGGAGAAGCTTTTCTACACAATCTCATCTTTTTGGCTCTAAATCACCCAATTTCCTAGCCCCTGTGAAAACCATGACATCCTAACAGTTTTTCACAGCTGCTGTAACCTTTGCCAAACATTTTTGGCACTCTACAAGGTGCCTCTTGATGAGCTCAAGCCAATTCTCCTCTAGGCTGCTAGAAACCTCCTGAAACCTCCACCCACACATCCCTTCCTTTGCTCCGAGGATGTACTGTCAACTTTATTAGAAGAACCATTTAATTCCTTGTTTTTCACACAAGTATCTTGCTGCCTTCTTCCTAGTTCTATAATGCCTAAGTTGCTCTGACATAAATTATTTAATGAATCATCACCCTATCAACATTCATACAAGACTCCGTAGAGCCCAGAAAAACCTGGCATCTATTAAAAGAGAGGTATAAGGCATGACGTTGCACCGCATATCAATAAAAAGCATTACAAAACTCACTGTACTTCCTTAAATCAGCTTGGGAGGCTGAAAATTGCCAATTTAAGCACCTAAATAGAATACAGGAATCTCTGTGAACTACCCACATGGTATCCTCTGTTTAAGCCATACTCCTCATCCATTCTTCCCATTCTCAGATCCATCCGTGCTATAGCAGGGCCTAAAAATTACCAGTAAAAGGAATCATTCTCAAACCTTCTCATGGGGTTTCCTCTGTCCAGGCAAAGAGCTTTTAGGAACCCCACAATGTTCTCTCATCTGGTTTAAAGAGATACAGCTTCTGTGGCTTTATGTTTTGAATGTTCACAGGTTAACCATCATGTGTTATGTACAAATTTTAAATTTCACTATTGCTGTTAACTGCTTTGGTGTGCTCTTGTTTCTTCAGAAACAGGACAGACAACTAAGTCAACAAATTTCAGAATGGATGATAGCATCTGATTTTTCCCCACAGTGACCCCAAGAACACTCTAAACCTCTGTCCTGACAGTTTTAAACTGTCCTGTCATGACTTTGGCTTTCTCTCTCTGTTATTCTTTTTTTGACTCAGAACAAGTTTTTCCAGTCATCCAAAGGGATGTCCAATACAAACAGAGAAGTCACGGGTTGATGTTCTTGATATTTTTGAGGTTAAACAAGCATTTTTATTTTTATTTATTACAAATTAAGGGCCAGTTCCTAAGCTAGTGTAAATCAACATAGTTCCTACTGATTTCAGTAGAGATTGCTGAACGAAGCAAACTGAAGATTTGCCCCACATGCTTCATGAGGCTGTTATCTACATCTCTATAAAGAGGAAGAGTGCATATAACTTTTTTTCTTTAAGTTTCCTGCAGTTTATACAGAAATAATTTAATTTTAAGTAGCAGCAAGCAGCAAGCTTCTTTTGCTTCTTAAATTTTGCAATACTCCTTCCGCATCACAGTTTACCCTACGATTTACACCCTCATATGAAACGATCCCACAGTTTTGCAGATAAATAGAGATTTTCATGTTCTAAAATATACACATGTGAACTGCCACAATGCCAGTGAACACGGATGTCACCAAGAAAGGGTTCGTGTATGAAGAGGTAATAGTTAATTGAGTGGCTTAATGGACGAGTAAACACAGTCAATGGAACTAAATTCCCAGCAAGAATTCCTTCTCCAGCTGGGCTGGCTTGTTATTGAAGTGAGATAGATTGAATGTTTTCAACTATGAGAATATCATTAACTTGTTTTTCATTTCCCAGTTTCTTTTAGCATTTTCTTATTGAAGACTTCCTCTTCCAGTGGCCTAATCTATTATGACTCCTATATAACATAATTTCCAAAGATAAAATTAGATTTTTAAAATTCAAACTACATTGAAAGCATTGAATTTGATTTGCTCTGGAAACTTCTGCTGATCATTTCCAAGAGGAAAGTATGATGGAGAAATTCCTGGAAACAATAGTTTTCTCCAATAAGCATAAGAATCTAAGCAGAAGGAAGAGGCATTTAAATGAGAAATATCACTTTTTGTTTCATTGTTTTTTTCCCTCCTCCTTCGCCTGGTAAGAACTTCTTAGTAGCTTCAACTGTTTAGCATTTATTTAAAAATGCCCTTGTTTAAGGTTATTTTTTTCTGATGGTTAATCCTAAAATAAATTCTCAAAGAGCATTAATCAGTATAGCTCCCTGGAAGTCAAACATGGTATGTGGATTTAACATTTTTGAGAACCTCTCTGCTAGCATCAAGCTGCTTGTCAGCCTTATTCTCCATGAACACACTGGATTTCAGTGTGTATGGAATATCCAAAGTTAGTTTGCTTCACGAATAGAGCTGTGTGGTAGCTGGGTGTCTCTCAGTGAGTATGTTTTGGATTGGTGTCCTAATAATTCCCTTTCCTCCAGACTATCGAAGTGAGAAGAAACTAAGGAGATTAAAATAATTAATTTCTTTAACCTTGCAAAACAGGCTATGACAATACATTATCTCTAGTAAATATAAAGATCAGAGAAGTCAATGTGCCAAGGGAACAGGATGGTACAAGAACAGACAGACATGAACTGAGGAAGAATTCGGCTGGAAATGACAAGAAATTTTCTAGTCACCAAAGCAATGATGACGTGAAGCAAAAAGTCCCAACCACTTTTGGGGTGATACTTGGGGAATTAATGGAAGGATAAAAAGATTATGTTAGGTGAACAATATGTGCAAGTAAATGAAGGCTGTTGATTTTCTGTGGATGTATTTCAATTCTCAGAAGGCCGCACGAAGGCTCCTAAAACAGTCATGTCAAACGATAACTTAGAGATTAGTGTTAAAAGGTGTTAAGGGATGTTAACACCTGTTAAAAGGTGTTAAGGGATGCTTAGCCATTGTAAATCATTTTCCAAAGGGGAAACTGTTTGGAGAATAGCCTCCAACTGGATTCCTAAAAAAACCAAAAAGAAACAAAACCCCCTTGGATCAAGTCTGGTTCTGCCAGGGAGATATACTTTAGCCCAATAAATAAGAGAGAAAATATATAGGAAGAATTTTTGTTTCCATCAAAAAGCTACCATACCCTGCTATCCTGAAGAACCACGCACAGCCTAGTCCTGGTCCGCACAGGGATAGTATGTGTGGCTGGTTGCACCCCAACCTCTTCTTCAAGCTACAGACACTCTAAATTACACTGCTGTTTTTCCCTGAGTCCTTTCCAGTTTAGTGAAATCCTCCTGAAAATGCAGACATCAGAAAACAAGTGTTCCACTAGTGACTGCACTAGCACCAGATAGAGTGATATTTATCACCTACCTCCTACAAGAAGTTCTGCTGCTTATTATACACAGTTCTCCCAAGCTCCGACTGATGCTCTTAGACTTAAGTTCCTACGTGTCTGACTTACTTGCTTCACATGCCTTTCAATATGCTCAGATGAGGGCAGCCCTGATCATTCCCTCAACAATGTGACCTGTTCCCTTACTTTTAAGCACTTATAAACCTGCTGCAGGGGAAAGAAATAATGTTTTCTTTTAGGTAGTGGTAACTATTAAATAGATGAGGAATTACAGATTCTTGTAGCCCCATTAGAAAGACTCTTGACTTATGAGTGCTTCTCATACACACCGGGGTGTAGCCAGTATTACCTGTGCTTAGTCTAATACTTTCTCACTAAGTATCCTGCATTGCCAAGGCTTAACGGGGGGCTTGGTACCAGGAGTTATCTGGTCAGTGCAAGTTTCTGGTGTCTTCTAACACTTGTTTGAGTTCTGGCAATGGCAAATTCAAGTTTGCTCTGTGCAAGGCCTTACAACTATCTCTGCATCATGTTCACTACTTTCCTGGTAATAGAAATACAGCTCAGAATGGTCTAAGATAGCTCTGGATACACCTAAATGTCCTCCTTTGGTCAGCTGTAACATCCATGTCAGCTGGCCCTTCTCACCACTGGTTTTGAATCCTTGAAATGGATGTTATAAAAACCTGCATATTCAAAAATATTTGATTTGATGTCTAAATTCACACAGAGCTTAAAGATAATGGGAACAGGAAGTAGCACGCACAGACCAGGCAAGCAAGTAGGTAAGAGTTAAATGCTACAGTCTGTCTCGTTTCTCCCTTGTGACTGAATAGCCACCAAAAACCACCAACTCTGTGGTGGGCCAAGGCACCACAGGGCAAGCTTTGACTTTTCCTATTTGAAAGAATCATACCGACGTGTGAAGGTGTTCCAAAAGGTGGTATGAAACTTAACAGAGCTGCTGCAGTGCAGAAATGACCACCACCAACCAAACCGCACAAGGAGCAACCGCATAAGGAGAAGGTTGGCTAAAATGCTGGCTGGTCCTTTTAGCAAATTGTGAGCTGAAAGTTACAGCTTTGTCCCCTGAACTGCTCCTCCTTAATGGCACAACAGGCAAGGCTCCGCAACAGGCTGCCAAAAGGGCTGGGGAGCTTCTAGCTTTGGGAGTCTGCAAGAACTAGGGAGAGAAGTGGCACCAGGCCAGGAATGGTGCAGGCCGAGTTCTGCCGCATTCGCTTGATGGTCTCCTCCTAGCCTAGCACTTCTCTGTAATTTTTTATATCTTGAGGTGAATGAAGAGCAAGAAAAAAAATAAAACCACCCACCTCGCTGACCTAACACACCATGAGGTTTGTATCAAAATGCATACAAACGACCACTCTTCCAGAAAACATTGATGAATAAAGATGGATTTAGGCGTGTGTTTCCTACAGAGACAGTATCTCATGACTTGATTGGGATGGAAAAAACCCTAAAATTTTAACATAAAATCCCAACAAACTATGCCTTTTTATTTATTCATTCATTATCTGCCTCCAGATTAGGAAATCAAGAACTGTAGCAAATAACGGAAATCAAAGCTTTTTCTTCATTCCTCCTACACATGCACAGAAAAGAGGGTGTGTGGGGGAGGAACATAAACATTTGCTAACCCACTTACATTCCCCTCTGCTCCATTTCCTCCATCCAAAATCAAACAGAGTTCAAATGCAAAAGGAAGCCTTAGTCCAAAAGGAGAAATTCTGAAAAGCATAAGAGATTGTTATGGGAATGAAAACAAAGTGAGTTTAAAAGGGTTCCCAATGCGCATCAGCTGCATTAACATACACAGATTAATGACAAGCACCTGCTCTGAATATTAACCGTGTACAGATGGAAATTACTAGCAGTCAAAACTTACATGATGATACACTCTTGACCTCTTTTGCGTACATATATCAGTAGTTTTCAGGTAAACCACTTAGGACAGAAAAGGTTGCCCACTTTCAAGGTTCAGTTTTGCCACTATGCCCTCATGAAGCCGAGACACTACAGTATTTGCTTACAGCAAAATGTTTTACCTAACCACGAACACCATGAAAAATAACTGACCCCGTAGATATATTTGGCAACATGTCTTATGCGCGACTAGCTTTATAACGTCTGCTCACTGGGTGTCCAAATTATTTCCTGCAATGGCAGCAGATGCAGAGATGATCCATGGAAATGAGCAGCCACACTTGGACTGCGCTCCATGGAAAAGTGAACTTCTAGAGGGGAGCTTTGATGTCAATGCCACCACCAAAATTACTTATTATAAAATCAATGCACTTTGTCAAGTTCATCTTCAGCTATTTTCTATGAAACTGAAGACTACTATACACGTATTGAGTAGTATAAATCAGCTATTTATTGGAGTTATTTTCTAAAATGTCAAAAAATTACATTTTCCTTTTTGCATTAATTTTTCTAGGTTCTTTTTAAAACAAAATATTCATTTGGGGCCATGACAGCTAGAATAGAAATGTCTCTGGCACAAGTTTAGCTTTCTAGCCTGCAGGCAAAATATAAAATTGTTGTTAAATTGGAGCAGACCAGAAAATGGATGGTAAAACTCATCTGTGAAACTTTTGCTAATAACAAACATTTGTCCCGTGACATGTATTGTAAGTAACAGCACACGACAAGGAATGTGTTAGAATGTTACAGCAGCAGCCGGCAGGAGCATTTTGATGAGTGAGTCTAAAGGCCAAATACCTCTGCTACCCAGTTCCATAGTGCCTATGTGTATATATGTGCGTATGTATACATAATGTGCATGCGTGCATGTGTATAACCAGCACACTTTCCATATGATGAAAATTTTCAACTTTTGCCGTTTTTTTTTTCTTTTAATTATCGTGTAAACTCTCTCTTTTGTATCCAAGCAAGGATAACCGGTAGGGTAGCCTCTTGCACATTCATACCCTTTCCATGCGAGCAAACAGGCTGCTGGAATATTATTATTTGAAGTACATGGCAGTATAACATTGGTGATATAGGGAAACAAATCCCAGAGTTTTACTCTCAGCCACAGCAGATCTATCAAAAAAGTCTGGAACCTCAGTAAAATTTAAAAAGAGTCAGCACAGTAATTACATTTACATAGGCACCATATTTCCAAGCAGGATACTCTCACCCCCCTCTCCCGTTGTTCTTTTTTCTTCTTTTTTTTTAGCCTCAGTGTTACGCCCTTATACCCTCTGAGCAAAATATAAAGGAAAGGGTCTGTAATATTGTAGCTCCAGAAAAGATTGGGTTGATCATGAGCCATCTTAAATATTATCCTTAGATGTGAGCTACACACAAACTTTTTAAAACGTTTGAAAAGCTAACAAATCCCGACGCTTCTCGATTTTTTATGATGCGAAGTTCTTATCATGCAGAAAAAGCAGGATATTTCTAGTTAGGGAGCGTGCTACAGAGCTGCTGAATCTTTAGAGATTTCCAGTGATTCCCAGAGCACAGAAGATGGCTCCACTTATAAAAATTTCCGTCTTGAAAATAGAGCAAGAATAGGGATACTAATAAACATGGGCAACAATCCAAGATGGGAGATTTTAGCATGCTAGGCAAATTTCAGGTTACTTTAAAAAAAATAACGCGCTGGCAACTGCTGGTCTTGTAAGGGACTGAATCTTTTCCTCACTGGGAAAAATAGCAAGCAATTTCCAATTCCAAGTTTGCAACTACTTGTCCGGTCTCTGATATGAGCCTGGGGTTAGTCAGCATGGCTTGCAAAACTATTGACAAACCATTTGGTGATATCCGTGTAGATAGATACAGCGCTCATCTGATGCCTGGTGGTCCTATATCAAATAGCGTTTACTGCCACTGGTTGCCCTCAAGCACTAAATATTGCATGAATATTTTCTATAAATTAATCAGCTAAAACACAGAACCATTGCATCTGTGATGGTCTGAGCCTACCAGCCACAGGAAGGGTAGTAGTTTTCATTCACACAGCTAATACAGTTGCAAAAAACACACAGAACTACAGGTACCGAAGTCAAATAGCTTTTTATTTCTTTTCCAGTGTTGTTGGTTGGTCTAATTAAAGATCTATTTGTTCACAAGCTTTACCTCAACTTTCCCGGAGCTTACACTAAGAAATCCTAGCGCTGACCTTGGCCTGAACCCTCATAGGGACAGGACAATGGTTCCAGTTGATAGATAGCAAAAATCTGATTGGAAGACCCTGATCGCACACTTAACCCTTCTCCATGCTGAACTCATCAGTGATCCCAAATCGCTGCACTACTTTTCACAGCAAAGCATTTTGCTTTGAGCTGGGACATCTTATTGTCTCCTAAGGGCAAATCTGCACTTCACTGATGTTAGAATCAGAAATCTGCCTGGAGGGAGAGGTTCTTCCCTCCATTTTCTCATCCTGATTCACAGGCCTGAGGCTTGAGGAGCATTCCTGTACAGTTACCGACTTCAGCATTTTGCTCCCTTTTTCCAGTACATTCTAGTTTCCACAGAAATAACCAACACTCTATTCCATGATTTCAGGAAGGGTTTTGAAGCCCTTCAAAAGAATGTATTTGTGATTACTCTTCTTTGTCAGGGATGTGGTGGTCATTCCACAGAGAACATTTAAGAGCATCATGACAGATAGTCGTTTCTTCAACTGTTTACTCTTTACACTCGAAAACTTTCTTCAGTTTTGGCTGCATGTGATTTCAGTTGTGAGCCAGAAATCGTGGTCTTTGGGGGCTTAGGAAACATGAATAGCCTTACAAAATCCAGGCAGTTTGCCAGAAAACTTTAACTTTGTTGAACTGTGCTGGAAGGTTAAACATTTCACACAGTTTTGATTCTCCCTTCCTCCTACTTGCCTTGTGCTCACTGTCCTCTTGTCAGTAAAGGAGCCTGGCGAGGGGAGAGGTTGCACAACTTCAGCTATTGCACAGCAGCAGCGACATCACTGGAAAGCTGGAACAAATGCCCGTCTCAATCCTTCTGTGCTTGACTGAAAGACCTGAGTACCTAATGCGCTGAAATGTCTTCACACCACACACTATCATTTTTTTTCACTGAAAAGTGTATAATTTAAAAAGAAAAGAAAAAAACACTGCTGAAAAATTAGTCCAAAACCAGCTTTGGGCCCTCTGAGAACCGCAGAGCAGGAGGTTGAGCTACTCATCCCAAGGGGCAGCATCTGTAAATTTGACGTGAGTGAGAGAATCACTCAAAAGACTTTTTTTGTTTCCAAAGCACTAATGTTTACATCATCCAGTGTGAGTACATTTCCATACTTGCATCAGATTCATGCTTTGTGGCATGAAAGGTCCACCACCTAAGAACAGAAAAAAATAATGTGACCCGTTGAAAATTAATGTTTGAAAGCCCTGGGCCACATTGTGCAATTGATTTTTCAGCCCAGAAACACCCATGGCAAAACATGTCCCTTTTCTGAAGCTCTGAATGATACATTGCTTCTGAGAAGCCTCTAACTGGACAGAGCAACTGCAAAAATCTCTTGTGAGTCACCGAATTTTGCAAATTAGACCATAAGTGAGCAAATACTTTAAAAAGGCCAGACATGGGTGCCGAGCGCAGGGCAGGGGATACTCACAGGAACCGGCCCCACAGCAGCATTAGGGAGGGCCATGGAGATCACGGCTCAGCAGTGGAGGAAGCCCCAGCACAACCTGGCCCTTCTCTCCAGTCCTGCCACCTGTGGGCCGAGCTCCGTGTTACTGACTCGCTCTGCCCCTCGGTTTCAGGCCTCTCTGCTTTCCCTGCTGGCAACGCACAGCGAAAAGAAGTGCCTGCGCTTCTCTGGGCTGAGAGCCCAGCCACCACATGAATGTTTTCACCGCTGTGAGCATCCCCTCTGAGGTCCCATATGGTATGTTTTCCAAAGGGCTGCCAAATTTCACAGACTTGAAACCACAATGCTGAAAATTTCACCAGAAGTGTTTTTATTTCTGTCTCCATTTTTCAATAGCACTTTTCTATAAATATTCCGAAAGCAGGAACGTGCTTTTGCACCTCTGCTCTGAGGAGAGTTTTCTTTAACATCAGCAGGAGGCTGGGGACCGCATTTGAGACATTTGCTGGGGACTTTTAACTCAGAGCGGTGGAAATCAGAGGTAGAAACATTTCTACTCACTAGAGAAAGCCAGTTAGGGTCCAGCTTGCTCTGGCTTTGCTGGTGCTATGGGACATTCCCGAGTTCACACACCCTTTTGGCAGCGTTGCTCCTACAGAACACTTCTTTCCCTCCATTCGTATTTTGCCTGAGTCTGCAGAGTCTAAAAGTGCTGGCCCCTCAAGAAGAGGTGCAGCAGAGGCAAGGAAGTGCTTTGTGTCCCACTTGCACCATTCGCCTCGGGCGCGTGGGCCCGGAGCAGCACCCTCCTGCCGGGCCGCCCCGCGGAGCGGCGCGCTCCCATCCGCGTCGCTGAGCGCACGGCCCTCTCCGGCGAGGGCGGGCGTCTAAAGAGGATGCACAACTCAAGGAAACCTGCCTAAATATTCTGCGGATTGGCTACGCTGTAGAGAGATTAAATAAAAAATCAATATTTTAAAAGGTATTTTATATCAGTGCAATATCTTCCTTGGACAGTTCACTAGTAAGATCTTCCATTTTAGCTTCCTTCCTTAATATTGACAAGTATATATGAAGCACATATTAAATTTATCACATATTTATACTGTAATCCTCACTTTCCTACCCACTGTATAAACTAGTCCCATGCTAGCATCTTGCTTCCTGCTGCAGCATCCCGCATCATTACACATGCTTTTGCCAGGAGTAATAATCACAAATCCTATGTAGCTCAGTCTCTGAAAACAACATTTTGAAGAAAATGTATTACTTCATATCAGCTGAAAGTCCCATGCTAGCTCTATAAGATGTAATACAATATGTAAAATAGAACCATGTGGTGTTTCTTCACCGCATCTCCAACATCTGCTTGTATAAATGGGTAAATTCCACTTTAACAAAACAGTAGGGCACTTTTCAACACTACAGAAGAATCTTGATTTGCTCAGTTTCTTGAGGCTCACTACTTAGAATTTATCACAGGAAAATGCTTAAAAATTGTGGCCTTTCAAAAAAATAGTTATTGTTGGATTGAATCAGAGCAAGCACACCGGGCAACAGCATTAAAGAATTCTTGTTTAACAAGATACAGGAGAAGTGGGAAAAGGGAATAAGTCATTTGTGTGAGAGGCTGAACCATCACTCTATGAACTGTCTCAAAGCAGTTTGAGGTTCTCTGGCACAAATCCAAAAAACAAAAGAACGTTTACACTACTGAATACAACTGTATCACTTGACAGTGATTGGACATGAAAAATCCAACTCATTCCAGCTAGTTAATAGCACTGAGTAAGCTACTGAATTCTTAAGAGACACGCAGCCCTCCTGCGCAGTTTGCACTGTATACTCAGGGCCCAACTCAACCTTTGTTTACTCCTGAGGTCCCCGCTGAAGTAATCATAATTGCACCAGCATAAACCAGGAGGCCATATATTTACCACTAACGCTTGACATAAGCACACTAGGTACCATATGATGTACCATAGGATGCCTCTCAGCCGCTTCTGCTCTTGTCCAGGAACGGCCTAATGCAAAGGCTAGGCGGAATGGCATTTTCAACCCCGAAAGGGCACTGGCCTTAACCAGGAAGCTCAAAGGGAAATGGTTTTGCATTAAATATGCAGGTTTTCTACTTCTGCAGTATTGAACTCATTATTTTTCCCATACCACTATTGTTATTTCAATATAACTGCAAAAAAAAAAGGCAGCATGAGTCAGGTATTTCTGCAGAGAGAGACAGACAGAAGAAGCAAATATCACTGAAAAGGAATCTTCAGAAACTAGGATTTATTTCTCTTTTCAGCTTGCTTTTCATTTTTGACACTCCTTTTTAGGTATACAAATATTTTTCCCTTGTTCTAGTGGAAAGAGGGAATATAGTAAGACAAAAAAGTAGGACAAAAGGATTATGTGATTTTTGTAGCCTATTTAAACAGAACAAAATCTGAATTTAAAAGGACTAAAAACAGCCTCCTTTGAACATGACACTTCTTGATGGTTTATCCTACTGCAAGAGGGAAAGATCTGTTAACTCTGTCAGGAAGCAAAAAAAAAAAGGAAACCAAAAAACCCACAAACATCAAAATTTCAGTTGCCAGGAGGAGAAGATTTTTTCCTTCGTCTTGCTGTGTGGGTATTTTCTCTTTCCTAAAAAGCACAAGAATCGATTGTGACCCTTTGCCCGTTTTCTCCGTTTCTGTACCACACCAGGCTGCCAAGATGAACTCTATGCAGGGGATATGTTGTTGAAGTGGTTCTGAAATTTTAGTAATAAAACACATTTTTAGGAGTCATTTTGAGTTATGCTCTGTGTATTTCCTTTTCTAGAGAAAGTCTAGACCAAGACAGTGTGTGGTAAACATCCTTCAAGACCCAGTTAGCAAACTGATGACACCAAAGGCTCATCGCCAGCATTTGCTGGTTTGTTATTCCCCTACAAAGTCCGTGCGCGCCTCTTCCTGGGACTCTCCTCCTGGAGCCAGCTCTGCAAAGATGCCACCATGTCTTTTCTTCAACCCTCATCTTGCCCCTTCCACTAGGAAAAGAATTAACCGGAACCACTGCACTGTGAGGGGCGAGCTGGGCTGTTTCGCCCCCACACAATGAAGAGTTGTGTATCAGAGTATTTTTCTTATCCTGGTAAGATTATTCCACTTTCTGGTATACGTGTTTGTCTTGGACATCTGCTGTGTCTCATTCCTTCCTAATCCTAAGGGCAAGGACATACTTGCACGTGTCTAACACAACTAGCTGTCTCCAGGCCTTATCGCAATATAAATAACCAGTGAGCGCAGTGAACACGACTGCAAGGAAGAGGCCTTCATATAACTCATAGCTTGCCGACTCCTGACGGATCATTCACATTAACTGCTCCTCTCACAATACTTTTTCTTAAGAAAACAGAAAGAAACCTTAGAGTGTAGGGATCCAGCTGGCCTTTTAAGCCTCTATTACTTATTTCTGAGATGACTAACCTACCTACTTTACTAGAAACATTAATATTTCTTGAGGGGTATCATGAACACTGCTGAGCCATTTATGAGTTCAAAAAAACGCGCAGTTTCCATAAGCAGTCGACTACATTATCTGAGATTTTTTTTCCTACTATTACATAAATGCAGCTATTTAAAGGACAGCTATGAAAAGCTTCCAAGTCCAAAACTTGTGCTAAAAAAAAGCACTCAAACCTGCAATTATATTTTCTGGTGTCGGAGTTATAATTTGGGCTTTCATTTTATCTGCAGGTGCAGTTAGACATTTAAATGCCATCTGTAAACAAAAAATCTACTGGCACATCCGCTGCACATGCACGTTTGGGATAACATATCAACATTTGCCTAGAGTCTCAAACTTCTAGAAATCTTTCCCTTAGCCTATGTTGTTGTAGCAAATAGAATAATTTTGTAAATCGGTGCCTGTGTGATAGAGCACTGCTTGTTATGCTCATCGGTTGCCCTGCGACCTGCAGCCACAACCTTCCCAGAAAGTCTTCCTGGGAACACCGGAGTCGCATAGCGATGCTCTGAGGTGCTGTTGAGATTTTCTTCACCAAAGACTTGAGCAGCGAAGCCCCATCCCTGTTGTCTCTAAGAATTGTATTTTCCTTTCAAGCATCTTGCTATAAACTTTGCAGTGAAGCCAACTGACCTTGAACAGATGGCAGTCAGATGAGCTAACAGCCAGCAGAAACAAATACTTTAAATTTATACCTCAAGCGAAAGCTGGTTGTCTCTTTTTTTTTTTTAACTTCTTCAAAATACATGCAGAAAAAACACATCCTCTTCCTATTTTTCCCTTTACATGAAAGAGTGCTCTGCTGATCCTTCCTTGGGGCAGCAGTGTTTAAATCTGTGAGTCACCAGCTCACTAGCCTAATTTGGTTCTCGTTTGGAAGAATTTTTAAAGTTATAAATACAAGGCACTTAGTGGAGTCAAATTACAGGCTGGTTTCAGACCTTCTTGAACTGCTTAGAATCTGGTAGTTATGTTTTGTACTATGTATAGCCTATTAATCAAGGCAAATCCAAAGGGAAGTCTAGGTATGCAACTTCAGGAATTTATCCTCAGAGCAGGGAGCCAGCACCGATAACCGATTTTCAGGAGGCCAAACAACTTCACAGATTCTATTGCTAGTATGCAGCAGGGTAGGCCAAGATTTTTCAAGCTATTGGGACATAGGAGGAATGGTGCAAAAAAAAGCACTCGTGTTCACCAACCACCTCTCTCTGCAGCAAGCAACAACACAAGCTGCCTTCTCATGCCCAAGAGAAAAAGCAAAAACCAAAAAGTACCTCCCTTTTCCCCCCAGCAATACATACGTGCAATTCTGGCTTGACATCACACAACGGCACATACCTACAAATCAGTCTGTCAGATTAGGAGCTGCCTCCTTAACCTTGTACACATGGTTCCCATTTAGGACAACTATGCTGGCCTTACAGCACTAAGCCACACGGAAAAGCTTGTTTATATTCAGAGGCAAAAGCGCCATGTCCACACTGACACTGTAATATCTTTCACCTTTTGAATCCAAGCGGATTTGCTTCTGGTCCTTCACGTCATGACAGAACAGACCAGTTTCCAGAGTGGTGAGAACAACTTTAAGATTTGTCTGCAATGCACAAGACAGCCAGGATTTAACTACGGTTTTCTTCAGACATGCACTTCTTTAAAGGCAGTGTGAATCACATAACTTGGATTAAGATGCAGACTTGGACTTTTGCTGATAGATAACAATTAGACTGGGATGTTCAAATGTGGATTTATGATTTCTAGCCTCCAAACTGCATAGTTAGAGGATCCGATGACATCTCTTCAGGAAGCGAAGTGGCCATTAGACTCACTGGACAGAAATGATTGCCAAATAAGATTTATGTGAAAATACTACAAAAAGGCTTTAAATGCCCTGTGAAGATGAACAGTTGGATCAAGCAGATACAAGGGGTTGGAAAAGAAATTTAAAGTGATTTATGGAGTTTAAATATAGCATATGCTATAGGATACCAGAACTACTAGGATGTTACGCAGTGCGGCGGTTTTGTTCACAGAAATGCATCATATCAATTTGATGGAGGGACTGCACCAATTAACCTGGTGAACTGCAGCATTCCTTTAGTAGAGTCTGAATAGCACACTGTGAGCCTGATAAAGCTCTGTTGAACCACAGAAGAACCACATTCTACTTTAAACCTTTCCTTAATGGACAAGATTTAGAAAATATTACACTTGGGTTTTGTAAGTATTTGGAAATAGTCAAGTAGGAAAAAGAATGTTATTGAACTGCATGTGCTCATAAATACCAGGCAACAGCAGGAACACAGGCTACTGGAGGACAACCCAGCAAAACACTGAAAGCCCAGCACCTAACTTTAAGCAAGGGAACAGCCTTCTGATGTGAAATGATTTAACGCACATGTTTGAGTTAGGCAAACGCTTCAAGTAAGTGTTTCATTAAGGCCTCAAGCCTTGCACTCTCCTGTCTGCTAAGCTCACCAGGACCCTCAGTGCTCTCTCAGCGGGGCGTCCTTAAGGGAGATGCTTCCGTAGAAGGGACTCTCTGCTAGGTGAGAAAGTTGATGAAGGTAACGGAGCACTTTGATGCTTGGATGAGGAATAGTAGAAATGCAGTTGGTCATACCTGAGCGCGCTTTAGCAATGGTAAACATGCACACAAATAATCCTGCTGAGAATATTGACCCTTGGCTAAAACGCTGAAACACATAGCCTGTTTCTGAGAGTTATAAAATAACTCCCAGAACATATCTTTGATTTTTAGTATCTTTATCCAAAAAGTTGTATGTTTCTGTCTAAATTAGAGGAGGATAAAGCGATCTCAATCCTCACCAATTTACAGCCTTTTTCAAACCAGAAATACTGGGAGCGCAGTGGAGTTCAAACTTTTCTAACTGGAAGCAGCAATGAAATGTGCCTTCAGAAATCATAAATTATTTCTCACGTTTGGCCTAGCGCTTGCTATGGATCTGTAAGCTGTACAACTTCGAGCGCACTCTACTTTCAGTTCACTTTGATAGTTTATATGAACATCAGGAATATCGAGATCAGAAAATTAGACCAAAACCAACAAGAGAGAATATTATTCTAAAACTGTAGTGTACCCATGAGGGCCATTAGATCTAAGTGGCTTTCAGTCTAGATTTTGAGCCACTTGCAGATTTTTAAGATTTTAATTTCAGAACAGAATCCCTTCTCCACATTACTTCCATCTCTGGTGAAATTTATAATAGGTAGCAGGGTAACTCAGAGCAGGGTGCCCTCCATTCTTAATATCATATGGGAGGAAAACTCCTGAATCTTCGCATGAAATTCAAAGAGCGGAGACTTGAACTGAGGACCGGAAGATCCAGGATTCACATTTTGCTCTTTCTTATTGCCTAGGAGGGAATATTACGGTTCTAAGTAACAAAGACTTTTTCTAGTTTTTATTATTATTGAAATTCAAAATGTCTGACTTAAAAGATCACCTATAATTCATGACATGACATTCAGATATACATGGCTTCCCAGGGCCGGGGGAACGTTTCCCCTCCACCCTCTCTTTTTTACATATATATATCTACATTCAGGCTGCACACTGACATTTCAAAACCTCCAAAGCTCAGAACTACACTTATATACACCCTACTGTGCTCCCTCACGCACAGTGCTCTGGGCAGCCTCCTGGCATACGCTGTCAAGGCTTGGCTTCATCTTCCAGAGGAAGGAACACGTTCTCCAAATTTACCAAGCTCTAATCCAAATACTGACTGTCAATGGGCATCTCAAACTTTCCTGTGTGATTGAACAGACACTTTCACCCTGTCTTTTGATTTGGAAAGCTGTTCTTTCTGAATGCTGCTCAGTTTACTGACTAAACTATTAGAGTAGATCATAATTTTGATGAAGCTAGGATATATTTGGCCTTTCCTTATCAGTTGGGGAACTGCATGTGTGCTGTCTTGTTAACTTGCATTTTAAGTATTGAAACATACCTAAAATTTTACATTTTGTTGTATTGTTGGGTCTTCTCTAACAGTGTCAGATTGGAAATGCTGAGGCACAATTTAACTAGCACCCCCTAAGAGGCAGCCTTCATATGAATACAGTTCTCTAGCAAAGCAAGAGGAATCATTTCTTACCATGGTCTCAGACACATGGGAGTTAAGCAACGTGATGCCAGTTATGGCATAGAAGAAACTGCATGAGGCTGTGAACATTTAGAAGGCTTTTAAGACCATCTGTGCATGATATTACTTTCCCCCAAATTACACTGAGTAGTTGTTGACTTGTGGTAATAAGCAAACACATACTCAGAAAATGAGTAGTTGATAAACTCTGGGGAAATACCGTTCACTTACTTTAAGCATAAGCAAAGCAAAGCGGAGAATGGGAACTCAGAAGATATACCAGAGCAACATTTACCTACCACACAACCATTGTGAGTTGCCAGCTACACAGCCTATACACAGCTATAGTGCAGAGGCTTCAAATTCCCTCTTTAATAAGTATCAAATTCCTGAAATTTCAGAGATTAAAATGAAATATATGAAAGCGCAAACATTTATTCTCTCTTTGGGGCTATTCTAAAACAGTATTAAAGAGGAATCCTCAATGCCTGCATGAAGAATCCTCAATATCCCACCCTCCATCTGTGTTAATTATTATCAATCTAGTACACGAAAGGGATGGTGGTGGTTGGACGTCACACAAGAGGATACAATTACAACCTCTCTATATTTATCTTCAGGCTAGTGTTGAAGGAACACTGCCCTATGCCCGAGGGAAAGGCATTGACAAAAAATCCTCAGTTTTTCTTTTTTTTTTTTTTTTTAGAGAATCTAGATTTAGCTGCTAGTACAGCAATTTCATTTAAGTCATGGGAGAATGCCATGAGGCTGTATTAAAAAATATATAGCACGATAGTTTACTTCTCAAGTTCACAACTACGTTTTAAAAGAAAGAAACTTGCCCCCGCTCCTCTGTCCAGAAACATTGTGTTTTGCAGATAGACAGGAGCTGGCTACAAGTTGATGTAATCTCATTCTACCCTTAAGACTTGTTTGTAAGGGCTGTGTACTGAGCGAACCTTGTCCACATCATTGTGAGGAGCTCAGAGGACACACAAAGTTTGCTCTTCTGCAGCAGGAAGTAGTTTTGTTACCTCTTATCCTGGTAGTTAGGAACTTAAATTCAGTAGAAGTCTATTTAATGAGTAGCAAGGGGAACTCATGTTCTTTTGTTATCTTGATCAAAAAAAGGGTGACTGAGCTCAGTTTGGACCCATGTAGGTATAGAAAGATGGGAATGTTCAAGCAAAACAACTTTAATCATGCTGGCAGGCAAAAGATGTTTCAGGTCCTGCATTTCAGCTATGTACTTGTAAAGATGGCTCAGAGCCTTGTTGTAGTTCTGGAGTCCCTGTAGAAACAGCTATGGTTCTCACTGATTTCCAGAGTTTTCTACAGACTACAGAGCTAGAGAAACTAGAGAAAACAAACAAACAAACAAACAAATTTTTCCTCCTTCTGGGAAGAATCAGGATATTATTTCATAAGGCAGAAACAAAAATCATACAGAAAAACTATCTAAAAAATCTATTGGACTCTGAGATCACAGAGCAGATTCTAGGGAAACTAAACAGCAAATCTTTTTATAGTGAAGTTACTGAAGCAAAGTACATGTTTCCGAGCAAGACGGATGTGGGTCCCTTCCTTTCCTTCACCCTAGAGAAGGGAAGCATCAAGCTTGAAATGCCAGAAAAGACACATTTCCACCAATTCACATTACTAATATTGGTCCATTTTTGTGGCTGATACTGGTCTAAATGCTCGAGGTCATTTCTTTCGAAATACAAAAGCTGATTAGCAACAAAAAGCACTAGGTAAGCAAAGTATCAGAATGGACAATCAGCTAAATCAGCAGCTATCAGCCTGGAGAACTGCACAACAGTTCAGTCCACAGTTTCTTAGCTTTTCTATTATTATTATTACTTTTTTTGTGTATAGAGCAGTTCCTTCACATACAGACTTGCTTGCATTTCAGATGCAATCAGCCAGTGCAGAAGAGCAAAGATGAAAACTCGCTCTCAATCTTTCAGTTATGCTTACTGGATTGGGAAGGCAATCTAATCTTTAAAAATCATTTAGTATTTCAAAGCGCACAGTTCAGCTCTCATCAGTGCTTCACCCTGCAGCTCCATTTGACACGGTCCTGTTTTGCGGTCTGAGGCCGCGTTAAACTGCTGCCAAAGGCAAGACCCGGAGCCGGTCTGGCTATACAGCAGTTCTGTAGGCAGTGCTGCCCCTGGCTTTCACCTGTACCTGAGGTACAGGGGGGAGGGGGGAAAATGGGCTCCTGCCCATCTCATGACACTAGTATCTTCTGTTGTTGCTCTACCATCTCTACCTGCAGGTAACAGACTGCCTAACTTCTTTGGGGAGACTTCTGCAAGAAAGGCAAACTGCTGTTTCTATTTCTTCTACGCGTCTTGTGCTCTTCTCTGCCAGAGGGACGTGGGAGCTGCAGCTTCCTGTTCTGGCTCCCCGCAGCACCGACGTGCCCGTGTGACGTGCCCACGTGAGCTCCTGCATGGAGAAGCTCCTGCTTCTCTCTGGCGCCAGGGCTCTGGGTGCTTCATTGTTACGGAGAGGGCATTTTTCAGTCAGTCAGTTCCCATCTGCTCAGTATGTGGCTGTGCAAACAGCTATCCTCGGCTCCGTGCCAGGGGCAGTCTAGGGTAGGAATGATATCTGGGAACCAGATGGGCCTGAGGACTTGTTAAGCCACTCTTGCCTCCAAAGAAGATCATGTGAGTTGAGGCAGAGTCTCCTGAGACATTCCCTAGCCAGCAATGCCAGCCAAAGATTCTCTTGCCCTGTCCTTGCCCCTTTCTTCTTCTCACAGTTACCTCCCCAAACCACCAGCCACCGTTACGCAGTCATTTGGGTGGCGATTTCACAAGTCAGACTGGAGACCTGGCCTGGCTTGAAAAAAAAAAAAAAAATCGTAATATTTCCCCTCTTTCCAGACCCCACAAATATTACTTTAACTTGAGTCTGTGCTCCCTGACCTGGTCCACAGCACAGCCGCATTGTCAGGACAGACAGGATGCTAAGGATAACACTAATAAGCACATATCGGCATTGTTATCAAGGACCCTTCTTGTGGAGTCAGTCTGAGAATGGCTGCTCCCCACCTGCACTGGTTCAGGATGGTGGATTTGGGACATACGGGTGAAATTCATCTGCTTATCTTGAGATACATCTCATGCAAGACATGCGCTTTTGAGCTGGTCCTCTTGGCTCCATTTGGAGCCAACAGGAGGAAGAGGTGCTGCCAGCACGCGGTCCATCTCCTTGCAAAGGAGATATCCAGCCCGCAGTAAGGAATGGACTTTGCTTTTAGAGCTGAGGTAAAGGGCACCTGCTCAGCAGCCTCTGGGGACTGGACACGGGCAGGCAATGGCATGCAGGTAGGCTTTTCACATGGGCTCAATAAGTAATCAAAGCTAGCTTATCTTCCCCTCTCTCTGTGCAAACTCTTTTCCACAGTACTAAAAAAGCCTTCCTACGGGAAATATTCTGCTGTTCTTTTCTATCCTTTGGGCTCTTGGTCACTGGCACCTTCAAAGTTTCAGCAGGGCCATTCTGTGTTACCATCGCTCTCAACCTTCTCCTTGCTCCCAATGCCACCATAATGCAGACATGCAAATGACCCATTACTGTTCTGAAGGACATTACAGCTACTGATGACAAATAGCACAGGCACCATGCAAGTCACGCAGGCCTGTGAGCCCCTGCTTTTATTCTCCATGTTCAGAGTGAAAGTTGCAGTGAACTGATTTGTGATAAATTGAATTTGATAGCAGTGACTGTTTGAGTCCCCTGATAATCCAAATATTCACTTGCCTGTCTGGTGGCATTCACCATTCTCTCTGCTCTCTGGTTATTTCTTACTCCACTTATTTGTTCCCCCAGAACACGCTTTTTTCTCCAGCAGCAGGCATACGAATGGCTTTTCAACAGCCCACAGTATTGCCTCATCTTACTCCCTCACAAACAATTTTTTGAGATTCATATAATGCTAAACACACATTTGGGCTTCTTTTAAATAAACAGTCAAACAAACAAGAAACCACACCATTCTCAACTTACTTTCAGCTTTGCTTGTTGGAGGGGGAGCAGCATATACACCATATTGTATATGAGACTCAGAAACATCATTTTATCTTCTCTCTGGTAACACTTCTCACGTGGCAATACCTTCATCAGGTAACCATGAAAGGACAAAATTTCCACTTCTTTTGCATTTCCCCTCACTCCCTACTCCCTGCCCTCTCTGATTTTTTCTGCATGTGGGGACCTTGTCAACACTGGTGGCAAAAGTATTATCAATCTGGCTCCAGGTGGTGCAATCCATTTCCCCACTTCTCAGATTTCTTTTCCAGCCATTTCCTCTCCAGTAATCCCCAAACAATCCATATTTTTGCCTTGGGCCTTGCACCGCCTCCTCTCCCCTGTGTATTTTTCCCCCCTTTTCTCTGGCTGTGCTTCCTTTTTTCCATTTCAAGCCAGAGGGCAAATGAGCAGTGACCTCCGCAGCTGGCACCAGGACCTCTCCTGTGGCTAGAGAGGAGCCAGCTCTGCTTGAGCGGCAGCCAAGTCCCCATCCCGGGGGGACAGGCACCTCCTCACAGCAGGGCCTGCCCGCTCTCAGCAGCTGAACAAAGTCAAGTCAAATTTAGATATTGATTAATGCTTTTTCTTTTTTTTTCTCCCTCTTCCCCTCTTCTTCTACTCAATCTACACCTTGTTTCTGCAAAGCACAGACTCCCTCAGGAGGACGAGGTGTTTAGATAGAGCCTTCTCCACGTTTTTAGTCCTAAAATGCAAACTACAGCAATATTTGCTATGAGATATGCATTGTTTTCATTGAATAAGTATTCAAGCAAGCACGTTTGTGGTTCTCAGCTAGGTTGCTCTTGTGCTACTTATGATCTCAGGGAAAGCAGGAAGCACCTTCAAAAACAAAGAAAAAAAATACACGGGAGAATTTTCCCTGCCAAAATTAAAGGAGGTCAGTTTTGACTTGCAGCGGTCTTGTTCAAGTAAGTACTCAGGCCTGTTTGTGAAAGTGTTATCACAGGCCTGTCTTTACTTGGCTGCCTCACAAAACCAGGTAGCACTGCCCTACATCGAGGTACACTATGAGGCATTTTGTAAACATCATCTGGACTTGAAGCACTCACGTGCTTAAAGCTGCCCATGTCTCTAACGGTGCTTGTGGGGCCTCGGTGTGGCCCAAGCAATGGCAACCGTTGCCATTTACGCTGCCTATTACACTTGGAAATGCAAATTCAGCACTGAAATGAGGACACAGAAACCGATGCCTTGTGTGGCCAAGACGCCTGCAGAGCTAGAGATGCTAGAGAGCTGTATGCTGATACACTACTTATGTTTTTAATTTGGCAGAGTCCAGCTCCAGCACAGAGAAGAGGCTCATTCTGCTACAACCCAAGCTGCCTCCAAATTCCATTTTCATTTAAATAGAAAATGGGGACACTTATCACCCTTCAGGGCTCCTGGCTCCCTGTTATATAACATGCGGAAGGACCTTTTGTTGCAAGGTTAACTTGGCTTCATCAAGCGAAAGGAGACAGGGACCTGCCATATTAGAGCTCACCAGCCTCATGTGAACGAATGCTCCGCGTTAGCGGTGTTGCGCTATCTGCTTTGCCTCCTTCTCCAAAGGGTGTCATAATCCAGCTGATTAGGGTGAGATGGATTCAGCCGCTATCGGGCCAAGCGAGTGTGAGGGGTTTGTGTGGCGGTCTCTTTGTGAGGCAGGTGAGCACAGGAGCTCTGGCCCTGCGCGGCAGTGCCAAAGGGCCCATGAGGAGCACGCGGCGCTGCCGCCTGCCATGGACGTGCCGCACTCGCCGCGCGCAATAAGCCTCGCTGGGCTTAGCGGCTCCTGCCAGCAGGCCGGGCGTCAGCCCCTGAGCTGCCTTTGACACATCGGGTGTCCTGTCTGCACAAGAGGCTGTGCCCGCCAGCGGCGCTTGCACACGCTGCTCGTGTCAGAGGCGCGCGCGAGTCTCTGTAACCTCGCAAACGAGGAGGCGGCACGGATGGTAAAGTTGCTCCAAATTAAGTAATGAGCTTGTTTGGAGAGCTTAGCCCTTCAGTAATGAGAAATTGCATCCATGCTTCTACTCATGTTGTTATAGAGCCCTGGGGAGTTTCTAGTTTCCAAGTTGTGGGAAACAGAGTTTATCAGAAAGAAGAACCCTGGAAACCAGGCTTAAAAGACAAAACAAGACAGAGGACCCAGCTACCCGACAGAGCAGCAGTCCTAGAAATAAAAGTAAATTCTGCACTACTACTCAAGAGAGACACAAAACAGCTATTTGAAACAAAAACACCCTGAGCTGGTCCCATGGGATGTATCTTATTTAAAGCAGCAAACACTGGAAGAAAAGCGTTACTGAGGTATGAGCTGAGAGTTAAATGCATTTTGCACTCGAAAGCAGTGATATCTTTGGACTTGTCAGCTATTGACATCTTACCACCAAGGTCAATACCTTTAATGGAAAAGCAATAGGAACTAAGATGTAAACTGAAAAATTGCAGCAGATGTTTTTCCTGAAGATTAGAAACTGAGCTATGAGAAAATTTCAAATCACTTTTGGTCAGAAAATTCAATTCTACTTAGGCAAAAAAAAAAAAAAACCCACAAGATATCCCTTTTTATGATGACCTAGATGAATTTTGAAAGTGCCTGTTTTGATTTTTATGGGATAAATGTAAAATAACATTTGTTTCAAAATAATAAAAATAAATAAATAAAATAAATTCTAGTAGGAATTTTAAAAACATCAAATAACTTGAAACCTTTTCCTCCAGATGTTGGTTCCCAAATTTTTGAGAACTTTGCTTCTGTTAAAAGCCGAAAGAACTTCACAATTTCTCCTTTCAAAGGCATAAGAAAATAATCACAGAATCATAGAATGCTTAAGGTTGGAAGGGAGCTCTAGAGGTCATCTAGTCCAACTCCCCTGCACAGGCAGGGTCACCTAGAGCACGTGGCACAGGACTGCACCCAAGCAGGTTTTGAAGATCTCCAGAGAAGGAGACTCCACAACCTCTCTGGGCAGCCTGTTCCAGTGCTCTGTCACCCTCACTGTTAA
>NW_010580259.1:75527-132451 GCF_000705375.1 Tinamus guttatus
CCCTGTGCTGGACTCTCTCCAGCAGCTCCACATCCCTCTTGTACTGTGGAGCCCAGAACTGGACACAATACTCCAGATGCGGCCTCACCAGGGCTGAGTAGAGGGGCAGGATCACCTCCCTCCACCTGCTGGAGACACTCTTCTTAATGCACCCCAGGATCCCATTGGCCTTCTTGGCCACGAGGGCACACTGCTGCCTCATGGTCAACTTGTTGTCCACCATGACACCCAGGTCTTTCTCTGCAGAGCTGCTCTCCAGAAGGTCAGTCCCCAGCCTGTACTGGTGTCTGGGGTTATAATATATAGCACAGGAATAGCAAACAGAGTGCTTAAATAAGATCAATCTTCTTATGTTTAAAAAAGATAACAAGGTACCATGCCAGCTTAATAGTGAGAATGTATATGAGGTTACGCAGAGGAGTCAAAGAACAGGAATCATTATGCCAGAGGTTATAGACCAAAACAAACAAACAAAAACCCTCAAAACTATGTCTAGGAATCAACCCCTGTGTGGAAGACAGCACTTTGATGATACCACTGTCATCCTGCTTTTGCACAAAATTAAATACATGATTTACAGAGCTCAATTGAGTGTCAGGTGAGAATAACACCTGAGCAGGATGGGAGCATGTACTTAGGAATGTACACGTTGCACAGAGTCTAGTCTTAAGCACTTCCTCAATCAGAGAGAAAAATGGTTAGTAATAAAAACAAAACAAAAACAAACAAACAAAACCCCCAAACCCACCTGAATCAGCAACAGAGGGTTTTGCCTAGGAATAGAAAGCGCTGTCGTCAGAATCGAACATCCCAAGCACGCACTAGCCCATGGTGAGCATCAGCGCCATGGTGAGCAGCTCTCGTTGAGGGCAGGGGCCTTAGCGGGAAAGAGAAACGGTGATGAAGATGAAGAGCTTTCTAAAGGACAAAAGAGCAAAGCCCTTTTGACAACACTATGGTGACTACACTAAATACAGCGATGGATCAGACTTTCTTTCACAAACTGTTTTTTTTCAAGAATTTGACTTCAGCCTCCACACAGTGGCTCTGGTAGGGGAACTCCAACACCGCAACCTTTACCATACCATAACAGTTAATTATTGAGGCTAAAAGCAGGTGTTAAAAGACGGCCAGCATTAGAGCAAGCAGCAGCAATGGAGAGCAGGTGAGCGCTACAGAGTGTGCGCACGTGGGCTTTGCGTCATGGAGCACTCACGATAGTTCCAGCTAGAGGTGGCCCCAGAGAAAGGGCCAGAAAGCCAAGGTCTCTGCTGACAAACCTCTTCAAGCCAGTATTATTTGAATAAAAACCTATGTGCAAGTACAGTAAATCAGTGTTTCACGTGGACATGTTTGCCATTCCACTCACATATCTGTTTTGTGACATGGCAGGGATGCAATAAATACAATGGTCCTCTTGAAATGCAATCCATATGCATTCAAGCTCAAATGTGACTTTTAAACAGCTCCATGTAGAAGGCAGCAGGGAATCAAACTACTGCACATGCAGAACCGGCATAAGCATTCTTTAAGATGTAGATGTTCACAGCTGGAAGGTTTGGGTTGTGCTCTGCTGGAGCTATGTGAAGGACACACTTGGATCAGAGCCTCTGGAAGAAGTAGAACCTGTCAAGGTAGAGAGGTACGTTTGAAACATATGCTCATCTTTTTCAAGCACTCATTTCTTCACAGAGAAAAGCTTAATACTATTCGACAACTTCCCCCTGCTCCACTCAATGCACTTGTCTCCGAAAACATTTCTGGGAAGGTTTTACAATAAATCCCCAGCTCTGTGTTCTGCCCCCATGGAACCTGTCTGCAACACTTGAGCACTGAAACAATGAATGCCGCTGCAGGGCAGTGGCACTTTTTAAAAAAGGGGACAAGAAGGCCTGCAGAGGTGAGTGCAGATCCATTTATCCTTTGACTGCACTTTTTGGATTTTAGTCGAATTTAACAGGGCCAGCGCACAGTCAATTGACTTCTGAATGGTCTACTTAAAGATGACCGACATCTCCTTTGCTGTTATAAGGCAACATTTCTCTTCACGCATCATCAGACATTTCTACTAAATCAGAAACAAAGTTGTTTCTTTTTTGCAAATTCCATGCCTCATCCTGAAAACAACAGATTTGTTTTGTTTCTTTTTCTTTCATTTTATAGAAATACATATTTTTCCATACGCCCAAAGCAGCAGGGTGAGCTTTCTCCCCTGGCTATTGATAGTATTAAGTGGACTGTTTGGCAGCTGTGCCCTTCTATCTGCCCTATTGATTGGTTTCTCACATGGGTCTTAATAGGTTTATTGATATTTTGGATTCATTTTGTCCTGATTTTGTCCGTCTCACATTTTCACAGTCAGATTGCATTTTCCTTGAGGAATGGATGCAATTAGTCCAGCTCTTGAAAGCCGCATTCTCATACTAATGATTTAGTGAGTGGTTTACCTAACCAGCCTCTATTCCAATTCTATGGTTTCCTTGGATTTTATTGCTAGTGGTTTGTTTTTGTTTCTTAAGATTTTGGGATTTTTTGTTTTGTTTTTAAGAGTTCATATTAGGTAGATTATTCCATGATCTGTGTGTTACCTGGTAATTCTGTAGACAAGCAACAAACTACTCAAAATTGGTTTTTATTGCCTTTGTGGAACTCACTCTAGCATCCTTGTTAGACTTTAAAAAAAAAAACTTTTTATTTCTTGCAGTTTTTAACATCTGCAAGTTTTGAAATGTTTTGGTAGCATTAACTGACACAGCAGGCATAGCACAGTTCTAAAATCAGTATGAACATCCCCTGTATTGATTTAGCGTAAGTGAGTTACAAATGGATTAAAATTGTGTCTGGGTGAGAACCAGGGACACTTTTAATTTACAGAAGATAATCTTAACGAAATTGAATTTGTTTAGGAAATCAAAGACCTTATAACTTGCACAATGAAGTCACTGAACATTAAAAAAAAGAAAAAAACCCACATATTTAAGCAAGCTGATAATTTAAGGAAAGCATCAGAACAGTATTCAGAAGGTTTCATTTGAAAATATCACAAGATTTACAGTTAGGCCCCTCAGCTACTTAGTAGGAACTAACATTGGTGCCTGTTTTAGTAGAGCTCTCTGCAAAAGACAAATCAGAACTTTAGTTTTGTGTGTGCATGCATGGTCTTTATCTTATAGCTTTTACAAATATGACATCTCTTTTCATCTTCTTTTAAAGTACTTGAATTCATCAGCACAGGCACTGCTCCACATCTAACATAATGAAACCCCAATCCTAAGTGGGGACACTGGGCTGTCCTGTAAAATAAACAAAACGATATAAAAAGGGGGAAAAATGGGCATTTCTTCAGGTGTTCCTCAAACAGTACGGTAACACAATTTCTTTAAAATAAAAGTGTTTCTGGAAAATAAATCCATTTAGAACTTATGTTTATACATGAAGTTGTTTTGATTTTTATGGCAGTTGGAAGCAACACTGTGTCTGCTCTTTGTTTACATAGCAGGATTAAAACAGGAGGATAAATGCAGGATCTTGGCTGGCTGAGGATTATAGAAGTAACAGAGAGATCTCATAAAAACAGATAGCATCCTGCCTCAGTTCTTTGCAGTTCTGAAAAGCTAAAGTTTGGCAGGCACACACGGTGGTTAAAGTTTCCTTATTTGGGAGAAAAAAGCAGCAAGGCTGCAGAAGTTGAGAGGAGCAGTGTTCCCTGAGAAGACTTAAAGTCAGATAAGCTAAAGTAGACCTATTAACTGAGAAAGCACCAAACTGATGGTGGAATAACCACTCCTTCCAGCAGTTTGGTTGTCTGGATTCTTCAAAATGTGCTTGCAGTCTATTTTTATTGAACAGAAACACTTAATGTATGAACATGGAGCTCTTAAGCTTCCTTCCCCGCTGATGGGGCTGCTCACAGCGAGTTGTTGGGGAACCCGCTGCTCCGCTTCCCCGGTGGCAGCCCTAGCCCTCCCTGAGCAGCAGGGAGGCACCGCCAGCGAGAGGCAACATGAAGCTCCCGGAAAACCTGATGCTCTAAAAAGGCACCAATTGCACAGACAATAAGGCCCAGTGTTCAACCTACATCATGCTGGAAAAATACCTGCAATTTAATAATATCTTGCCCTCAGTTGACCTCTGGGATTGAAAAGACCTATAAAAATCAACTGGACTGCCTGCTCCCCGATCCTCAAGACCAGTTATACTTGTGTCATTCCTGATAGACAATTCCTTAACCGGTTCTTGAAGGTCTTGAGTTTCAATTCCTTGACCTTTCTTTGGAAAGCTTGTGCTTTCCAGACCTGAGATCAGTGTTGGCCTCTTCTGGTATCTCTCCATTTGGCCTATCTTTACTGGGAGTGCAGCACCCAAAACCTGACATCTCAGCATATTTGGTGGATCAGTAATACTTTTCCTGCCTCCCATGCTAACTCCTGTAGTCACAGCCCCGCTTGACAAGCGTCTTTTTGTGACAACATAACATTTAATATAAACCAGAGCCCTTTTCAGTCTGAAGGAAGAGCATATGAACGCGGACACAGATACGCGTATGCAAGTACGTAGGTGATGCATTCACACACTCCCAGGAGGCATCTCTATCAGAAATGCTTTATATTCACTTTGCCAGCCTTTGTCAACCTGCCTCCTGCATGTAATCTATTCAAGCTCAAATATTGCAGAAAATACTTGGTATTCTAGCATGTACAATGCTTCCTTGCACGTGAAAGCTACTATGTTGAGGTGCAATTCTTCTTTTACATGACCATACAGCCTTGAGCACTGATCTGATCTAGTGCAGGTCAGCTTAACTGTCTGCCTTTCAGAGCTTTCATTGCGTTTCAGGTGTTTTTTGTAAAATTCTCACCAGGTGATTGAAAAGAAAAAATGAATCAAAACACTAGTCTATCTTTCCTAGTTACAGCACCTTTGACATTAAAATCTGAACTGAGGTGGCAGATGGAAATTGAATCATATTTTCTTAAAGACATGTTTAGGTCTTAGATTGGAAGCTACCGCATCTTCACAGCATAACCCTTTGATTATATTTCTCGTATAAAAAAGAAAATCTCAGAAATTCACTCTGAGTACATACATGCTGCAGGCAAAAATTACAAAAAAAATTACAAAAACAAACAAACAAGCAAACAAACAAAAGACTATTTTCCCATTACATATTCCCTCTCTCATTTATCAGATATTGTTCAAAGAGTTATTTTTATGCTATGTAAGCGGTACAGTGCAGTCAAGGTAGCTTCATATATGAAACTACATTATTCCAAAATAGTGCCTTTATAGAAGTGCTGTGCAAAGCAAACTGTTACACAATGTGTTGCCTATTATTTTCTTTTTGTTCTCATTAAGAAGAAAGAACAGAATTTTTTGCTCTGTCCAAAGTTAAATTGTTCATCATTGCATAGTACACACTTGAAATGAATCCAAAATACATCATAAAAGCTAGCTAGGAAAGTGCAACGCCAGAAGAGAACTTCTGCACTCGGACTAAAGTAAACTAGTTAAAGTCCCAGATCACCAAAAATGGTTAAAAAAAATTGTCTATGGCTAAGTAAAAATTAAAAACTCACAGCATAAACAGAACAAAGAAGGTGACAGCAGTCCATGGGAATACTTGCAAAATAGGCTCTTGTACAAACTCTAAACTGCCATTTCCCGAGAATTTGATTTGAAGTTCAAGGAATTTTATGAGAAATTAATTTTTTTGGTAAAGTTTATAAAAACATATACTGATGAAAATTCTCCAAATTCCTGAAGAGTATATCTATATACAATTACCATGGCTTCAAGTCACATAGAGTTGTTTTCACACTAAATAGTTTTTTAATGTATGTCAGTTGCATAAGGGCAACTTGCAGTTGGCCCTACCACTTGTTCCCACCTGTCTGAGATGCGCGGCCTTGTTGAATCAAACGAGGACTGCGTAGTTTTCTCAATGACGAAATAACTAGAGGCATAGAATTTTGGATCTATATATCATTTGAGCAACAAAATTAACAGACTTCAAAATAACCAATCCCCAGAAAACAAAACCAAACAAGGCAAAAGCCTTGCAACATTCTTGCAGAACAAGTTGGTGTCACCTTGTACTATTCGAAGTACTTCCATTAGCGCTGCTAAGAAGCTGAGGAGCGTGGTACCAAGCTCCGCTGGACCAGATCTTTGCAAAGATCCTTATCTCCCCACCTGCTAGTTCAGCTCTCCCTGATGAGGCTGTGTTGCAAAATGCAATTCTCCCACAGCCCTGGCTTCCTCCCAAGTGAAATGACTTCTTATCTCCACATTTGCTTGCTTCATTTTCACTATCTCTTGCTTGGGGTCTTCTGGAAATACAGGGAGACTGAAAGGAATTAAAGAATTTCTGGAAAACCTCTGAAGTTTGGGCCTGGGGGAGATGGACAGAGGGATTGTGCAGTAGTTTCTTTATGCAAGCCTGGCTGCGGGACAAGCTTGTTCACAAAGCCTGCTCAGAAATCATCTAAAGCCTCTCTACTTTTGATATTCACACAGCACCCAAGGAGAGTTGGAATTTGCACACTAGTGTAAATGCTTAATAGAGCAAAAGTTCTCTTTAAGAGGTGAATAGGCTGCAGAGGTCCCTTTTGGCGTCCACAGAGGAGACTGAGTTGAGCGTGTAGAAGTAACAGGCAGAGAGAATCAATTCACTCTGTCCTCCTCTACATTTCAGTTGAGTAAAACTGCGCTTGTGGTTCAGCCAAAAGTTATATTGTAGAAAACCCAGCAAAGGAAAAATTTGAAACAGATTTTCCAAAGTTCAATCTTTTCAGTCTTAAAACTGGTAAACTCACACACAGAGAAACACACATATGCATACAAATATTCAGACAGAACTAGAGGGAGGGAAAAAAAAAAAAGTTCCCTGAGTTTTCAAAACCACAGATGATCCTAAACATCTTTGCAAGGAGCTGTGAGTGACTGCCTCCCTGAGGTCAGAGTTCAGGCCCATGTACTCTCGAGTTAATTTACTGTGTCATAAAACCTTTAGTTAATTTACTGTGTCGTAAAACTCGAAATCAAACGTTATTCAGAGGGGGAGAAGCAGAAGACTAGAAAGAATACTGTTGGTTGCAGCCCAGGATGAAGGATACAGTAATGTGTCAAATGGAAAAATCCGGCATTTATTTAAAGAGCCTGGAAGCAATTATTAAAGTTGGTGAAGAGCTGTGGTTAGTGACCATAGAGAACTATTACACATCAAAAAGGACTAAATCCATGATTTAAGAATATTAAGTAAACCATTCACTTGATCTTGCTTTTGCTTACAGCATTTCTAAAGTCAAAAATACTTGAGAAAAGTAGTGTAGAAACTGTAGCAAAACAAAGAAGCTGCCTGTGTTTATTAGGAAGGCATACTCCATGCTGCAAAAGCTGGGCTCTGGAGAGGCTCCCAACAGTGAATTACATCATTTGCTGCAACGTTTGACTAAAACTCACATGGATTGAGAGTGCAGAATGTTCTTTGAGTACCACTAGCAAGTCAATGGTGGGCTCTAAATAAAAGGAAAGGATTCATCATTTAACATCCCTTCTGCTGCTTGCTTTTCTTTGTAACAAAAGGCTGTTTCAATTAGAGCAGTGCAAATGCTCTGTACCGAGCTCCACATGGGTTTTGCTTCAAAGCGTTTTGAGCAACAGCAGCCTCTCCAGGGAGCAGCTTCCCTGCTGGGCAGGGCTCTGGCAGCGCGAGGACTGCGACGTGTTTGGGTTGAGCTGTACTTGCCATCGCTCTGCCGGCTCCCAGGAGAGCTGCTTCCCAGCGATGGGCCTGAGCTGACCTCTTTCCAGCGAGCTCGACTCTGCTGCCTGCAGCCTGCGTGCTGGGGCTATTGCCGTTCACCGGAATCGCGCCCCCCACACCGGCTTTCGGCTATTTGCACCCCACTCCTGCTGGAAGGTTAACCACGTCCTGCATTTTCTAACCATGCCAACACAAGAGACCCTTATGCAACTGTCACCTTCCAGGTGCACCTCTTCTGGGATGTCTTAAGAGAGAAGTTAAAAGGGGTCCTGTGGATTCTTTGATATGGATGCATTGGCTGAGAGCTATCCAGCCCGGTTAGAAGAGCTTTGTATACTTCATTAACAAAGCCCAGCACACCAGCTGACTCGACCATGAAACAATTTGGAAGGGGAAGAGAGATTGAAAGGGAAAATAGAGAGATTTGAAATGATAAAACCATGCACTTTCCCCAGGATTAATAGGCACTGTTAGCAGTCATCTTCCTCCTTGGAACTCATCTAATACGTTTGCTCATCGTGGGGCTCAGGCATGTCACCAGCAATCTACTGCACTTCCTAATAGCCACTAAAAAGATATTTTCTACAAATTGATTTGATGCCTGAGTCTCATCTGCAATCAAGTACAGTAGTCTACAGCTGAGTGGTATATGTTTAATAGGATGCAACCTAGATGGCAAGTGGCAGTAAACTGCTAAGTACACAGCAAATGGCAAGGCAGCAGCTCTGCTGGTGCTGCTTAAATACAGTGAAGGGAGCTGAAGGCAAGGCACAAGGCAGCAAGCTGTAGCAGGGAGCTCACAACCAAACCAAGCACTCTTCAATATTGCTCATAATGCATTTCCAAAAAATTGTAAGATTTTGCTAGAAACATGCTGGTTTGTAAACATAACACTATAAAATATTATGACATAACTATCAGATTATGTCAGGCTCTGACAGTTGCCCCCAAGAAACCTCAAAAGCTACCAGTGTTTATATTCCTGTCTTTTCTGCCAAAAACAAATCTTCCCTACTTCCCACTGCTAATAAGGTAGAGCATTTGACAGACTTTCTACCCAGCACCAAAGCCCAAGCCAATGCATTCAAAGGCATATTCTTTTGCATAAACCTACTGAGACTAATTTCTCACTTATTTTGGGATCTCATAACAAGCTTTATATTTAGGCAGTCTTTTGGTCCCAAAAGCTTCCTCTGACCTTTGTCCAAGAAGGTCCAACGTTATTTTCACTAAGCATTTGAAATCATTTTAGGGGTATCATTCGTCTCCAAAAATGGTGCCTCCTACTTGTCCTTTGCAAGTCCCTTTGTAAACAACCATTTCCCCTGCCACTTGCATTCCCCAGCAAAACGCTGGTAACGGCCCAAAAGGAGCCGCTGGCCTCGTTCGGGCTGAGCCCCCGGCCTCCCGTCGCTGCCGGGCCGCGGCGCACAGGGCAGCGAGGAGACGTTGGAGCAGGGGAAGCCGCTTCCCTGAAAACATCTTCAGGCGCAACACGTGCTCCGCAGGGCTGCTTCCCTCCGTGAAACAAAGCCCTCCTTCCACCCTCCGTACGGGAACTATCGGCAAAGGGGATCCCTTTCCGGACACACACACCCACAGGAAGCAAATTGTTTTGAAATGAATAATAATGGGGAGAGGGCAACGTGCTTGCAGACTCGGAAAGTTGAAGATACAGGTACTTGGAAATACACACTAAGCAAACTAACGCGTGGAAAACTATTCCCACTGCAGCAAAGTGATCCGGACAAGCTGCCAAATAAATATACTGAAACTTAAAGGAAAACAGTGATTAAAGCACCAAGGGAAATTGTTTTTCTCTGCAATGGAGAAAAAAAAAAGAAAGAAAATCGAGAGAACCAAACCAAAAGAAAAGAATCAGTAGAATGGCCTTTAACTTGCTTGATCCTGGCTGCTCTCAACTGTTTTCACAATTTGCTCACAAACTGTACTACCCTAAACTAAAGACAAAACAAGACAGGACACCCCCTTCCTTTGGAAATCAATCAAATTTTTCCCTTTAAAGGAGTGAAGAAACCTAAGAAGAAACAGTCTTACTTACACCAGAGTCCTAATTGAAACAATACGGCATGACCTGCAGCAAAATGTTAATTAAAACCATTCCATATTCCTTTTCCAAGCAAAGTCGCTTTGTCTGACTTTTATAGATTAATTTGACACACTTCCTTTGCCTGAAACGCTCTGGCTTTTTGTTTATACTGTACAAAGCATGAAATTATTGTCTTTAATTCTTTGTTCTTTCTAATTGCATGAAATTTAGCAGCATTTCGAAACATTTTTCTAAGATGATGAATGCCACAGTTGACATGGAAAACATATGGGTATGCCCATGCGCATGCAGCAACCCCCGGTGCTCAGGATGAACGTGCAGGAGCACAAGTCCCGAGCTGCTGCTTTGTGCCCAGCGCGCCTGCACTACCAGCTACCCCGGCACGGCCACCACGGCCCCCGCGGATGCTCCAGTGCCTTTTGTGCCAGCCCGGCAAGTGCCATCCAATGCTTGTGGGATATTCCTCTATTTATAACATGCAAAAAAGTTAGCTTTATTTTCCAGCCTTCAGAGAAAACCCACTCTAAATATAGCTTTTTAATGCTATTCCCTTTCTTTCTCAGGCCATATAGCCTCTTTCCTCTCTCTTTAAAATGATAATTTGGCCTACAAAAGGATGTCGTACCCCAACAGGCAGTGTTAGCAAAAATCAGATCCTTTGTATCCTGTTTTCTTCTGACATCTCAGCATCTCACAAACAGAAGATTGCTACCATTTGAAGTAAGAAGCTGTACAGAACATCTTATTCCTTTCCTTTCTACTTACCATCCAGAAAACACTCCTGTTTTCAGTTTCATGGGTACTATTTAATAGAAATCTAGCCGTAGAATTGTGGAAATTAGATAAACACTGGATAGAAGTTTGGGTTTTTTTTTCTGTCCTCTGTTCTGAAAGGCACTAGATAAGGTCTGAACTATACGAGGCCATTTACTATCCCAGTAAAACTACAACCCTTTCCCTTTCAAATACATTGCCCACTGGAAGAATGAAGATACCAAAGTATTGAGCATTAAATCCAAATTATTTAAGAATACAGTAAAAATATGACAAACAAATCCCCAAACATTCAGATTGGGGAGCAGGAAGGAAGAGGGACTCATGGACAGTCTCTGTAGGGTCCACAACACAACTCATACTTGCACTGCTCATACTTACTAGATTTTCAAAATGCCAAGTAAGCAGAAACTACACACCCCAGAGAGAAACAGGTTGGCTGCAGAAACCACATCCAGCGCACACCTGCTCCTCTGCAAAGGCAGAGGGCTTCTCCCAAGCCCCGCGCTGAGTCCGGGCACCAGCAATGCAGCCCACATGCAGCGAGTGCGGCCAGCAGTCAAGGCAGGAGCTCAAGTAAAGTTCTAGTGGTAACTGAAATGTTTCCTTGGGGGCAAAACTGAGGGTGGAGGAGGGTTAGAGAAATTACCCTCTAGCAAAAAAATCTTTGCTTGGAGAAGCAGTTTAGCCAATAGGTTATACTTTAAAGTACTTTCATAGAATTAAATATTTTTAAATATCTGAAAGCTGTAAAGCAGAGTATCCATACTGCTTGTCTAAAAAGCCTGCTTGTTTGTATATTTTAAATAAAAATCACATGAGCTGCTGAGGAGCTTATTTCTCTTAGATTTAATCTAAATAGTTTGCAATACTTTCTCCCATCATTCAGCATGGATGTTGCCTCATCTGCACTGTGCAGCCAAGAGGTAATAAGGACAATCCTGAATAGGAATTCTCCTGCTTATAATTTTAATTTAGAAAAAAATGTAAATGGAAGTTTAATTGCATATCTCCCTTGTAATTTCTTCCTTCCTTCCTAATATTTCCAAAACAAGTAGTATTTTGAAGTGCAGTTGCACAATCAAATAGTTAAGATGCATTCTTTTTACTAGAAACCATTTGCAATTTAAAATAATTGGAATTATAGTAAAGAAACATGGACATTTCTCCTAGGCATTGAATGCTTATGAATGAGGATGGCCAATTTTAATATGATTGCACTGTTTCCTCTGGCTGTTTTCTCTGTTGCCATTGCCCTGGATAATTTCTTCAATATGACCCTTAAAGCAACAACTCTTTCCTCATACAGCTCTCCGCCTATGTATTTCTTCTCACATCTTACAAATATTTGGTCCAGGGAGGATTCAATTATTTCACAACTTATTTCTTTCAACATACTGTGCAGCAGACACTAGAAATATGCAGTCATTCAGGAGCCCTGGCTTTGGCTCCAGAGCCTGCTTTGCTCTAGCAGCTCTTTACACTCTCCTCCCGTAGCTTGTCCTTTGGCTTGTCACTCGGATCAGCTTCCCGCAGCTGCTTTCCACGCTCATTTTCCTCACTCTGCCTTGTTACCTTTCTGCTCTTTGCAGTCTTTGCAGAGCTCTAACCCATTTCCTTAGGAATCAGTGCAAGCTCTCTAGGAACGGAGCACAGACAAACCTGAAGAGCCTCTGGGAAATTTGGAGATGAAGCCCTAGGCAGCCTCCAGTTCAGCTCAAGCACCATGAGCTCTAGTCTATGCCCTTCACAGACGGGGTTTTCAGGGAAGGTTGCTGCCAAAACCCATAGCACACAATTTTCAGAGGCTTGCGATCCAGGCAAATTTAAGCAGATGCCGGACCCCAGGCACTAGAGCTTTCCAATAACATGGTTGTAAGATTATTTATTTATTTTAACATTTGTAAATCAGTGGGTTTTTTTTTAACCTCATTCTCTGAAACTACTTAACCATTCTTGAAACTTTCCCCAAAAATCAACCTACGGCTGATACTAGTTATGGAAAATTTAAGTTCAAATTTTTTAAAGTTACATGCTACTACCAGAAAGGGCTTATGAAGGAATGTGCAAAGTAGTTTTAACTTCAGCCACCTCAGTTAACTGCAGCAACCAGAATTTTTTATAATAATAAAAATCCCATCTCTTGTTTCCTCAGTAAAGGGCCATCTTGTCTTGTGGTGAGTAGCAGGACATTCTACAAATGGTTCCTGCAGGCACTTCTAGGGCAACTGCGAGGTAAAGTTTCATAGCAAATCTTTTCAGGACTTCTATTGTTCAACAGTTTCTAAATGAAATTTAAATCAGTAAGTTTGTTACAAGTGAACGCTATAGGTTTCAGTTCCTGAGGGCCCTTAGAACAGTATGGTACAAAAGTATTTGTTTCCTTCTAAATTCTATAAGGAATCAGGATCTCAAGAAATGTCAACATTGTGAGAAGTACTGATGAGATTCTTTGT
Source organism: Tinamus guttatus (assembly GCF_000705375.1). Next base: position 88,594 of record NW_010580259.1, read on the forward strand.
TTTGTTTTGTTTTCTCCCCATTGCAAGAAACCTGTGCAAGGTGAGGCGTTTCTCTTGAACACTGAGTGTAATTATAACTAATCATTCCCCTCCTTCTTCTTGGAGCAACATTCGTGGACTTGCCTTCATTGTAAGGTAGCTGGCTGACACAATTCAAATATAATTACTCTTTCTGCATGATAAACTCCAGCCCCGGGTGCAAATATATCTTGTTTTTAAGTTTGGCTAGGCAGTAGCAGGGTAATAAAGACCTTTCAACCTCTGCTGCAGCCCCTAGCTTTTGAAATCTTTCCTAGATGACAAAAGACCCTCCCCTACCTTTCTCATAATAAACTTACTAAATAAACACTGAAATCCTAAAAACCTATAAACTTAATCAGCCACCTCCCAATTAGAATGACTTTTGCTGTCATAACTGCATGATATGCAACCACAGGATATAAATGGCAGTGTTGACGGTGGCTTTCAAATTAAAGGTATTAGACAGGGACGTGAATTGTCACTGTCATTCTAAACACAATTGTAGTTTCTCTCAGCACACAAAATTTTCCAGTCTCTGAATTGTTGCAGTAATCCAATTTTCATAATCACTGGGTACAGATATCCAGATAGCAAATTCAGACTGTATAGATTGTGCTATAAATTCACATGCACTAACTTTCCTGACCAGACTCCCACCACTATAGAATTTGTTCCTATTCAGCAGTACTGCAGAAGAGCAAAATTCTTCTGCTCATGCTCACTTCGCAGTAGATGTGGGAATTTTAATGCTCTACTCCTTGAGTAGCCATTAATAGCTGAACTGAATGAAGAGCTTTGGAGTGTCGGTGGGTCCCTATCAGCAAATCTCAGGCCTACTCAGACTGGCTGTTGGAAGAAGGAGGCCAGCTAAAGATAAGAGGCATCTTCAGTCTATCACATTTCCAAGCTGCTACGAAGCAATTAAATTGTTGTGGTCATAGGTGGCAAATTCACAAACAGTAACAGTTCTGGCTGCCTCAAGAAAGCAGGAAAGAAGGAAAAGATTTCTCAGACAAGAGGCCAAGAGCAGCATTTGACAGCTCCTCTTGGCCTGCAGTGGTCAGATGGAAGGAAGTCTGAAGAACAGTTTGTTCCTTGTAAAACTGGCAACTCAGCCGTACTTTTCCTGCCAAGAGTTTTAACCCATGAACCCCAGCAGCAATTTCTTGCTCCAAGCGAAAGAACAATCACAGAATCACAAAATGGTTGAGGTTGGAAGGGGCCTCTAGAATTGAGCAGGTATCAGGCACCTGACAACTGCAGTTTGTTTCTGTGTGGGCTGCAATTGCTATCTGGTATTCTAAACAACAGAACTGGAGTTAAAACCCCAAAGAAGACAAGTGAGGGTAACAGAAAAAAAGAAAAAAAAAAAAGAAAGGCAACCGAAAAAGCAATCTGCAACTACAAACTACACCATAGCTACACTCAACCCACAACTATGAAGACTGCATTTTAATTTCAGTGTTCAGGAAGGGCCTAGTTTTGAGCTGGACTGATTCCATCCATCTCATTTATTTCTTAAGCAAGTGAATTTTGCATCCTCCTTTCCTAGGCAGTTCTAAGCAGGAGTGCAATAGTGGTCATCTGCCCAGGTTACAGGTCTTGTTGAAGCCAGCACAAGGTGTTGCTATTAGCAGTGGCTACTTCAGCTTTCACATACTATGAGTCTATTAAGAGAATCATATTTAAAATAAAAGGAATAAGTTCCTTACTGGGGTATTACCAAAGAGCAGTGAGATACCAGGGTCGTGCTTATTACAATATACTTATGAAGACAAATAATCCGTGGATATTTAACCACAACGCCTTGAATCAAGGTTGACTGATTGGGAGTATATAAACCAAATCCTAAAATACCACAAAAAGATGTATCTGACAGCAATCAGGGTTCTTGTTTTGTGTGTTTTCTTAACTACTCTGAACAACATCTCAGAGGATTCTCCCTAGTTACCTGCTTAAATAGGCAACATTCAGAAGTTGTACAACAACTTGACACAGAATTTGCCTTCATTGCTTATTTAAGCCAGGAACTCAGAAGAAACTGCACTTTTCTTTTAATCAGTCGAGATGCAGCTCTGAGAGTGCACCATGGAAATAGAAAAAGGCAAAACAGAGTGTATTTGCATATATCACATGAAATTAGGCAGTGTTGCAGCATGCAGTGTACTCACAGGCCTTGAATGTCAGCCGAGTTCCATTTTTCTCAAGGTGACATTGGCGCTTGTCTTACCAAATTTGATACAACTGACAAGTGTTTTCATGTAAGGTGGATTTATCCCTCCCATCACCTTGTCAGGCTGAGTGAAGGCGAACTCCAGCATATTCCTTCCTCGAGCAATGAGGTGGTTTCGAGTCATTAAAAGGCAGAGGGTTGCAGGGCAGCAATGTGCCCTGCATTCTGTATGAGCGCAGCCAGGGCCGCCCGCCTCCCGCTCCCAGCCCTCCTGCCTCCTCTCCGGACTGAGCCCCCCACCTGGCTACATGTTGGACTTGCTCTTTTAATCTACCGGTGAAATTTTCGTGAGTGCTGTAAATATCACTTTGGCTGGTCTCACTGCTGCTTGCTTTCTCATTATAGAAGTAGCTAACAACTCTTTTACCCAGAGTATTCCCAAATACATGACAGTAATCGGTACTATCCTGGTGTCAGCCCTCCCTGCAGCTCTCGCCATAACGACATTGTGGTTCCCGAGACGATGGCAACCAGCTTAAAACGAAAAGCCTGCTTGTTAAATAACACCTTATCTACCTTCAATTCTAATTTTTCATAGCCAAAGATTGACATTTGTTGTGGCTATGCTAAGAGAGTGCTATAGAAGATATGCAAGCAGCTAAGTTATTGTAAAATACTTTTATTAAAGAAAAATAATCTAAAATACATTCAACCTAAAAAGAGCTCTGGAGAGATGCTATTACTGGTCTATATAATCTTACGGAGCTGAAGTTTGGCTTGCAGCTAAGCCTCTTAGTGCCAAGGAGCACACTATTTCCTTTACGGATTCATTTCCCTTTAAATAGCTATTTGATCAACAACTTTGCTTATTGTTAGGTTTAAAACAGTACAGTTTAAACAGTGATAGTAATTTAAATGAAGGATATTGGAGAGAAGAACTAAATTTTGTATGGAATTGAAGTGGCATTTCAGGAATCTCTATTCATTTCCCACTGCCCATGGACATCCTAGGAGACACAGGCCACCACCCCACTGTGACATTTCCTTTTCACCACCTGGAGACATCAATATGTCCTTCCACGTTAGAGGATGGTCATGATCACAGCCTGTTGTAATAAGGAATACACTGTAAAGGGCACTAAAACCTAAGTATCAAGCCAGGGAATCAAGAGAGATTCTAAACAAGGAAGTGTCTCAATTCTACATGATAAAGAGGAAAATCACCACCTTGCATGCTCTACACATTTTTAAATACATAAAAGTAGCTAAGGTTCAGATTTTTGGTGAATGAAGCTATTTAAGTATTTCTACAGCCATATTATGGTGGATGGCACAAATCTGTACGGACAGTCCTTCCCGACTTCAGGGTTTTCAACCTTGTAAAAAGGTTGTACCTTATAAAAAGGTTTTCAATCTTGTAAAAACAGTAACTTTTAAAACCATGTTCCTTAGCTTTTATGAAAAATGGCAACAAGGCCCCGAAAGTCTCAGTACTCCTAAATTTTTTGATCAATACAAACCTAGAGATACATGAGGAACTTAAATTCTGCCTATAAGGGAATATGAGCAATTTTCCTTTTACAGTTCATATTTCAGGCCTTTTCTGATTTTTGAAGCTTTAGAAACATTTTTCTCTGCTGACAGAGAAAAGATTCACAGTACCAGGGAAAACTACAGCATTAAACTCAGAAAAGACACCAGTTAAACATCACATGACACCACACAGAGAAAATAAAACAAAAAAGTGGAAAAAGGATTCCTAATTGCTCTGTGTTGGCATCTATTTTTTTTTAAATTAAAGTATTTTGGTGAAGCTAAATATATTCTGGAAGATAATCTCAATACATTTCTAAAATGAATTAGCAGAATCATATTATACCTCCTTGAACTTACATCTTTATCATAATTAATTAGGGAAGTTATTTATGATAAATAATTTGTTACCAGCAAGATCTGCGGTTAAAAAAAATCTTAGTAAAATGAAGCATGTGATTTTTAAAAATAAACTGACCTTTGAATGAAATATTTTTAATCGATGCATCCTAAATTAAAGCACACTTGATTCAAAAATGTTTACTAAAATAAGTCCTGATAAATCTGTACTTGAATTCATCCATATACCTCAGATGGTCTAGATTAATATGCTATTTGTTGACGCGAGCTTGTCAAATTATTCTGCTAACTAGAATAAACAGACAGTCTATTGTGCATTTGCAAATGTCAACTTCTAAAATAATGGACTCATATTCCTGAAATTCAGCTTGTTTTCCACTCCAGTTTGGGGATGATGAAACAATTCTAACTCAAGATTTATAACATCAACTGTATGAGTTACAAAAGCACAAATGTGTCATTTGGAGTATGCACTGCCTCAGTCTAAGCCAAATCAACTGAGCATATTTTGCTTAAATTATGCAAAATCTGGACACAGATATAAAAAGTATCAGGCAAAATTTTAACTTGCAAAGTTATGAACACATGCATCAACCTGTTAGAATGAATCTGTTAGAGGGATTTAACCTTGGTGTTCTGATAAAACAGCTGGATTTCAATGAATTCAATGAACACAAGATAAAGAAATGCTATTTCTTACACCGTGACTCCATCACCTGGAAAGAGTCAAGACACTTCAGCTTTTCCTGATGCTCTTCTTTTTTCATGAGAGCAATTTTAAATCATTATGGCACATATAAATACTTAACAAAGGGTAAGGGCCATGACCATGGGTCAATACAACTGGGTAATTCCTTACACCTCATGTAAATTGTCTGGGCCAATAACTGTGTTAAAATAGATTTGACTAAAATATACACGGTATTCAAATCCTTGCAGACCGATTATAGTGAAATCTACACATTTGTTTCTGGAAAAGGCAATGGTGTCCCCAAGGCAGCAGGCAGAGATACAGATGGCACTGTGTATAAAAGTCTCCCTGAATGGATGCTCTTCACAATCTAGACTATGTATAGTATTATTAAATCTCCTCTCCTTTGATACAATTTGTTAATGTGGACTAATGTTGACTTCTGCACCTATGCAGAGGTCTGCTGGAGCCGCAGGGCTGTGCCTAAATCTATTTTAAAGGGCTATATCGTAAGCTGAGATCTTTCTATGAAACAGATTGCATATGGATGAATTATGCTCATATCTTCACTAATTCAGTCTTGGAAGAGATGAAAAAGGTGACTGCTGTGGATCATAAAGTGAGCGCAGTGTAAATGATGTGTGTATGCTCTGCAAGATAAGCAGCTGGGGGACTGGATTCTCCAACAGGCAGCACATGACGCTAGTCTGTCCACAGGAGATGCCCAACCATTTCCCCACTGTTTTTGAGTCATCTAAATGTTCATATAAACACAGATATAAGAGGAAAGAATCTCTTAATCAGACATCTGGCCTTACTAGCTTTTTTATGTTCACAACATTATAGGAACACAATATATCTCAAAAATAAAGCAATAGACAATACACAGGGAGGGAAAGAAACAAACAAACAATAAATAAACAAACAAGGAAATGTTCTATGGAATACAGCACTCTCCAGAGAATACCTGAAAGATGTATATCCTTATCAGAAAATCCACGCTCTCAAACATATTACCCGAACACTTAGGCCAGGAATGTATCTCAGTGTAACTTAGTGTGCTTTAACAGAGAGAGCATAATCATGAGGTCTCACAACCTTCAGGGTCTGAACTCAATCCTACGATCACAGCCTGATTCCTTCCAGGCTTTTCCTCTGTTCTTGCCCTGAATTCTGTTTTCTCCACACCATGCTATAAGAGCAAGATTATCTATATAGTGCCAATAGTGTATCAATTTCTAGTCAACATCTGAAAGCCTAAAACCAAAGAAGGAACAACCACAGTCACAGAACAACAGGGCAGAAAACACTGTGGGGGGAGAAAAGGGGCCAGATTTGTGCTGGCATCTGGACCAGTAGTTAGAAAGCAAGGAAGAGAAGGGAAGAAAAGGTGTAGGGAGCTCATGGCAACTGTGGAAGGAAAGAGGCCCAAAGGGAACAAGGACAGAGCCCAGCCATTCCCAGCAGCAGCGGGGGCACTTCTGCTTTCTCATCAAACGGGTACTGGCACCAGGGCAGACTCCACTTGGGATAATCTAATCAGTTCTAGCTTATGAATCGTCCCAGGTGTGTTAAAGTTAACAAAGTGAACTTGGCAATTTGACAGAGATGTTTTTGTTGTATTAAAAATTTGTTGTCTGAAATACTTTCATACTAGCGAGTAGCAAATGCCATCACAGTAAAGACATTTATTCAGGAAATGTAGCTTTCTCTCCTACTGGTAGCTTGCCATCATTATTACTTTTCCTCATTCCATATCAATTATTTTCATAATGGTGCCTGTAAGCTCTTGATTTATAAATTATCAACAGCTAGCTAGGAGGCTCGTTACTTCGTTCTATGCCAGTTAGACTGGACGCAGGCCACATGGTAGTGCTATTATTTCCGTATTAAATGACTAATTCTTACGGTCAGGTTTCTCACAGAGATACTTGTTACTGATGAATTCCAAATTCATTGTCCACAATAATTTACTGAACTTAAAGTTTATTTGTTCCATGAATGTTCCTGCCAGTAAGTGCCTAGACAATTTCACAAAAGCAAATGAGAAGAGGAGGGAGTGCAAACACTGCTAACCAGTGTTTGGTTCTTTACTTTGGAGAGTCTTTCAGAAATATAGAGCTGCCAACACTGATTTTTCCATCAAGATTTTATACAAGTCTTCCCACTAATACCACAGGTCTTGCAATCAAACGCATACCCAGGAATGTCCTGTCGCTTAAAACAAAACTTTATATGATTAACTTCAGTAAATCAAAGCTCAAAACTAGAAGCTAAACAAAAATAATGTTTTATCTTTAAACACTTATGGAGTAAAGCCAAACTAAAAATTTTAATGAGGAGGGGTAAAAGTGTTTCTCCTCTGCAAGACTGTGTATGTCACAGTGGTGCCTGGGATAGCTAATGCTCAGGTAAATCGAATACATGCAAGTACAGCTTAATACCAACTGCAGCTGCAGTAGAAGCAGAAAACAATTAAAAACACTGCAAAATATGTATCTGAACTTGACATCCTAGAATGTGTTTCAACATAGCCTGTCATGGGTGCTAAATGGGAAAACTGCAAGAAAATGAAAAATGAGAAAATAAGATGCACAAAATGAGCCAAGTACTAGGATTTATGAGAATAGGAGACCATTTCCCCGATATTAGATGTGCAAGTTAAAGCAGCACAGACTTCTGCAGCAAATGCCCTTTGTATAGCAAAAATGTTGAGGTCTTCTGTATCTTGGACACGAGAGAGAATTTTACCCACAAAATAATTAATTCAACATGTGAAACACAAGTAACTTTTCCCTTTGCATCAGCCATGACTGTTTTTATTGTGCACATAAACAGCAGGAACAGACTTTGCTACGCTATTTGGACTGAATTCCCATCTTAGACTGCAAACTCAGAGATACTCTGTAAAGATCATGTATAAAATTTGGACTTTTCTTTGGAATTAAAACATTTGCACTCTTGCCAGGTTAGACTCCAGACTGCCCTATGCCCAATCAGCTATGAATTCACATTGCAGTGTTAGCTGGAAGGACATGAGCAAAAATTACCCATTGATGTGCAAATTTAGAGACCTCCTTCATTTGCAGATGTTTTTTGCACACTTTGGCCCATAGTCTAGCTCTTTTTAGAAAGGGGCAATTTTTCTTCTGTACTTTAAGTCCCTCAGCAGGGTAAAGGTGCCCTTCCAAGCATTACAGTTTACCTCCAAGCAGCCACTGACAACTTCAGTTTCACTGAAGTTCAGTTTGAAGTATTCCAAAAGAATATGTCAACAAATTTTAGTTTCTCAACTGCCCCTGAGAGTGGCAAAGATAGTGATATCATCTCAGTGGGGATGCTCCTTACTTTTTCAACAAATAAATAATGTTAGTCAAGTGTTTATGTCAGACACTGAAAGATGAAAAACAGGACAATAATTCTACGATAGAAAAACACACCACAATTTTAGGCTTTGAGAAATTACTAACCTCAGTCAGTTGAACTTCTTCTCCCGGGAAAACAGTAAAAACATCAAATCGTATATATAAATATGGCACATTTAAAATAAGAAGTAAGGAAACTCTTAAGATTCTTTTTTTGAGTCTTATGGTAGGTTTGGAAATACTGTCTGTTTCAATGGTTTTCAAAATAATGTCAAGGTTAGGGTTAGATACAAATTAATCTACTGCTTGCTAAACAAAATAGAAAGCTAAGTACTAAAACAAATACTAACGGAAAACAGAATTGCTTGTAAATAATATTATACCATTGCACTGCTGCAAAAATAGGCAAAGCATTTAAACAAAGGAATAGCCTGAATAGAAGCATACGTATTTTCATTGAACAGGTAACTAGCAATGCAATTCCACCACCTCTCAAACTAATAGACTCATTTTGCAGGAATGTGTTTCTCCTTCCTAATCTCAGATGCTTAGATGTCCGCTGGACAACAAACTACTTTTCCTACGTGGCCACGTTTTATTTTCCGTAGCCAAAATCTACTTTGCCTACTTAGAGCATGAGCTCTTCTTTACAATGAGCAGTTAGCATAACAGTTTTGTAGAATGGTTAGCATAAATGAGTCCCAACATAATTTGAGCAGAGCTGTATTAGTGCATTAGTATTAAAAGCACTTCCAAAAATTAATCTGAGAAAAAATTCAAAAGGTGCAAAAGATACAGATGAATATTTATGATAAATATGGAAAACTCCTCGGCAGGCCTGGTGACACACTGTGCTTGTGCGCTTCAAAGGGCCCAGAGTAAGCTGATTTGATTTATAATTTCAAATTGTTTAGCACCTGCAAAGATACTGATCATATAAAGATTTCAAGAGCTGCTTATTAGCCCAGCTTCGCACTGGAAAATCAGAACTCCTCCAACAGAAGCACGTGTGTGAGCACAGAAGAAAAATACTAGGCCATTTCAGAAAGTTTGGATGAGAATTTCTGCAGTAAGGAAAGGCTTTTAGAACCAAAACAATGCAGAAATCTTAGGATTTCACCATGATGAAGAGACCATAGCAGATGTATAAACAATATTTCAAAACATGATACAAATTTTGCTGTTTTTAAAAACATACCCAATATTTTGCTGCTATGACCTCAGTCATCTCTCAACACACATATCCTCATGAAGCTGAGACAGAAGACAGCACAATAAAGAAATCAGCTACAACTGCAAGATTTCAGCCAAGGGTGAAACCTCTTCTGGCTCTGATGTTTGCCTGGACACAAAAAACATGAAATTACAACCCAGACAAATTGTTACAAGTGTATGTTAGTCATCCAAAGCTAACATGACTATTTTAGGTATCGGACTACACACTACTAGAGGGTCAAATTGTTCATAGGTGCTGCTTAATATGATAAACAACCAAGATAAATCAGATAATCTCTGTTGGCTCAATTCTGCAATCCACTGAGTATTCATACTGCAATCCACATTGAGTGAGTAATTTCTGAACAAAATTTAGTATAGAGAGAAACTACATTTAAAAGGGGGAAGTTGGACAGGCATAAAAGTATAAAGCCGTGTTTTAAGAGACACTCATACTTCTCTTGTCTTTTCTTGTCTTGGTGGATTCTCCCCTGAAAAATGCTGCAATATTTCAGATACAATTCTTCCATCCAAACTCTCCTTTTAACAATGATTATTTGAATTAGGATATGGGCTTTTAGAGCTTATGATAAAATACCTTCTCACAATTTACAGAGTTAAACCAAGCCTCATTTAACATGATTTATTCTAAACTCTTCCCCAAAATCTTCCTCTCATATGCGAAACTGGAAGACAGGAAAACTACAGAGTTAAACCAAGCCTCATTTAACATGATTTATTCTAAACTCTTCCCCAAAATCTTCCTCTCATATGCGAAACTGGAAGACAGGAAAAGAAATATCTGCGTAATCAGAGTACCAGAAATCATTTTTTTCAATAGTATGTTATTCAGTCCACAGGAGGCACAAAAGTTTGAAAACCGTAACAGTGACTTTCTGCCAGGACAAAAAGGTAGCAGGGTCTAGGGGAAGGACACAGTGCTCTTTGTAGCAAAACAGTGCTCTTTCTTTTCTCCTCGCAGCTCCCCAGTCACAAGCCTCCTTAGACAGGCAGCCTTCTTGGAGCTTGTTTCTTACTGAATGAGACAGAAGAGTTTTCATAAGCTAATCTTGATTTTTCTCAGTGCAGTTCTAAAGTTGCTGGTCCTGCTAATAATAACACCAAATCCAAGGAAGGCTCACTAGAGGTTTTAGAGGGTCAGAGGCTCCAGAGAGAGAAGTAGGAATCACTATTCCTGCTTTACAGAAAGTTACAGAGAATGAAGCCACTTCTCAAACCTTGCTCAGCTAGTGATAAACCTAGCAATAGAACAAAGTAAATATCCCTTCAGAACCAATGCAGAGAAAGGAATAAGACAGAGTTTATGATAATTTTAGCTTTTTTTAAAAAAACTTTCTTGTATAAGATTACAACTACTATTAAAAGTTTTAAATACTATAAGGAAGTTTGGGGAAATCTGAAGTGTAAGTTCAACTGCTTCATTGATTTCAGAAACGGATGCTTCTCATGGAAGCCTTCCCTCACTCCTGTCCTTCTGCATTCCTACCATGATGTGGAATTGGCTATTGGAGTAGTCTAAACAAAACATTCTTCCAGCCGCCTTTCTCGGCTCAGGGCCCCATCATTTATTATGCCATGGCTAGAACCATTAGGAAGGTAAAGTGCTAAACTTAATTCTGTCTTGCTTAAACTGGCCCTTATTAGATGCCACATTTAAAAATTCAGCACTTAGCACTGAATGAAATATTTGATTCTATGATTCAACATGCTTTTTGATTTAGAGAGAAGGCTGCAAACTTATCAGAGATGTTTTCTGAGTGCTGACACGGGATGCTCGCACAGTGGTGGCAGCAGGTCTGCCTGACAAATCAGTCCCTGGGGGCCTTGCTAGGGCTGGCTGAGCGTATGGGGGAGTGCACAGAATTGCTCGGCTGCTGGTTCCCAGAGGGGAGGCCCCAGAAAGGAGGTCTCAGCCATTCAGCACCCTGCATGTGGCACTCCCAGTTCCCAGGAGTCTGATTTCCTTTCTTCCATATGTGCTGTGTCACATGTTCAGAGTCAACAACTGAATTTTTGGCATGAAGAAGACTCATCTGCTTGAAAGCTGGAGCCAGGAAATACTATTTTGTCTTCTCCATGCCCAAGGGGGTCAGTTAGTCTGCCGCACCAAAGACTTGTCTAGCCTGGAGTTGTCTGGGCCAAGAAAGAAATCCAGCAACGAGTGGAAAGTGCTGAGGTAAAAGGGAGTGGGAGGACTGGTTTGTGAATGTCAGTGTCTTGCAGGCCTTGTGGCTCCACTTGGCTGACTTCAGCTCACAGGAGAAGAGGGGTCGGAGACTGTGGCAGTGAGGGCTGGATTCCAGGAAGAGCATCGCAGTTTACCTCCCAGTGAGTCTGGATGGTAGCCAGTGCAGCCTCCATCAGGCTCTTTCATGTTGAGGAGACTATGGGAGAATTTTCCTACATTTTCTTTCGGAGTTGAACTGTAGTCACAGAGATTTTCTGTGCTTTATTTCACATTGTTTCTCAGAGTCAGTACATTATCATAGAATATGTGTTGGCATTAAAATCTGGCACTCTAGATTTTAGTGGGTAAAGTACACGTAAAGTCCCATACGAAATTCTCAGGAGAGAAAACTTTTTCCAGGTTGCCTCTCCCACTGGCAGTCCAGTCAAGCCACAGCCTAGCCCCACATGAAGAAGTCCTCAGTGAACAACACTTTCGGCAGCCTCATTCTTCCTATGGTAGCACCTTAGCACTCCCACTCCTCCTGAAGCCATCAGCTTTGACACTGGGACATCCCCAACCTCAAGTACAATCCTAACACCACTAACCTAGGTCAAGATACGGGCTAAACCTTAGCCCAAGTTGGTGGCCCCTGCTGCACATGAAGACTTTCTGAGTCTGTCCTTTCCTTTGGCAGACTTACTGCAGCCCCACTCCAACAGGAACTTGAGACTTTGTGTCTCCCTGGCCCTAATTCCAGTTTTCGTTTAAGTAGTGCTAGAAGACTTGCTAGAAAAGTGCTGCTTGTCATTATCTCCTTGATAAATGATGCCTTTCTTGGAGTTAAACTTTTATTCCCCAACAAATACTCAACACATTCAAGGTCACTCATTTTTATGTTTTGTCTGTCCTTATTCTTTACTTTTAACAGTAAAAATGAATCTTTAGACATGAATGTGGCAGTCAAAGCATTTACTCTTAAAAAAGGCATAAATATAACAAGTGAGATGCTCTACTGGTATAAAATCAGCTCAGCTGCAGTGTGGCCAATAAAGTTATGCACTTAAGCCAGCTGAGGAACTGACATGCTGTCAAAATGTTAAGCAGTGTTTCATAAAATGTGAGTAATGTTCTGTTATAAAGGTGCTGAGACTCACTTATCAGAGACTAACAACAACAACAAAAAAGCTATATGGTAAGGCAATTAACTTTCATTCTGTATTTTAACTCAGTTTTGTCAAACATTTCAATTTTCACAGTCGAAAACTAGCTGCCCTTCACTGAAGTCTGGGTTGCTTACTAGGTTGCTAGTAATCAGCAAAGGCTCTCAAATCTAGTTTTAGATTTCAAGAAGGCTGGCATGTCCAGAACTAACCTGCTGGCCATCTGAGTCCTTAGGATACAATTTTAAGAAACTTAAAGCAGTTTAATACTGAGCTCTCACCTCCCATTCTCTCCTGTCCTCCTAGTTATGCTCCCCACTCTCCTCCATGTACTAGCACTGACAGTCATGCCATGGCACAGGGAGCTGGTCCAGAGAATCAATCAGTGGGGAAACTCTTGCTCATCTCTGAAAAAACAAACAAAAAAAACCCCAAAAAACACTCCAAATCTTTAATGGTATTGTAAGTACTGTCTACTCTTAATGGAAAAATTATCAGGTGTTTTTTCATTTAACAAAAATAGAGTATTTTCGCCCTCAAGCTGAAAACAATGAGTTTGGCTCTGAAAACATAGATGTCTTGCATGTTAGCATGAATAGTAAACATCTTGTAGGGTCTTATTCATCAAAAATGTCTTCCCAAAGTTTAAGTATTCATATAATTACTGTTCATTATATTTAAAAAACATATTGCTTTAAAACTACCAAATAGCAAAGTTATTCATATAATTACTGTTCATTATATTTAAAAAACATATTGCTTTAAAACTACCAAATAGAGCCAATAAATATCATATGTAAATAAATAACATATTTGTATAGAAAAACATTAAACCAGACTTTCTTTTAGAGTTAAGTCTAAACAAAAACCTCACAATATACAAATAATGAAGGTAATTCAAAAGTAACCCCACCTACAGTCTTTACAAATACCCTATTTTGCAATAGAAAAAATTCAAGCTCCTGAATCCAAATACCCTGCTCCACAGTATATTCCAGTCTAAATATTGCTTTAGATTTCATATGTTGAACATTTATAATATGTAACACAAAGTCTAAGCACTCATGTTTATTGTCATCTTCCATCACGGAAAGCAAACAGTTGGTCTTGGAGAATTCTATTACTTCCCAGAAAAAAAAATCTGAAAATAAAATAACTTCCAGTAAGATATCAAACATTAGACAACCATCAGTACTTTTACTCTTTGAAAGAAGGTAGCTGTATCATGTCTGCTGTTAGACTTCAAAAAATTAGTGTCTGAGATATTTGTCTGAAATAATTTACCCTTATGTACCGTCACAAAGTATTCCAGAAGTTATCAAGCAGAAAACAGCTGTTATGCTTTAAGGTATTCACTTTGCCTCAGCATAAAAGTCTGGAAGAATGAAATCTTAGTGTCTTGGTACAGAGCTAAAAGTTTATTTGTCTCTCTGATGTATCAGATGTTTAATTCACTACTTATACTGAATTAATATGGTGGAAAACTAGTGGCAATACATTGTGCAATTTGAACAAGCTTTTGCATGGTTAACTCTTCCTCAAGAGACGAGCAGATTGAAATTGCAATTGTACCAGTATAAATAGAAAAGAAATAAGAAAAAGAGGACAATGTTTGACATTTAGAAAATTGTCAAAATAGGCATTTGAGAAAAGCTGATGCCTGATGTTAGGAAATCATAAGCTGTTTTTACAGTTCTAAATAAATACCACTAAAAGGCATATTGACTGATCTGAGTCATAACATAACTTTAAAAGAAGTCTCTACCAGCATTTGAGAAGTGCCAGTTCTATTCAGCATAGTCAAGGATCTCAGCCAACTTAACCAACAGAAACTCTTGGAGTTTCAGTTCCTGGAGACAAGCTTAAGATCTAGATAAGACATCTCCACTATGTACTGTTGCCTCCACTTCCATCTTGAAATTTCTCTCTCTGTCTTCCTCTTGACTCTCTTTTACCATGTCTGATATAGACACAAGTCAACTACTTACATGTATATTTAGCTCAAAGATCTCATCATAGAATGCCATCATTCAGTTTCTCCCAAAAAAAGCACAGCTGAATTCAAGAAAATATTCATTGCAATTAATGTGACTAGTAAATAGCAATACCCCTCTCTTCTCTGCCTTGCATGCATCTGAATTTGCTGGAAAAAAAAATTTACATTCCATCTGTAGCCTCTAATTTTTACAGCAGACTATATTTTATACTATATTTCTGTCCCTTGACTGGTCTACTTGTCATTGAAATCTCCCAATGTGCATCAAATTCATAGTTACTACACATGGGTTTTCATATTGCTGAGTTCAAAAACTCCTCCAGCTCTCAATCATTCCACTTATGATTTTTAGCAGTAATTTGCTAATTACTTTTAGACTAATTAATAGTGTGGACTGGCCTCTCTCTGTGTGCCCTGGAGCCATTTGTTATGCTATTTTAGCACACGCAGTGTTTTGGTTCCCTACCTGGCACAATGATGGATGCTGGGAAAAAGCTCGAGCCTCTGGAGTTACCCTGCAGGGTTTGAATCCCTACTGCAAAGTTTAGGCTACAGCCCAGTTTGAGTTTAGAAAAACATGCTGAATCACTGGCAGGCTTGGTGCTGCTTGTCTCTGTCACACAGTGAGGGCCTGTTTTTCTTGAATCTTGAAAGAAAAACTTCCCTTTTCCCGGTGGCTTCTGATAGGACTCTGAGAGCTCATGTCAGGACACTCATATTCCAACAATTTAAAACTGTAAATCATATTTGAAAATAAAGATTGCAATTAAAGTGAATATTGCAGAGTCTCTTGCTGCTACTAGTCACTGTTTCTGGCAATTGTCATCATATGTGACATAAGAAGCAGCAGGGGAGCCCAGTGTCAGAGGTTGCACATCAGCTTCCATCCTGTCAGAAGAAATTTAATATTTAAACAGGTAGTCAGAATACTGGTACTGGATCAACACTAGTGTAATGAAATGATGAATCAGGCCCTTAATATTTAATCTAACATTTGGCATTTAAATACAAAAGTTCATCTCCTCAAGGTGTGAACAGATAGTCTCTAGCTCTGGAATCTAATATGGTTGGGATTTTTGATGTTACTCAGATACCATTTTTATTGCAGTTGTTGCTAATCTGAGCATCAGACTCAGCAAACATCAGTGATCACCCAAAACTGGGTTCCCGCGCTAGACATCAGAGATGACAGAGCAAACAGTGCAATCCCCCTGCCATCCTCATCAAACTAGGTACACAACTGTTGAGCGTTACGTGCTGCACTTACCAAGATGGCCTTGGGGAAGGAGGGAACAAGAGCAGCAGGAGATGGACAACAGCTGATCCACAGGCCTGGGAACCCTTTCCTGCCGCTGGTAGCACTCACTTCCTAGTCAAGTGTCAAACAGTCACCCCTACTGTTCCTCCACTTACCAACGGTACTTCCCAGTCATCCTGGGCAAACAGGAGAAAGGGGCAAAAGCTCAACAACTTGCAGCTATTGACCTGTCCAAGATGCAAAAGATTCAAAAACAGACCTAGAAAAGAGCTAGTAGCAAAACTGATACCAAAATAGACAAGAATAATGCAGGGATCTAATAGCTATTTGCCCAAGCCCCTTTAAACACCTAAAACAGCTTTATGAACTGGATTCTTAAAAAGGAAATGAGAGTTGTTGCAACAGAAAAAAATAATCTATTAACATCTTGGTTCAATTTCTGCTTCAAATTTGACATTTAATTGCCTGTTAACTCCAAAGAAAAATCTTAATTCTAAAGAATAATGGGTATTACATCATTCATACTCGCGCATATGTTTATTCTAAGAACATTTATTCAAGATGAGTTTTTTATTTCTTCCTTCTGTTCTTTGGGGCAATGAATTTTCCAAACAATCTTGAATGTACCTACCACGGGAAACGCGGCAGCAGTTTCATACACTGCTGCTTTCATCACAATTTTATCCTTCACAATGAAGACAAAAAGCAAGAAAGTTGCATCACATTTACCAAGAGGTGAACATCTCCAGACTAGAAATATTGATAAGCCACCACTTCAGCTATTCTATGATATCTGCCTGCATATGTGCTTCTCTGTTGCAAGGTCAAGGTGATTTGAGGCTGCTCATTTGGAATTGAATAAATATGCTATTACTATTAGAATGATCTGTAATCCTTCCCGCTAATGCTCCTTTTTTCTCAAAAAATGATGAAATGTGGTTCGAATAAGTCTTCTGTGGTGGTTATAACACAGTGCACACTGGCATTGTTTTGCTTTATTTTAGTTAGGTGGTAGGGGCACAGCTGTTTTTTTGGCAATTACAAAATGCAGAACAGTAGATTTTTTTTTTATATAAAGAGCAAAATATTGAAGTACCAGGCTGAAATAAAGTCAATATGTCATAAACCTCCATGGTCTATTTGTCTAACTGGTGTTTTAAAATACGCATTTCAAGTTCAGAGAGTTCATCTAAGAACTAACAGACATATGGTCAAGGCATCAAACTGAAAGGACTCAGTGAAACCAATTCTTTCACCCTAAGACAATCCTGACAAATCATGGGGTTTTATTAGACACAAGATCATTTAGGATTGTGGCAAGCAGCATATATGTGCACTCATTTAAATGAATCAATTATATCCTTCAGAACTGAAAGGTTTTTTTCTGTTCTGTTGAGGTCATTGCTGCCCCCATGCTGAATTTCTTCACGTAGGCAAACCAGCAAACTTCAGCACCAGAAAGACCCCTGGACAAATGTTTGGTCTTCAAGAACCAATTTTTGCTAAAACAATGAAATCTGCATGTTTAGACTTCTATGGGCTAAAAGAAACCTCCCCGCTTCAGCAAGTGTTACGACTCAGAGAATTAGTGGTGCTGAAACAGAGCTGAGTGGCACTGCCTTACAGGAAGTTTCTCAAATCCTACTGGCAAAGTTATAAAGGTCTGTTTTATACAAAACACTCTGAATGACAAAAATATACTCTTGAGCAACAAGATAGAAGTGCTGGCAGAAAACTGTCTATTAGTTCGTGTATGAAAGAGCTAGCTAGAGATATAAGTAAGTCACATTTTAGAAGCTTCATTTTTCTCGCTCCTCAGCAAAGAAAAACTAAGTATGACCATTAGATAAGAGCTGATTGCAGAGTCCTGGGAAACAACTAGAAAAATTAGGTTTTGTTTGGTGAAAATATAATGTAGCATAAATAACAAGTTTAGCCTAGCTAAAATTATAATTCTAGACTTTCACAAAATACACCATAATGTAGAGTTTTGTTATTTAGCAACAAATCAAAAAAAACCATGAACTGAGACTCATATTTTTAATTATCAACAACTCTTCAGAAATAGCTAAATTATAATTAAACTATAGTCGTTATTAAAGAGGATGACTTAATACAACAGAAACTCTTAGTGATTGACCTGTAATCTCCATAAACAGCTCCTTAGTTTTTTTTTTGTTTGTTTTAACCTAGAGTTCACCCTTGCTCAATTGCAGCAAATGGCCCCAGCGTTACTGCGGAGGATGCCGCCTGAGCAGGAATCACAAGTAATCATAGTGAGAGGTCAATATAATGTTCACATCAAGGCAGTAAATCCCAGGCAAGAGAAAAGAATATTTCAAAGTATTTGGTAATCTGAAAATTAAATTTCATGTTTTAGCTTTCTAGACATCTGGAGTAATTTGTTCATATCAATGTTAATGGAAAATGCTGATAGTCAAAATTATGAACTGTTTTATAACAAATGCACAGCAGACATTGGTGAGCCTAATTCTAGTATTTGTTAATTTTTGAGTGGCTTGAAAGCATGAGTTTTAAATTTGTCTTTTACTGTAATGTTTGCATATCTTAAATTTTTCATGTATATATATTGCTGCTACAGCTTCCTTCATCTCCCAAAACTGGTTCCTCCTTAGTAACAGTGTCAATATGGCCTAAGCTTGGAAACACAGACAAATTACAAATGCTGAAGGGAATGTGGAGAAATTTCCCATTACAGCAAAATGTTTCAAAAAGCCAATGTAAACAGATTAATCCAATGAATATCTAGATTAGAGATAACCATTTATTTCCAGATCTTAGCTTAATAAATAATAAGTACATGTACATGTGTAGATACAGAAAGATACAACTGTTGTACTGTCCAATGCAACAGAACAAGACATGCTATTTAAGACAATCAACATATATTTCACATCTTGTTCTGCTAATTGCAGAATCCCGGTTTCTGAAGAGTAAGGAAAATATTCTCATGGCCTATTACATTTAATCAGAATCTCATTTTCCTCCTTTCTTCCCACTCCTGCCATTCTGGCTACCTGACTCCACGTAATGACTGAATTCAACTGTTCACACAAGAAAGTAATCTCGTTGTGCACTAAATCATGGTGCTCACTCAGTTGTTCCCTGTCTGGACTACACTGGGGAGCCTGTGTTACTAGTGCTCATAAAAGTCCTCTGTCCTAAACCTCCTTGAACTGCTGTTCTCCTATACTATGAACCTCACTGCAGTACTTCTTCACCCTCAAAGGTAAACGGCACTAAGATACAAACAATTTCATTTTCTCTCTCTGAAGAAGGACAATCACGACACGCATCATTCACAGATGGGAGCCTCACTCAGCCAACTGACCTATCTTCATCTTGGCAGCAGAGGAGTCTACGTCACATCCTCTGTGTTCAAAATGACCCCACTTCTCTCTGAGCTTTGGACTGAGTGTCAAAATAAGCAGTACAAATAGTTGCGCTTAGTTCCTTCGGAGACATTTCCCCTTTTTGGGAAACAGACTATGGGCAAATGTGTACTTGTGCAAACGTGTGTGTATATGTGCAAGCACGGAAGCAAACACGTCTGCACACACACCTAGCATAGAAATGTGCTGTTCCATAGCCAAACACTTCCCTGTCTTTTTCAGGCTGTGGCTATTCCCAGGAAGTCCTTAAGAAGATCACCTTGCTGAATTCCTACAAAAATGCATGTAAGCACTGCTGGTGGGTTCAGAGAATCAGAAAACACTTTTGTATATAGGTGGAAGTGCTCTACACAAAGAGCACAGAGAGCACAGATATATGTGTAGGCTCACAACTAAATAAACTAAGGCTTTCAAACAAACTAATCTTTCTACAAATGTTACTTTCTAAACAAAAAATCACGTATTTTCAAATCATCTCATTACAGACAAGGCCCACATTTTGCTCAACAAAGGCTAGTAGGTAATCTTTGCTTCTTACAGTACTTTTTCTCCAGCAGTTTGTGATAATAAAATATGAGTGATTCTAGTCATAACAGTTACAGACACCAACAGTTTAATTATTTAACAGTTCCTGGACTGCTGATACTTCCAGCCTGTGGACCTAGTTACAAGCTCAGAGCTAGGGAGATGTATTACTGAAAATGGATTATTAAATAATGAAATACAGGCTTTGAAAAGCCTCTGAGATGTTTACCTTCAGGAATAGGATCAGAATTAAGAGATTTCTAATAAAATATTGAATGAATTAAGGGACTTCCTTTTTCTGTATGCAAGGTTACATTTAAATCCCCTCACCACAAAGCAGCCTTAGGCAACCCAACCTGACCTGACGTTCTGCTGCCTTGAAAAGAATGAAGAAGTCTGACTTTTCTACATGAAAGGCAGGCAGGACTATTCCTTCTATTCTTTACTTGTTCTCTAGGCTCTCTTGTTGAGTAAGGCTTAATGTTTGAACTGTAGAAAGATTTGGCCTGAATTTCATTGGATTTTAAGTGTATGTGTGTTTATTTTCTTGCATTAAAGCTGTATCAAGGTTAACTTCTGTTTTCATGCTGCATAACAGATGCAGCCATAAGCCATGTCAAGCCACAGAGGTCTTTTTAAGAGCAAATGTTCCTGATCATCAGTGAACACAAAAAGACTCTAAAGGCCTGTGGGGTCATTTGGTAAGTTAGACAATATTGATGAAAGTCAAGAAAAACAAGCTGCCCTCACTCTATAAAAAGCTCTCTTTGGGAGCTGAGGGGAAAAAAGTAAGATCAGGAATGTTTCAGATAAGATTCTATAATTTTCTCCCTTGCAAACACTGTTTTTCAAACATCTTGTCAATGGCGAGGAGCACTACAGCCTAGGCTGTATAAACTCTGTCTGAGCTCTGACTCTGAGGCCACGACAGCACCACAGAGGTCGCAGCTCCTTCACACGGCGCCCTAGGAATGCCAGCATCCAGCACGCGCTGCAGCTGAGCGGCGGATGCCCTTGTCCAGGCGGCAGGCAGTTTCCTGACGCCCACGGAAAGCGCCGGCCGGTGCACGGGGTGGCAAGGCTTGGGCGGGCAAACCTGCCGCCCCCGGTGCGGGCGGCCCGGCAGCACCCGGGCCCCTCCAGGCTTCCGCAGGGCTCCGGGCTGCCTGAGCGCCTCCGCCGGCAGCGGGGCAAAACTAAGTATGAAGACTCAATGTAGCATAAAGCAAATTAACCTCGTCCCAACAAGGGATCCGCTCCACCAACTATAGTTGTGCTCATCATACGGCCCTAAAAAGAAGGTATTCTCCCCAAGAATAGCAGGTCCTGAAGTAAAGATTTTCTGAGGTTTTGTTTATTTGAAAGTTATTTGAAAGTTTAGTTATTATTTAGTTATTCAGTTATGCATCTGTTATCCCTCCTTGGATGTAAATGCAGGTAGAAGAGTTTTCTCATAGGTTAAATCAAACATAGCTGTAACCGTTTATGTTTATCGAGGATAAACTTGTGTTTAAACTGAACTTAGGTTTCCAGAAGTTCAGAGGAAGCACTTGAAATATAAACACACAGCCACTGTGGCCAGAGCTTAAAGAAAATATATAAACATACTCTCATCTAACTCACAGATGGATGCAAAATGTGGTATGCCACCAAAGAACGATTTTTAAAACCCCTTTCACTCTCCCAGCACATCAAGTCATCATTAACAGAGGAGATGTATGATGCATTTATCAGCCATAAATCCACAAAGTTCAAGCACAACAACAAGCTTACCAAACAGCTGCGTAGAAAGGCTCCCAATCTCTCTGCTCACTGCTATATCTGGAAAAAAAAAAGAAAAAGAAAAAAGAAAAAAAAGCTCTAATTTAGAAAATAACAGATGTTTTTCTGAAGCCTCAACTTAATAATTATTATTTTTATTTATAAGAGCATGCCATTTGCTCACACATAATTCTTTTTTCTCTTTTTTTTTTAAGTCAGCTTTTTTTACCTAAGAGCAGGATTTGCCTGTCTTGCTTTCTATGCAGTCATGAAGCCATAAAGACCAGGATGCCTTCTTGAATTAATGTCAAATCCAACAGACACCCTATTTCGCAGCATTTATTTCCAAGAATTACATAATCAAGAAATAATCTGCAAGGATAATAAATAGATGGGTTTATATTTATTTTCTTTAATAACCTGGGCACACAGTGTTCTCATATCAGAATTACGTTTCCGCACAGTAAAACTCTGAATAATGGTGATCTCCTCCAGCGCAGCCAGGTATGTCCGAAAGTTGGGCTAAGTCACACCAATGCTCTGCAAGATTAATTTCATCCTGTTGATGACTGGATGGTAGAGATTTTTGTCAAATATTTGCAGAGCTGAGTCTATTAGTACAGATTAAATTTGTCTAGTGAGGATGTGTGGTGGCAGAGATGAGAAAAACAGCTGCTCTTTTGATTTGCTTGAGAGACTCTTGTCTCGTCGTGGGCTATGCGTCCTGACATTGCTCCATCTAGATTTCTAAGAAGCATTGAGCTCAGCAGAGGTTGGAAATGAGCTATTTAACACATGTGGCTTAAAAAATCACCCTTTATCCTATATCAGTGCAAAAAAGTATATCACATACTTTTCACAGCAGCTTACATTGTTTGCTTTTTATAATATAATTTGTTTTGCTTTTTATAACACAAGTCTGGACCTCAATTTTGCTGAAAAGCTAAGCAGCCTACCTTTGGTTGCAACTGATGCCAAATGGCAGAGTGTGACAGAGTGTAGACGGTGTATTACATTGCTAAGAGAGAGGTGGATATTGAGGAAAATCTGCACAAAATCTACGCTAGCAGAAGCAGTTACACCCTATACAACAGCCTGATACAACTGTATCCCAATGTGAAATAATTTGCCTTAGTCTATATCTTTACACTTTATTGAAGATGACCTTTCAAAGATGACTCATGTTGAAATGTCTACTTGATGCTTTCCTAATCATTTTCGTTGGGTTATCTCCATAAAAAGATATCATGTTGTTTAGAAAGCAGGCATGAAACAGTGAGTTTGCATCATTTAAATATATGAGGAATTCTTCTTCCTTCTGACTGATTTTTAAACTGGTCTAGTTTTTAAATAGTGAGGAGCTTTTACTTTCTTATTTTTTTTGGGAGGGGGGAGGAAGTTAGAATTAAAACGACTGCAGGTTTCTTAGCAGACATCTGTGCCATAAATAAACATACTTCCTGCTATTTATTGTGTTTGATTAGCTAGAAGTAATTGTTCTCAGAATTTTATGGTCCATGATGGTTCTCTGCTCCCAAGATCTCCCCTTGGCCTGACTTAAAAAGGGCAAGAAATTGGCTCTTACTCCTGCTGACATGTGGCTGGTGAAATCTACGGGGGAGTCATGCTGTGGTGAAGAGCACATTAATCAAAGGCTCTAGTAAGATACAACTGTCAGCCACTACCAAGGGCCACTGAACAATTCACCCTGAGTCTCCAGCAAAGTGGGTTCTCCTGCTTTTATCAAAGGCAACAAACAGATTTCGTTATAAATAGGCCACAATAGGCAAAGGGCCACAGCTGCTTTCACAAGACCAGTTGGAACCAAGAGAGACTGTTCAAGTCAATGCAGCCAACCTGGGATACTGGCATCGAACCCAACTAGTAAATCGGCAGGCAGTGAGCAAGTATTTTGACAACGCCACATTTTTCTGTCCAGAAGCCAGACTGATTTTTGAGAAAGGCAGACAGAATTTTATACCAGACATGCACATACTGCCAAACTGCAATTGCAATTTTTGGAATTGTTCTAGAAATGTGTCTATACCTAATTCCAAAGAAAGAGCTTTATTTGTACATCTCTCTCTTCTCTTTAACTCCCTTTTCTGTTTCCTTCAAGTGTGAAGAAATTGTGATCATTCTGGCCTTAGGGACAGCAGTTTAACATAACAGCTGAAATACTGTAAAAAGCTGCAAAGAAGTTTCCACAACACATTTGAGGCTAAGCTATTGCACTGATTTTAGTCCATGAATTAGTTGATCCCGTGGACTTTACTCAGTTTCCATTTGGTCCAAAGGTCTTGATCTCAGCTGGGTTCCTTTCTGTTGTTCCAGTTAAACTATTCAGCATTGAACAAAGTCCAAGAAATGCAAAATACCACAGGAACATTAATTAACAGAAAATTTAAATGATTAGTTGAACTCACTGAGGTACTCCTACGACTAAGTAATCCTTTGCAACTTCTGTTCAAGAAGACCAGCTGTTCCTGAATTTTTTGCCCTCTGCACAATTTGGAATTAAAGGAGGAAAGAAGTTGGGGAAAGGCAGCTGGGGCAAGTTGTTTGTTTGTTATATGCATGCTATCAAAAATTAGACAATCTGTATTCTCTCTCTCTTTTTCTTCCCCAAGTAGAAAACCAGGCATGTGGGAAGGGATTTCCCACAGAAAGCAGCGCTGTCTATGCTCATCTCTTCCTGAAGTCGCTGTTGAGAAGGACAGTGGTGTGGGAACAGCTGGAAGCTATCACAGGAACTCACAGCCTGGATCTGTTCTGTTGCTTTTTCTCATCTTTCCCCAGCCCAGATGTTCCTGTGTGGGGGCCCCACACAACAAGGGATACCTAACACTGGGTGCGAGCCCTTTCCTCGGCCCAGGCTGCTGGTGTATTCAGATACCTCTGTGGCCCTGGGAACATGGGCTTTTAACTAGATGAAGACAAGTCCACAGGGCAGACTCAGCTGAAAGAAGGAACAATCTCATCTGGTGAAATACTTTGCATACTAGTACCAACCACTGGAAATGTCCCTAAGAAATGACAAAATGTTGGAATAAAATCTACTCACTCCTTAGCCCCTTTCTAGTTTTTCACTATGTAGTAGGTATATTATAAACCTGGATGAAGTTTGTTCCCAGACTGATGAACTTCAATACTATAATCCTGCCAAGAAAAACATTTCACATTCATTGCACTGAATAAGAGCTCTCTGAATGTAGAAGGAAGTCATTTACCAGATGTTGCTATTTGTCTTACAAGCCTGTCTTTGACTTTTGCTTATTTTCTCTTGACCTTAGGCTTCTCCCATATATACTTGGTGCAGAAAAACAAATGTGAAACTTTTGAGAGCCAGTTTTTATCCAGCTAAAATGTTCTTTGAGACCTAATACATACTCCTTTTCAGCGAGTCAACAGAACTACTCACTTAAAGTCATCACGAGCAGCATTATGCTTTTGTTCAAGTGTCATGAAAGGATTATTGCATTGTGCTCTGCCTTTGTTAACCAATGCCATATATACTCCCATTTAACTCCCAGCTTTTGTAACTTCAAGTTACTGAACAAATAAATGAACCAAGCAAAACTGCAGTTAAGAAATTGCCTCATTCAATATTGCAGAAAAATGAGATTAGAGAGACAAGTGATGTTTAGTTATGGCAATATATTCTGGCTGTTATTAGTGAAACAGGCTGGAACAACAGTATCAATAGTTCAACAACAGAAATGAACATCCTTGTTTCCATTTCAGACTTCTAAAGAAATTTCTCCCTTCTTCTCCTAAATTAGCAGGGAACTGCTAGTGGCCAGAAAGCCATCCACCTTTTGGAATGCATGTGGTCATTCAGTAATTTTTTTTTTTTTTTACACACTTACAAGTGTTCAGCACAAATTCCTGCCATGTTAGCTAAACTGGGAGGTCATGGCTGGATCAGTGCTGCTAGATCTGTCTGACTGTGTCCACTGGCTTATTGCACAGGGAGCTAGAGATTACTGCCACAAAAGCTATTTAGCTTCCAGAACCACCGAGCACCTCCCTGGAAATCCAAAACTACTGCCCACAGTACTGGTCTGGAAAAAGATGTCTTAAGTAGGGGAAGAAAATACAGACTAATCAAATTACAAAAAGCATTTCCTTCTACACCATTACTTCCCATTTGTCTGGGCTTTGCTTTTGCCAGCTCTACTTCAGCAGCTCCATGAAGACTATGAGGACATGCGGCTCTTCCTGTTGTGCATGTAGAATATGGGAATTAGGCATGTACAAATAGCACTTTTTCTTCTGTTATCTTGACACCTTTTTTCCTCCCAAACACCTGCAATAAACATTTAATAAGATGGAAAAAGGGAACTGCAGCAGAAAGGAGGAGGCATCTGAAGCCCCACCTGTCTGTGTGCTACTGTAACAGATGAACACCCTTCCCCTCCAATGGTTTCTGTGTCTTTCGCTGAATCCTCTATGCTACTTTACTTGGGAAATACTCTCTGAGGTCAATCAAGAAGTTTGAAATATTTAACATTTTAAACACTGCTCTGACAACCTGAATAGTCATTTTATAGTCTTTTAATAGCCATCTTATTGTAAAAACAAATACTCCAAAAAGCTTGAAGGGAATAACTTTCACAGAGCCAAATAACAGCAAGAGTTTGTGTTTAAAGTACCTTGAAATTATTTAGGTTTGCACAAATATTGATAAATACCTATTTTCACAAAAATATATTGTAACAAAGAAAAAAAAAGTGAACTCCATGGAAATTACTATGATAATTGCAGTTGCCTGAGGTACAAGTAACAAAATCAGCATCCATTTTACATGTGCACACACGCACACATGCGTTTTTGTCCCATGTTAGGTTTTCAGAAGTTTCTATGATGTTTATCGTACTATTCAGAAACTGATGGTGCATGTAAATTTTGCAAGAACACAGAGTTGCAAACAGATGAGAGACATAAATGCCAATAAAGGAAAAAAGGAAAATGAGTAGCTGTCATATGGCTCCCAGAAACCACAAACAAACAAAAGCCAACCAGACTCACTAATAAAACAAAAGTGAGCACGAAGAAAGTGGGCTTTTTCATGCACTGCCCTGGGAAGAGATTTCACAAATGTGCAATGGGGAACTCGGATGTATAGGTCATATGGATAGAAGTGATAGCAAACAATCTTTGGTTACTTTTCCAGTTGAGCTGTTTCTTACTTTTATGCTTGCACAGCATCTGTACAACAAATTTGTAATTAATTTTCCCTATTGGGAAAAACATCGCAAGAGACGCTTATGTCAGAAACAGAGGAAAGCCATATGTACAGTGACCAACAAATAAAGGTTTGAATTAGTATCTTGGAAAATCAATTTAGAAAACTCAGTATTCATGACTTGTTTTGTGCAAAGTCTTAATTTGTTTTTGAAATATTGTGCTGAGTTTAGATTCAGAAAAGGGCACAAGAGAGGGAGGAAAGAAAAAGACAAATTAAAGCAAAACTACTGGAAGAGAGGACATATTTGGAGCAAGATTTTGCTCCTTCTGCACCTTAGCCAGGTCAGAAATGCAAAGTCAACTTTTCCACTCACATGTTTCTAAAGAGGAAGTACCAAGTTTGATGAGAAGTAAATTTTAAATCCTGTAAACGTAGTTGCCTAACCCATTCAGCTTCTCTAAGTTTGGGTTCTCACCAGAATATTTCCAGGTTACTTGAGGGGACACTCCAGTTTGTGCTGCATGAGCCAGCCAGAACGTGTCGGATCCCCAGCGATGCTGCTGCCCTGCGCTCCTGTACGGATCCCGTGCCTGGAGCAGGCGCTGCAATCCTTTCAGGAGTGCAGTGTCTTTGCCTGGAATTGAGCTTCAAAAGCACATGTTTCCTAACACCTCAGCTCCGTCAGCTCTAGGGAGCCTGTGCTACTCCTGCTTTTCACTGAAAAGTCTCAGACCTGTAGTGGGAGTAATACTGAACTCTTGTTGTATAATATTTAGCATGATTTTAGAAAAGCAATAAAACAAAAATACCCCAGTGGCTTGTAACCACAATCAAATGAATTTGCACAGCAGATAAAGAGCAAACAAACAACAGAAATTCAGGGTCCTTGTTGTTTTAAGCCTTACCAACTGGCTCATGTTTTTCACTGGCAAGTTCGTGGCTGTCTTTTGTGGATTGCAGTTCAGAGAATTTCAGTCACACAGTGACGAGTACCACTATTCACACATCAAGTCCTGCCAAAATTCCAGGAGGCAGGAGAGGGAGACAGGGAGATAAGTCTGCTTATTACGGGGGAAAAAAAAAAGCAGGGGAAATGGGAAAACTCTTTTGAAACAAGCATGGAAAAACACTGAGATGCGTAGCAGCTCAGTTAACCCATTCACTGTAAAGGCAGCAGTAATTTTTAGAAACAAATGTGGCCTGGAGCACTAATAGTGCTGTGGCCTGGAGTAACTGGTAGTACCTGGGGTGCATGTTCTGCAGACCATTCAACCTTTCTGAAGCAGATATCTTTTGTAGGGGACTATGCCAGACTGTTCCTTAATATCCCAGCCTACTCTCCAGTTCTTTATTCTGACAATATGCATGGAACAAAAAGCCCAGTCATGATCTGCAAAAGTGGTTAGGAAGAGTTCTGTAATATCACGCACCTATTTCTTCAGTGCAACTTAGTGTGAACAAAAAAGAGGATATATAAGTGTTAGAGTAACTTTCCTTAAAAAAAAAAAAAAAAAAGAGATGGTTTTCTAAAACCACCTTAGTCTAGGATGCAAAATGCCCCTGCCATCTCTTCTCTCCTTTCCTCAGCACTTACATAAGTCCAAAGAGAAACCAATCATATTTTAAAGTGAATTATTTCTTATTTCAGAGTTTTAAACCCATCAATTCATTATATATGTTATTTAAGAAAGGGGCATGCCCATATTCAACCATGGTTTAAAAGTGTCCAGGCCTCTGGTATTATAACAGAATGAAGACATCACATATGTGATGCTCAAGTGCTGTACCTGAGCACAAGTATACTAATGTCCAAGGCAAGGTTTTTCTCAGACTCCCTTGCATTGTAGTGCAGAAAAACATTCTGGAGAGAGAGAGGAGGCAGAAACATGCTGATAAATCAGAGGCACAGATGGCTTTAATAAAAAGAAGTAATCAAGGATTAAACAAGTGGTAATAATCTACTGAGCACGAGAGTTCCGTAGTTGCTTCAGCATCACTTTAGAAAATTATCTTCTCCTGCAGGCTTAACTACAAACCTATATGCACAGCAAAGGGTTACAGGACAGATCTTAACTGTTCTTCTGCAAATATAAAGCCAGCTTTAGCTAAGAGAAGGTTAAGAGAAGGGTCAAAAGAAAAACTGAAGAAACAGCGAGACAAGGAGGGCAGAAAGAAAACCTGGGAGAGGGCTGACAGGTAAATCACATGCTGCCATCGAGAAAACCTGCCCAGCAAGAGAGCTGGAATCTGGCCAGGGAAACATGAGCAATATGTCAAGGAACGGGGATTCTGAAGCAGTAGCCCTGGGGGTAAAGAAGTCAGATGAAGTTGCTGAGAGCTGTATGGAGGGGCTGCCTCTGTATGAGCAAGGAGGTTTTGGTCTTCTGAGAGCACAGAAGCTTTTTGATCTCTCAGATCAAATAGACCAGATCACTAAAGGGTCACTGAAGTTACCCACTAGGGCGATACATGTAACTTATCCCGGGCAACAGCTAAAGCTCAGGTGTTTTGTCAATCCTTTTTCTTCTCCAGTTGGTGCATAAAAAGGAAGTGGACTTCAGAAAGGTCAGTATCTTTTTACAAATTATGAAATACAACTGTCTTATAGAAAGAGCTTTGTTTTGCTGCCTAATCTTTAGTAGGAACTCCCACAATTTCTCTCTATTTTCTGACAACTCTATTGTCTCACAAAAAGTTATTCCACTACAATGAGGATTTTGGTGTCCGGAGGAAAAACAATAGTTTAACACAATTTGTCCTAGAGAAATATAACATAATGAAGAAATACGAAGTTCCTACCGGTAGGATTATTTTCTGCAGATGTTCTCTGGTCCTAAATTTAAAAGTAAATATTTTGATAGCTTGAAAATGAACTATGTAATACTATGTAATAGTTAAAATGTTGGCTTTTCTACTGGGCATTTGGCCAACCTTAGGAAAGCTGTCAGGGGTTCCTATTAAAGCACAGAGCATCTCCAGAGAAAAGAGGTCTATCCATCATGAGCTCATATGAATTTCATGTTCCAGTTCTCAGAGCAGCATTTTGCTTTCCTTGCATATTGTCTACTCATTTACTACATCAAAACAGTACCTCATTGTTTAATTTATGTTGTTGTGTTTACAAGATTGAATTACAATCTTGAATCTAAAAGGAACATGCTATTTTAACTAAAATTTGTACTAAAGTTGTCTTCTGCAGCAGGCACAGAAAGAAAGAAAGAACAGAAGAAAACTGTCATATGTGGATGGCCAAAGTGGAAATTAAAGCCATCACTTGCTTAACATTAACTTCTGCTTCTCCAAGTCAACAGCCTCACTAACTTGAATTCTTCACTTTCTCTTCTTCTGAAATGGATTCCAAATGATTGACTAATAGTTAATATACTACAAATATTTCAGATTGATCAGGTTCTCTGTGTTTTATTCATTCTGCCTGAAAGAGTTCAGTAGAATGGAGGTAAATAAAAACAAAATCTTGGGCTACATGCAGATAAATTAGAGAAGAATTAAGCCATAAAAGTATATTTGCTTTCTCCATAAACTTGGAATAACAGTCATCTAATATTCACTGTTTACCCCAAATTACCATATAATGCATATATTTGCTCCTCAGGATATGGAAGTGTCATAAAACATTTATTATAAATTTCAAAAGAAATCAAATATCATTATTCTAAAATTACTTGTAAATTACAACCTTTCTGAAGGAAATTTCTCTCCTCTAAGAGTAGATCAGAACAAGGGAGAAGAGATCCGAGTGATCACTTTTATGTATGTGGTCACGTACACACAGTCAGGCTGAAGCCTGCTCAGGGCTGATAAATAGCAGCTCCTCTTCCAGCACTTGCCACGTTGTATCTGCTAAATTTAGAGTGGGACAGAAGGACGATTCATCAGAGGGAAAAGATAAGCTGGCAACGCTATAAGTGCTCTCTCAAAGTGCAAGTTGACATACGTGTATACCATCTCTAACTGGATACAACTCCTGTTTTGCCTTCAGAAAATTAACTGCAAATGCAAATTAATTTTTATGTTCCCATTATTTCTCATGCTTTCCTCTGGCTGGCTGTATTTCTTTTCTTGATACCTACTGAACTCCTGTCCCACTAGGATGCTGTTGTTTCTTCCTCTCCTGCACAAGAAGTAAATTTCAATTTTCTGCTGAGGCAGACAGAGGAAAAAGGGGCCAGGGAGTACGAATGATATAAGAAAAATCTCACTTTTTGGCACTCTCTGTTTCTGAAAAAGGCATAGATATGAAAAATATAGGAGCTGTGAACATCACTTCTAAGAAAGGCTATTTGCACAGCTGTAACCCATACATTCAACCTTTCCATCAGCTGCAGTGCAAAAAAAAAAAAAAAAAAAAGGCAAGAGGCAGATATTAGCCTTTCAGTCTGGAAACCTTGTTTTCTTAGGCACAGGCACATTGGGTTGCCTGTTAGGACCTATAAGATGTCACTTTAGGCAGCTGGTTGCTTTGCTTATTCTTTGGGACTGCTTTGTGATTGAGTGAACCTTGTGCACATCCCTTCCTTTCTTTTACTCTCTATCAAGGTGTCAGTTGTTAACCTAACAGCTTTAAGTGCCAAAAAGCATCTGCTTTCAGATCTGCTCCAACTTGATTGACACCCATATTAACAGACACAGGCAAACTTTTTTTAGCAACTGTCCACCACATCCCCTCTAAACAGGCACCAGCAAAGCCTGGCCATACTCACACAGGAGCTCCATTGAAGGACAGCCATTCCTTCAGTTCTTGGGGACCACAGCTCACAACAGGGCACAACTTCTCATATCTTACATATATCCCTCTTCTAACGAGCCATTAATCAAGCTTCTCCTTTCGGGTGATTCCAGAAGGTCTTAGCCAAGAGCTTTCTCAGTTGATCTGCTGGTCATCTTAGCATCAGCCTTCAACTTGGTCTATCAACCACTTTGAAAACCAGACAACCCTACTCCATCCAGCCTGTGCTCCTTGAACTCCAGGCAAGCTTCCCGAGGAGCCTGGAGAACCTCCCAGGCCTTGCCAGCAAATAGCCAGAAACCGCAGACTTCCTCCAACTACACTTGTTGTCCGGCGGGCACAAATGCATCAAAGGCCCTCCAAAGGTGCATCTCTATTAAGGCTTAATTCCGTATTTAGACCTACTTTTGTCATTTCTTATATGAAGGGCAGTATTCTCCCCTGACCTGGACAAGAAGCCCCGTGAGAACGCGCGCTTCCAAGCGCTTTGCCAGCGGTTCTACACTATTATGCCCAAGCAGCCTGGGTGCCCGACCTTCCGGGCTCTGCTCACCACCCGCCATGACTGCACGACCTGTCATCACCTGAAACGCAAAACGCTTTCATGCAGCCTACAGACACCTGGAAGATTGTTTCAACCTTCTTTCCTTTAGCAATACAATCTGCAGCTGCTTGGAGGTCAAACCCAAAGGTTAACCGTATCTCCAGGTTTTCAGCTATGCTTTAGACTCCCAGCCAAGCTTGACAACAAAAAGGAAAGCATTCATTCCTCTGCCTCCCTTGGAGCTTGGCTGGTACAACAGGGCTTGCTGGGAGATGCTAAGGTGCCTTTAAAGTTGGCAACAGTTCTTTTGGTTATTTCTTGCTTTTAAAGTTAGAGTTTGCCAAGAATTAGGCCAGGGCCGAGGCTGGCATGAGCTGCAGGGACTGGATTCTGGCAGAGGAAAGAAGAGGGTGCTGATTATTTCCTGCTCTGTCACGGTTGCTGGTTGCACAGCTGCAATACAGAGCTGCAAACAGGTTTGCCCTGAGTCTGACTATTGCTGTTAAATCATCAGGGACTGGGTGGTGGGTTTAGAAAGATCTGCATTAAGTGGAGCTGCCAACTCTTGCTTCTTGCAAGCTGGCACATGATGCTCAAGCAAAATTCATCCTTGAAGTTGTAGGCACCTGTTACTGTTTCTTAACAGTAGAAAATTTCATGAGATTTTCAATATCAAGATACTTTCTTCTGTTAGGTTTTTGAAGATCATACTACAAGTGCTGCCTGAAAGCAATACATATTTATTTGCTGCTTTCTCTAATCAATGTTTTGAGCAAGCCTGAGTCTTCAGAGTGCTTTGTTTATTTATAAATGTTTCTTTGAACCTTGTTTCTTGGCTTATGTCTGGTAGCCAAGAGAAAGTGACCCATGCCAGAGGCAGACCTATATTTAGCTCCATGCCCTGCAAATTTTCAATATGAGAATATATTCCTTAGTTAATTAATTTTAGGAATGAATTGGAAGTGTGGAAATAGATTTTTAGCACAGTGTAGCCACACTTTTAATTCTGGTCCACTACTGGCATAGGGGAAAGCAGTAAAGGGCAAATTTGAGAAATAATTTTTAAAGTAGCTGCTAATTTTAGGCTTACTAGAAACATCTTTTAATTTATTTTCAGTTGAAATACATGCATCCTGCAGCAGAAACCCTCTTGGTGGGAAACAAAACATCCTCCAAAATCATCCTTTAGGAAATAACACCCACCTTTGAGACCACTGATTAATGTCTCCTCCTTGGTCACACATACAGTTGTAATAAAATCAGTTCCTGCAATCATTCAGCTACTAGATAGTGCTTTCTTCCTGCAAGTCTACTTTATGTTACCTAAATGTAAGAAGTTTCACAAAGTTGTGATCATAATAAATCATATTCAAAGTAATTGACAAGAGGCCAGAAGAGGTTTAGAGGGAAAAAAAGATTCCTTAAAGGGTAGTTAATCTGAATTGTGTCTGCTGACAAAAGAAATCTCATTTGTATTTATTCCTATAAAAACAGGCTCGGTGAATATGTTCCAGCTAGTGTGGCAGCCAAAGTTTCATTGCAGTGAGAAGGGAAGATCACACACACATTCAAGGACAAATCTCATGAAACTCATGTTTGACAGGAAATTGTACAGGAAGCAAACTCAGAGAGATCAAAATGAGGGTGGTATGTTCCCAGGACCCAGGGCAAGGCAGAAATCTTGCAGCTGAATTTTGTACATATGGTAATTTGATCAGAGTGGATATAGCAGGGAAGGGGAAGAAATAGCTGACTGAAAATGTAGTTCTTACTAAACCAAAAAAGAAAAAGAAAAATCAGCATGGGAACAAGAATTTCTGTATCCCTCTAAAAGAGAAATAAGACAGATTACAAAACTCTCAAACCAAAACAAAAGCTGCTTTATGGGTAGTTGGGTAATAAATATTACCGTATGGGATATTTGCATCAGATGCTTGTTACTTCAACTGCAGAGCATTGAAAATTGCTCTGCATGTGTTCTCATTCTTCCTCTAAACAGTGCACTAAATGTTTTTCTGCCCTTACAATATGAAGCAAAAAAAAGGAATAATTGGTAAAACACATTGATAAAATTGTAGATTTGAAAATTATTGGACACTTCCATGGATTCAGCATTTAGATGATTATAAAATGCTTGTGTCCTTTATAAGGATTATACAAAATTTTATGAAATATTATAAAATGCTTGTGTCAGAAACAAGGACTGTGATTCTCTTTGCGGCCTCCTGTCTATATTGCCCAAACACAATAGAGAAGAATTTCTGCAGTCCAGGAAATCCACGTGGGCTGTTGGCCACAGATCCCACAGCCATGGTGCATCGCGCATGTTCCTTCAGCCAGCCCTTTGGGATGAGTGGTGGCATGAACTTTGATCATAAGCTGAAAAACTTAATATCGTTAAGATACAGCAGCAGCCAAGTATTCCAAGTAAGAGCAGAGAGCAAAACATTAATTCTAGCTATAACACTGACTTTCTCTGGGAAAATTCACAATTTACAATTTCCCGTTGGATGACAAAAAGAATAAAATTACAGCATGTAATTTTCTGCTTTGTATCACAGAACACATGCTCTTATTTCGCTCTTCTAACAAGCTGAAACTTACAGTGTCCTAATCAAAATCTGTTTGAATGACTTCTCATTTATTTTCATAATAGCAATTCAGCTAGTTCCAAAATGAGAACTGGTAGTAATTTGAATTTATATCCATTTGCTCCTCCAAGAGGGACAAAATCTAATGCTGTGCCTATACTTCAGTATATTTGTACTAAAAGAGACATGCCTGGGGGTTTCCACGAGGAGAATCTCAGAAGCCAAGCAGGAAATTAAAGGAGCAGTGAATAGGAAAATATAAGAGTAGCTAGATATTTCCCACAGAGCTATAGGATTTCCCTGGGGCTTTACACAATGTTGGCCAAATCCTGCACTCATTTCCATTTGCAAAACCAAGCTGATTTCTAGAAAGTTGTGGACGTGTAAGTGAGCACAAAATTTGTCACAGTTTTCCTAACAGCAAAAAAACAAAGGCAGGCAGGGAAGGGAGGAGGAGAGATCATTTTAAAGAACAATTTAGAAGGCAGACTCTTCTAAGATAGAATAAATGGCCAGAAGTGGCCATGTATAAACAGTGGACTATAACTTATATAATCTTCAATGATATTTAGAAAACTTTCTGATAAAAAAGTATGAGAAATCTAGAAGAAAAAACTCTTGGAATTTGAATTTAAAGCAAGCCAAATGAAGCCAGAAATCTAAAATAAAAGAAGGACAAAATGTAAGTTGGGCACTATAGCTTTAAAAGGCATCTATCAATCAGGCCACTGACTTAGGAAGAATAAAAAGTAGTTTAGCGAGTACCCCTAGGCTCACCGACAAATCATGGAAGCCTCCCAACACTGACCGCCCAAGCCCATCCCGTCCTGGAAAAGGAGAAGCATCACAGATCTGGGGGGCCTGTGCAAAGGGGAAGACCTAAATGACAAGAGAAAAACGTGAGAAGAGGCAGGAGGCTGGAGTCACTTCCTTCTGCTCTGCTGGAACAGTCGTCTGTCTGGGCACTCCTGCAAAATCCGTGCCACCCTCATCTTGATGACGCAACTGTCTTCTGTGCTTAGCCACTTTATCCACTTTGTCCTACTTTTGGAATATTATTGCAGTGATTTGGATGAAAACATGAGAAAGTCAGTTCTGAGCAATTGTTTTCCTGTGGATTTTTGCTGTAAATGAAATAAAAATAAATAAACTGTTTTCGTTTGCCTGATCAAAAAAATGAGCAGTCATCCTTCTCTGCGCTGTGAGCAATCATCCTTCTCTGCTCTGTGAGCAGCAGCAGGCAGTTCTTGCAAGACTTGCAGCATCAGGAGATGAAAGGTAAATGCCTATTGGTTGCAATGCCCCTTTATTCAGAAGTAAGGCTTAAGTGGTCTACAGAAGTACTGAAAACCTCCAGGAAATTGGAGAAGGCTGAGGGAATGGATAAGGAAAGTTTTTGGATTTGGGCTATGGATTTCAATAAACTTAAGGGGTATCTGTATTTGTTTCCTTCTCTGTCTTACTTTGGGGGTTTATTTCCCATTCCTCAATATGGGTTCATTACACATTCACTCTGAGCCGAAGTGAACCTAGGAAGGGAAATCTGGGCATGGACCTAAACTGGACAAGAGTCTACATGATGCATTTAACAGGAGTACGAGATGTACTTAGTGTGTCTCCCTCCCCACAGCAGGGAAGGAGTCCTTCAGCACTAATCCAGCAGGCCACACCTTTTGGCTCCCATACCACTACGTTGACATCGCAAAGGGAAAGCACGAACTTGCCAGGCCAAAAGCAATCTTCAGCCCATTCCACCACCAATCCTTATCCTTCCCAGGGGCTCAAAAGTACAAGGAGCTTCCTCAAGTGTAGTCGGGAACCTTGACATTTGTCTTGATTGCTTAAATGTTTGCAGAGAAAGAAAGAAGAGCAGGGGTTCTCCTCTCCTCTGTGCTCTCCTCCCTGTCCCGTACCACCTACATAGAAGGGCTGGAACAGTCTGGACAAATGGCTCCCATGACCTGGGTGTTTACAAAGAAGCCAAGCACCATTTCTACATGAGGAGGAGCAATTGCAGTATGACTCGCTGGTGGCTAAATATAGCACACAGTGGCAGCAATAATTTCCCAATAAATATCTCCAAAGCAAAAGTGACCCTTCCAGTACCTGGCCTTCTACATAATCACCCTCTCAGGTGGCATCACTTTGAAAAGGGCACCACACTTGGCATATGATCCCATCTTGCATTCTTGGCACAAGCAGTAACAGGCGCAATGTCCCCACTTACTTTTTTATCCAGAGTTGCTATGAGTTGTCACTGCTCTTAATTGAACATTGCAGACACTGTTGCACAACCAGAGGAGCAATGGCAGTTTAGAGATGCTGCTGAAAAACTGCAGTTTAATTTTCACTGCTTTCATTATTCTTTATGAAATTATTAAGCCGTGTCATGGAAAGGGCATCTGAAACCAGGAAACTGGTATGAGAAGAAGCAGTCTTTCTACTCTATCGCTTTGTTTATAACATAAGAGTTTCCCGAAATACAAAAATTGGCCCTGATTCTGGATGCTGCTGATGACAACTAAATACTCTTGTCCTGCTACCACTGAGCAGCATGTTAGCCAACACTGGGATGTTGTTTTCTCAGGCTTCTTATCACTCATTACATGCTGCTATATCATATCTGCTAAAATCAGATTTTCACACTTTGTGTACTCCTAGCACAGGCTGACATTGGTTCCTGACTACAGATCACAGTAATATAGTACTGTGCCATAAAGTCAAATAAAATAAAATAAAATAAAATAAAATAAAATAAAATAAAATAAAATAAAATAAAATAAAATAAAATAAAATAAAAGCTGCAGAAGGTAAATTTTGAGTTTGGCTTTCAGAAAGGCACAAGGAAGTTGGATACCGGCATCTCAGAACTTAGGCACCTACATGCTTCTGTAGAGGCCTTTCGTCATCTTTAATGGCCAGAGAACATTCCACAAGAAAGAAAATGTTCCTCAAGTTGTGCATGCTCAAGGGTGCCACAAAAGATCAGTTAACTGGTTTTGACTTAGGTCCACCTTGTGACAGCAGGAAATAAGTTTCTGAGCCCGAAAGTTACTATCTATGAGCTCTCCTCGAGACAGAAAAGCAAAAGCATATGGCATACACAGCATATATTCTCTCTGAACCTTTCCCTTTAAGGACTATGCAAAAGAATGAAGTGAAAGAAACATGAGAAGAAAAGAAAGCCAAACAGAAAGACCGTGAGAGGGGTTATTCTCTTAGCACTTTTGATCTGGCTGACACAAAGAGGTAATAAAAATACATAAGATGCAGATGCTTGTTCTTGCTCATTTTCCAGGACAAAATCATCTGGGTAGCTATCTAAAGTGGACTTAGCCTTAACATATTTTCATCCCAAGTGCCCTATTTCTAACTGAAGGTACCGTGAAGCATTCGCAGAACTGCGAGCATTTCTCAGTGCTCAGTTTTGGAGAACTCTGTCCAAAGTGGAATGGGGTGAAAAACAAAAAGTCAGGACAAGTCCATGTACTCTAATAAAGAAAAGGAGCCACTGCGGTAAAATAAAAGACACAGTCCCTCCAGATATACAGAATCCAGTATATATCTATGCAGAAAATAAACGTTTAAATAAAGTGTTTAGTCTTTGAAACATTAAAAACTTACTATGTGCAATAAAAGCACAGTTTATTATTTATAGAGCTCCGCCCCCACACATACACCCATTGCTTGTTCAGTATTAGATGTGAGAGATGATGCTGTCAATACAAATGAGCGATTTAATAAAAAAATGGGATTTTTGCTATATAAATAAAAATGAGGCATAGGATATGTCTCATAAACCAATGAGAGCTACAAAGCAAGATAATCTAATGTTGTCTGGAGCAGAGGGTGTGAGAGGTGAGGATTTCAGCAGTGCACACATGGGGCTAGGCTAATAATATGCCACAGTTCACTAATTCTATTTTACACATGACCAGTTTCTTTTTATTTGCAACCAAATCAAGAAGATAAATATATGTTTCATATAGACTTTTCATAATTCAAGTGGTATGGAGCTAACTAGTGTCTTAATAGCACCTGACACATGTAATTGTACTATTGTAATAGATACGAGTTTTATTATGGAAGAAAAAAAAGGCCTACTCTGCTACCTACTACTCTAATACAGAATAAAAAGAAATAGATTTTAAAAAGTTCTACTTTGGCAGAACTATTCTACACACTTTGATGTATTTTAAATTGATAAATCAATAGGTACTCACACGTCTCAATTTCATGCTGTTCATAATTAAAATTGCAGTTTTCAGTCATTTTTCCCCTATGTTATGTCTTCTAAGTCATGCTTAGGAATCATAACAATAGGGTCCAATTTCTAGAGATGCTGAGCATGGATAATTTTCAACTCCAGCTGTGAAAATCTTAGATCTATAAAAGTTCATTCCATCTGTTATCAGGTCACTTAATCAAGCCCAAACACTAAATTTCAAATTAAATTCTAATTGACCATTTCTGAAAGCTTGATCTAACTCATTTCAGCTTCAATTAAAATCTATTTGATATAACTATAAAGGGAAAAATAGTGCTACTTCATCACAATATCGACACCAGAGAGACTGCAAACAGAATCTAACATATGGATTGCATCTAGAGACATGTAACTTTGTTTTGATTATTACTTCATTTTTGTCCTTCTACTCATAAATACACATACTACTATTTATTATTTACTCATTTACAACTGTTATGCATCAGACAACTGTGGACTTCCCCAGCATTGCATATATTTAGTAATATCATATTTTCAAACACTAAGGAAACAGAGAAATTACTGAATTACAGTAACATTTTTGGATAGCACATAAGTTGCCTTATAAAAATAGTGGAAGTTTAAAGACTAACTGAAGGTACAAAATAATATGGTTTCATCCAAAACTCATGCACACCAGTGGCTAGAATCCACCTAATTGGTTTCAGAATGATCTGGATTAGGTTGTTTGCCTAAGTGTCAACTAACTTCTGTGGTACATGGAAAGCTAAAGCCACACAAACAAGATGAGTGTACCTTGCCCACATGCTCCCTTTGCTGTGTGTGCACTGGAGGCTCCAGAGTTTTAGCTGCTCGAAGTTACTGTGAGAGAACTAG
This sequence comes from Tinamus guttatus, assembly GCF_000705375.1. The sequence continues at coordinate 128,433 of NW_010580259.1, forward strand.
AATAACAGAGACTATGGTGGGGAGGTATACCTAAGGTGTAGATATCTTTAAAGTGCACTTAGCTCTAGCTAAACTGGGAACAAAACATGGAGCACAGAGAAAATGGACTCTCTTACTCTGAAACTTCCAGGACAAGCAGGCATTGGCTCTTCCTCTGGCTTACACAAAAACTACATTATTAACTACATTTAGGTTGCAGAATTTGAATAAGGCTGCAAAGTGAGAAAGAACACAGTCTCGCTATTTTTTTGCTCATACATTTCTCCGACAGAGAAGTTACAGTGGGAATCAATGCAGAAGTTCACAATGTCCCTTTTTACCTTTAACGTTTCTGGCAGACCAATGCACTTTGGTTTCCCTGCTGTATCTGCCTGTTTCTTGGGGGACCTGTGAGTGCTAAAGGACACCCGGGAACGGGAACGGTTTCACATGGGAGTCCCCAGCAAATTGCGGACTGAATCCTGAAGAAAGTAACTGTAGATGTTTAAACATGAGCTGAGGGCATCCTACAGAAGTTATTACTAATGTTGATAGAAAGAGAGAACTGCTTATTTAATAAGTGTTGTTCTCCTTTTTTTTTTTTCTATCAACTCATACATTCAACAGTTGACTGTTTACAAAGCACATGCTCTAAGCCCAAAAAATTAAGATCGAGTGAATAAGTGAGAAAAAGACACTGCTGAGACTCCCAAGGGTGGTTATGTGGTTCTCTCACAGACACTTCCAAATTCAAACCATCGGTTTCACAACGAGCACCAGCTCTTCCAAGTTCCAAGCATTATCCCCAACAAACATACTTTCAAATATAAATGCTATTAGCTGTGAGGACATACACCTCAGAGACGATCTATTAATACACAAGTGGATATACAAGGACTTACTCTGTTTGAGTATTTTTTTATTTTTTTTCACCAAATTTCTCTTTGATGACCCCAATACTAAAGACAATAAGAAATTTCCCAATAAGTGAAGAACATTAAGCTGTGCTCTGAACCACCTACAAACACCCCTTCAGCCCATAAACAGCAAGGTGAAGTTTTCAAAACTGAAACAATTAGGACTGAAAGGCACTTGAAGGTTCTGCTGGATATAGGAAATATGCAGAATCTATAGGAGTCTCTTAACCACGCGTGGACACCATATGACCCCTTAGCAGGCACCTTCTAGATTCTCCAGGAGCAGGCAGCAAAGCAGATGGGTATGGGCTGTGCAGTTAGCATCTTTCGCTGAAGAAGTGTATCTTGTACAGTAACCCAGGCACATGGATAAACGCTGTTCTCCTCCACAGAGGGTTACTTTTTTTTGATGTCGTATAAACATTCAAACATGAGCTTGTTCTATATACTGTAAGCCATCACTTATTATGTAGCAGTTTTACTTAGACATACTTATTTAGGCACCCTGTTATGGGATATGCTCAATAATATGTTCCTTTGTTGAAAGGGATTTGGACTGGATTTAAAATAAAGAACATATTGTTCTTCTTGCATATCTGGAAATATAAACCATTTTTCTTGGCAAGATAGACCTTGCATTTTTCAACCTCTTTCTGAGGTTGAGGGTGTCCAGTATCTTTTGCCATATATCTGTATTCAGTCCAATATTTTACCCCATGCACTTTCAGAAATACAGTAATTTACATCCATGGTAAGAGAAAAAAATCTTCTCTTTGTACCAGTTCTGTATCTGTAGCATATTCTCTGTTAGATGGGGGAGTGGGGAGAAGATTTTAAGCCAGGTAATCTAAAGCATTCCAAAAAGCTTCCTAAAAACTGCAGATACTTTTGAGTCTTACTGCTAGCAGGTATGTGAAGTCATAAGTTTGATGGTCTGGACTTTCCAAAGCAGTGTTTCCAACACAGAGCTCATTATGTCTGTAGAGTTAGCGTCACTCCTCCAACCCTCAAATGCTCTAGGGGATCTTCAACAGTAAGCAAGCATACGTATTTCCTAAGTTACAAGTGAAGTAACTAGTAGTAAAGAAAAATGGAGATGACTAACTATCACTGAAGAAGTGCACAAAGAAGTGCTCTTAACATGCCTCATCTCTCTTCCAAAACACTGCAGTAATGAGCCTCATGCTATCCAACTCCAAGTCAGTGAAACAGCTACTACCACTCTCTAGAAATTATTACTGTTGGGCTTGCTATTTTTTGCTGATACAGACAGTAATCTCAATACTTCCTCACCAGATAAGTCTTTCTGCAAGTAGTCTTCCCTGTAAAGTCACGGGAGCATGGACTCTTCCGTAGCCTCCTGCTTCTCACTGTGGAACACTGCAACTTCTTATCAGTTCTCTGGCTGGGTAGAGAAGCTGAAGAGAATCATCTGTTCTTCAACAGGTTTGAACAAGACAAAGGGCTGAATTTATTTTAAAGATTATAAGAGGATAATTATGTAAAATGGAAATTTGATTTCCTCACAGATACATTTCTCTCTAAAAGGCAATACAGAATAGTATGAGATTTCAGTCACTTGGGGTGAAATCCTGCCTTCATGAGACAAAGAAAATTTTCCAAGTGACTTAAAGTGATCAGGATTTCATTCCTTTTATGCTTCAGATATTTTATTCAGAAGAGGAGTAAGCTGTTGAAGTTTTAAAAATATGCTTGATTTAGTAAATTTTCAGATGCACCGAGATGCTGGAAGTATACCAGTTCCTAGCTTGTAAATAGGAAAAAACAAAACAAAAAAAAACCTTTGAAATGTCACTTTGAAGAGCATAAACAGACTTCTTATTAATGAGTCTTATTTGGCAACATCAAATTGTAGCATGTCTTTCCATTCCTTATTCTCCTCTTACAACTATTATTTATTGCCATTACTGGGATGTGTTCTATAATTGGATTCTGGCACAGATCGATGGAAAGAGACAAATCTTTCCAATCTGATTCAAAGTAGGTTTTACTGTGTAAAACACACATGCAAAGAATGGAAGATTATCTCTTTCCTTTCCAGTAATTATTTGAATCATTTAGACATTTTAGTCTAGACGGATTTTAAACCTGCAATTTTTGAACTTGTTTATATAAACTATCAGTGTGATTTGGGGATTGGGTGATTTTTTTCCTATTCCTTGGATTGTTTTCTACGGATGAACTTTGGCCAAGCAAATGGCATATTTCTATTTGAGAAATACATTTTGAACTGAACTTGCTTCTCAGCAAGAGGAATTCTGTATTCTGCAGTCCAAAATGAAATAAATGTAGTACTTTACAGTGAAAATCAATAGCAGAAAATCCATTCAAGGTTAATGAGGCATTAATCAGTGATTCTGCTTCAGTTCTATTCACAAAATATATGAAAACAACTGAAAAAAAGATATGGAAAAGCATAAGAAAAGAGCATGGTAAAGTATAATAATTAATATAAACAACAATAAATAAGAAATAGTATAAGAAAAATCTAAACTTGCTCCCAGGGTTTGGAATATTGGTTTCCATAGTAGAAGATTCTTTTCAGTCAATTGATCCCAATATAAATGGTCCACCAGACATCTGTCAGTGCATTCACAGTTTCTTCAACAAAATGCACACTGCTTGGATTTCAAGCTTACCAGAATAGTAGTCAGGCAAGGGAATAAGAAAGAAAAATAAGAGAAAGAGTCAAATTGTGCAGAACAGGAAGCTGTAAAAGGTTAATTAAAGTATCAGTTTCTGTTTTCTTTCCTTTCTTTATAACTTAAGTTATAACAGCTGCCAATACAGCTAGTTAACAATACCAACCACTTAATGAATCAGCACTACCCTGTAGCCACTTCAAACTTTTTGGAGCTTATATTGCTCTTTGGGTTGTATCTCAGGCCATCAACTGACATGTATTTTGCAGTAACTGTGCCTTTGAGGACTACTCTACCCTCAGCTGCTTGTCACCACCAGCTCTTGCCTTGATTGGTTTCATGCCCATTTTATTGCCCTTGCTTAATAACATCAGTGCAGGTGGGGATTTGTATCAGGTGGACTTGGACTGAGGGAAATTATAAGCACATGTTATAGGCTTTAGGCTAGCAGAGTTATGGA
>NW_010580261.1:6390-25799 GCF_000705375.1 Tinamus guttatus
AAGTTCCGCGGGGTCAGCAGAAAGTGAAGAGTATGATCAAGTGCTTGACTCTGTTTTAGTAGGACCTGTTCCTGCAGGCAGACACATGTTTGTATTTCAGGTAAGCTTGTTGTTTCTAAAATAGTTGTGTTTATCTAATGTTTAAAGATGACTGTATAAAAAGTGGCACCTGAAAAATAATGGTTAGCTAGAAAATTTTAGATTTTTAGACTTTTTTTTTTTAGATTTAGATTTTACTGCCAGTTTACAAGAAAAATACTATCAGCTGGAAAATCAGACATAAAGAGAAGTTTACTGTATAAGAACCATGCTAGCTTCCTATGTACTAGAATTTCATGCAGCTGTTGCAAATACACCCTGGAGTCCCAATATTTAATGGGACCCCCAGTCATTAAAACTGTTTTAAAAATATCTTTGAGCCTGGTGAGACAAATGTGTAAGGCATCTTTATTAAACATGTAAGGCCCAATTACCTGAAATTTTCAGGGCACATGTGAAACGTAAAAATGGAAGTTCCTTAGAGGGTAGGCTAAAGGAACTGCTGGATGAGGCTGGAAGTTATACTTATCACCTACATAGTGCAAAGGAAAATTCCTGTTTGGTTTTGGAGCCGAGCCTAATCTTTCCTTACAATAAACAAAACAAATGCTAATAAAGGATGAGTTGGTTAAACAATTCCTCTATTTTCAGGCTGCCTTCGTTTATGGTGTTAGTTGATCAGAAGCAGATGATGCTCTATTAGTCTTGAGAGGGACTCCCTTGTAGCACTTTATCCAGAGAAATTACTTGGCATTTACGGTTCTAATTTAAAAGATGCACTAATCCCATTAAGTTGCAAAGATTCAGTGGTGATGGGAAGGTGTTTGTAAAGGCATATTTTAGTTGCATCACAGTAAACCTTGAAAGTGAAATATATGTGGTTTGCAGTTTCTGTAGGATGGTCTCATCAACCATGGCTATAAATGACACTACAGTTAAACTTGGAGTAGGTGTATAAACATCTTGCTTAGATGGGAAGAGGTACTCTTAAGAGATTTGGTACACCTCATGTTAGGATAAATTATCCCTTTTATTTCTTATGGAAGTAACTGTGATCCAAATACATGAGCCTTCAAGAGCACTAGAGCGTAGGCGAGGCTAGGACTCTAATGTGTACATGGGAGGCTACCAAAAAAAAAAAAAACATTGCCATAAAAAGCGTTTGTTGATGACAGAAGCTCCTTTACTCACCAAACTGAAGCTGCTTGGGAGATGAAAAAACTAGTGAGAGAATGCTGGGAAGTGCATGATCTAAAGAGAGATAGCACAGAGAAAGGAACCTCTGCAGAGACCTAACAATTTGCAGGTATCTTCTGTTGTAGTTTCTTAGAAAAATTGCAGAAGCAGCTAATAAAATGGAGTACCATCATCCAGCAAAAATACCGTGAGTGATAAAACTGCCTTTGTGAAATGAAAGCTGTTGGTGTCACTTGCAAGTCAGTCTCCTATGCAGAAGATAGTGCACCGTGTTTCTCAGACCTACACAATCAGCTCTTCTTAGCAAGTAGGGAAACCTGATTCCTCCTCTCTAATCACACTTGGCAATTATAATAAATTCTTGGGGATTTTAGGGTCCTCTTTAAGGAGGACTGTGACTTTGCTCTAGCTTAGCCATTACTGCAGAGTAGCTAACTTAATGCTATGTGTATAGATACATACCATGTGGCCTTCAACTATCTTGCTGTTCGAGCTAACTTAATGCTATGTGTATACATGTGGCCTTCAACTATCTTGCTGTTCCACATCTACTGCAAGTGATTACATAAATTCCTTAAATAATTTCTAACATAAGAATGGCATATTCAGTCAATGATTTTTCATGTAGAAGCTATGAAGGCCCATGAGGAGCTTTGATATCAAAGGCATGAAGTTCAAAATCTGTGAAAACTATTTTGTAAACAGTGCTCAATTTCTGTGACGTGCAGCAAAACAAAGTTTGGGAGCTGAGCAGGATTGGGAAGGAACATTGCTGTGGGCTCACAGCCCTATCCTAGGATATTACAGGATATATGATGACAATGGGAGCCTGGTAGAGCTAAAAATCCCAGGGTGTGAGTCAAGTTTCATGGGGGTTTAATGAGGCAGTATCTGTTTTCAATATATTGTTCTGCAGTTGCCCACTGTGGAGTTCTAAGTCATCATGTGGTTCTGGGCGCTGATAGCACAAGACTACTGAATTAATAGTGGTAATGTGGTAGTTACTATGAATAGTGGTAATAGCAGATTGATTAATTACTATTAATAGTGGATAGTGGTTTCATCTGTACTTGCTGTCCTTGTGTTTTCTTAGAGCCTCTCCAATTTGTCTACTCCTTGGTCATCTTTTTCATTCACTTACACAAGTTACGAAGCCATTTGGCACTTCCTGTTCCCTTCAGGACTGGAGGAAGGTGTTTTCCACTTGGTTCCTTTGCTGCTTCTTCCACCCCTGGTTCATCTAATTTTTCTGCAAAATACCTGCAGCTTCTATTTAAAATCTAGACTGGCTTGAAAGCTCAGAACTGAAGTAACAAAGAGCAGAAGTCAAAGATGCAAAGCCAAATTTCCCGAGTGCAAGCGAAAAATGGCAGTAAGGGAGAGAACAAGAATTAATCCCATTCATCCTGTCCTCAGGCGGGCTTCATTACACTTGAGCCATTCCAGCATGGGTGGTTAATATTAACTTATGCAACACAGGTGTTGTTCATTGCTGGCTTCAGATTTCCTGCAATATTGTAAATATGAGGTGCTTTCATTAGTGCTTAGACTGCTGTTACCTTTAAACTGAACGAACCATCATGTTTTATTGATGTTTTGCTAGAAAGCATCTTAAAAGATGGATCTAAGCCATGTTTTGTGAGGCCATTTTTAGTAATTATCAATGAACTGCAGTGCCACAGTCAGTCAAGACGAGGAGGAAGATGAGTTGCCTTGGAATCAGAATTGCCTACGGGTTGGAAATATCAGATATCTCAGGGCGAAGACGCATTTAACTGCATATGTTTTAACGAACCTGGTGTGTGGAAGGAGGTGCGGAGTCGTGGCACACAATATTACTGCTTTCTAAGTAATTCCTTCTCTAAGGGATAGTGCCCTAAATTCAGGGTGGTGGTTGTTCAGAAAGCAGGTACATTTCCTTAATACAAAGAAGACCCTAAAGCTTGCATATTGTCTTAGTGCTAAGATAGTCTGTTCAAGAACCCCCTGCTAGACAGACATATTGTATCAAATTTTTATTGTAATCAACCTTTCCCTTTCCCATTTAGGCTGATGCACCAAACCCAGGGCTTATTCCAGATGCAGATGCAGTAGGTGTAACAGTTGTGTTAATTACATGCACCTATCGAGGTCAAGAATTTATCAGAGTTGGCTACTATGTAAACAATGAATATACTGAAACAGAACTGAGGGAGAATCCACCTGTAAAACCAGACTTTTCTAAGGTAAGACATACTGATAAATTCCATAAACATACTTACGTCCAGAAGTTGTGTAATAGGGTTTCTTACCAACTTTATTTCTACTAAGGCGGGGGATTCTTGGACTCATCTGTTCATTTTCTCATAGAAATTATACCCTTATTTTGGTTTGAATGGTGGAACATTGGCTTCTTATAATTGAACTTGAAAACAACTAATTGTTTCCTACAACTGATTGTCCAGTTCTCTTTTGTTCTTATGAACAGTTAGCTAACTTCTATGAAAAAGAACAGCAAAACTGTCATGCATTTGTGTAGAAGATTCTTAATTTCTATTTGAGATGGAACTTAACTGTATCTCTGCTTGAATATTTATTAAACCCCTTTCTTTGTAATGGATGGGAAATAGCTCGACTGGATTGGGAAAAAAAATACATGTGATACCACCTCAAAGGAGAGAATGATGGTTATCCATTTTGAGCTGGGCACAAGTATAATCCCTGTATTTTCTTCCCTCTCAGCTTCAAAGGAATATTTTGGCGTCTAATCCCAGAGTCACAAGATTCCATATTAACTGGGAGGACAACACCGAGAAACTGGAAGATGCAGAGAGCAGTAATCCCAACCTACAGTCGCTGCTTTCCACAGATGCATTACCGTCAGCATCAAAGGGGTGGTCAACATCAGAAAACTCACTAAATGTTATGTTAGAATCTCATATGGACTGCATGTGACTAACCACCATCATTTTGGTACTGTACATGTGTTAAACTGCAAAAACTACCAGAACTATTTTCCCTCAAATTCCATAAGTACATAGTTGACAAGCAATGTGAAGAACTTGTTTTAAAACATCTTGTAGAAAGTTTATAAAAAACAGTATTTGAGCAAATTGTGGAATATAAATACAATTATTTTTAAGTAATTGCTTTTTTTCTCTAATGTGTTACTCTATTTGGTCTAAACCAAACCTGATTAAAGTATACATAGTCTTTTTTCCCTCTCTCCCCTTTACCTTGTAAGCACTATTAAAAGCTAAAGACTAAGTTCAAACATTCAGGCAGAATTAAGCAATAATGGCTTGTCCTCATCTCTGATACTTGGAATGGCAAATATAAAGTGCCCTTAATAGCAGCTTAAGAACAAAGCTGTTATTAGATGAAGCTCAAAGAAAAAAGTGCTCAAGTATACATGTGTGTATATATGTATCTCCGAAAATGTCCTATTAGTATGAAAGCAGACTGCATTGTATAATTTTAGGTGCAAGCTTCTTTTCTTTTCAAGGCACATACTTGTTACTTAAAGCATGCACTTTGAGATTTGCCATCTGCTACCTCAGATTTTTGGACTTTCCATTTTTAAAAAAAATCTCTTGCTGCTTGCTGTTCCACAATCAGTTTGTGGTTTATGGACAATGTTTCATTTAGGTTTGCTGAGGTACCCACTAAAGAACCCTCTTTCAGTCCCTGTAATAGTACTCCTAGTTGGTTGGAAGGCTTCAAGCAATTACTAGAAAGTTAAACATCAATAGAAATGGTGTAAATACTTAATGTTCTTCTGCAAGATGATTATGTACAATTGCTGCTTGGTAATTTTCTTAAAGTATGCTTTATTCTTACAGTCTTTTTAAGTAGCAATAAGGAGTGTAAATGCCTTGCTCTTTTTCAGTTTTCTAAACACCTGCAATTTAAGACATGTCAGTTCTGTGTACTCCCTATGGCACTGGTACAAATCAAGCTGCAGACAGTGTTGTGGCAGGCACTGCAGCCTCAAGAATCCAATGCCTGCCCTGAAGGTCTTGCAGTGAAGCAGCTCTCTTACCTGAGGCATCCTTGAAGATAAGAGAACTAGGGAGTAAATTGTAAAGACTTATGACTATTATGACACTTAACAAGTTAGTTACTCCTTCCACTCCTCATCAGCCTTACTATAAATGTATATTATATGTGACTACCTAGGCACTTAGAAATGTAACATGTCCTGTGGGATTATAATCATGTGGTTCACTAGTTACAGGTAACCAGAAAGGCCGTGAGCCTTTGTGGGTTCTAGGCCCTTTAGGTAAAGCTGAAGGTCTTGATGCCTGGCAGACACTATTGCTCTGAGTAAAAGTAGGAACCTAACAGGGATGAAGATGTCCTAGGCAGTTAGCATTTGTGTCTTTCACATCATCAGTGAAATTGTCTTCTTTTATAACACATATGTATACATATATATCTTAAAATCAAATTTTCACTGAGAGGCTGAAAGGAACAACTTGATCTAAATGTACATGAACCTGCTTTTTTTATATGGAAAGCCAGGAATGTGTATCATCGTGGAATGTGGAACTTAGGCTATGTGGAAGCCTAAGTGTCATGTATGCTCTTGAAAATGTCCCTGAAAGTGTTAAAAGGAGAACTAGCAATTTAAAAATATTAACACTTAAGTAGCTGTATCATTTAACTGGTACCCAAACCCACCTGTTACTTCACTTGCAATTGCAAATTATGTCAACTCTCTAAGAAGATATCTTTTGATTTTCATTTATATTAACACTTCAAGATATACAGTGACATTTCATTTTTTTAATACCCTCTGTTGTTCTATTTAAGATATCTCTTAAATGTATGCATTGTAAATAAGTTACCTGCTGAATGGCTGACCAGCTAATGAGGACAAACCTGATTTAAACTCCAAATAGTATTTAAAATCATAATAGTATTTCAAACCCTTGTCCTTGTTGATACTAATGTTTTAAATGAAAGCCTAACCACGTGTGAGCATAACCAGCACCCATCCTCCAGCAGCAAGCAGGCTTGTTCCATGCACATGCTACACCTTGATGGAAACCAACTGCATCCCTATGCAAAATACTCAGCAGCGCTGCTTCACCCAGCAAGCCAACAGGAGAGAAGTCTTTAGAGAAATTCTTTAGAGAAATCAGAGACCTATTGTTCTGATTGAGAGAGAAAGAGAAAATCCAGCTTTGCACAGGTGAACGTGGGGGACCCTAAACTTTGAACTGGACCAGGTGGACCATTACACTGCAATGGAACTGACCTGGCACACATACTAGGTATAGCTGAGCTATCCCTTACAGGAGCTAAGAAAGTCATGTCCCTGTGCTTGATGAAAACTAAAAAAGAGCAAATGTGCCTCGCAGTCTTTGTAAGAGAAACTTTCTGGGTAGGCCTTCTGAAACACACTGAGCATGCCTTTCAGGTTTTCCACAGTTTGCCCCTTCTTGGCACTCCATACAGGTTTTGCAAATGTCACATTTCCAGGCAAAATCAAACTCGACAGATTTCAAATTTAAGAAACCGAATTTCTGCTCTGCAGCCTTGATCATCAGGCAATATCACAGCACAAACTCAGTGGCACGAAAATATAGTGGATTTAAGTGATGCCTGTACAGATGTGTTCGTTTTGGTATCTAAAGCTTCAAAACAGATTTTTTTAATGTGACACATGGACAACTAGTATAGACAGTGTAATGTTACAGTTTCCGGGTCAAAGATGAGCTCATCCTCCCCCAAACCTTTAGTTGCAGAGGCCACCAGGGAAAGGAAATGCTATGGCTTCCATTGCCAACAAGGCAGTGATGAACTACACTATTTTTACTCTAGCTAGACTCAGTTCAATTAGATGACTGTCATGATACTCATCAGACAAGTAAGAAGTAGATGGATCAGACACACCAACATCACGGATGAAAAACATGTTTTTTATGTTTAGGTTAGTGGGGGGCACCTCTTCCTCTCGGAGTCACTGTGATTCATTGATGTATCATCTTCCATCTAAATCAGTCTGACACTGTTCCAATTTGAAGGGGTCAGAAAGACAGATACCAGCTTTATCATAACGGAGACATAAAGTTTAACTTCTCCAGTGGCTCTTAGAGCTCTGCTGAAAAGGCCAAACCTTAGTCCTGGTTTCAAGGCTTCAGCAGCTCAGATATTGGCTACAAAAGCCACAGTGACCCAGTTCTGAGCCCATTGCTAGTTTGTATCCTTGAGATTCAAAGTGCAGGAGGGACCTGATGGTCTGGTCCGCTAACTCCCTCTCTGCAGAGGATTGCCCGCTGTCACCTGAAGGCGGGAGCAGGAAGGAAAGGGAAGAACCCTCATGCACGTGCACTGCAAGCAAATCTCCATCTGCCAGAGAAGGAAAAAGCAGAAGCTACCTGGGGCTTCTATCTATCTGAGCAGCTACAGGAGACCTTCCCCGTAGTTCCCGAACCCTCCTGCCACTTGGGTGTAATGCAGGGGCCCTGCGCTTGTCGGGCCACGTCCTGTCGTTTTGCTGAGAGCCACAGAAGTTAGTTTCATTGGCAGCCATGGAGGACTGCTTGGATTAGGCCTTTCAAATTGTGATTATGTCTCCTTCTGAAGTTCTTTTTTTTTAAGGCAGCATGAAGTAGGCTACAGAAGACAGATGAGGAGAATTTTGTTTTCTCAGCAAAGAAGAACATCTAAGGAGGAGGAACCAGCCAGAGTCAGTAGGGAGCCTGTGCTACAGGCAAAGAACAGGTTTGTAACTCGGAAAGCAAAGGCCCTGGAAGGGAGGGAGGATACACATCGGTGTCTGCAGCAGTCAGAGGGAGGATGGGGCACCCAAGACCATGGTGTGGGTGATGTGACTGGCCCTCCTGCAGACAGAAAACCTGAGCAAGTAGATCCTCAAGCTGCAGGCCAGAGCTGATGGAAGAGGCACCAGCACTGTTGTGTACACAGCAACGTGAAGAACTCACTGAAATGCTGCGCTATGAACTTGAGTAGTTCTCGAGTCTCCCTCCAGAGATCCTTTGGATCATGAGATTGTAAGGAGAGCTAGCTCTTAACACAGCAGGGTCCTCTGTTTTGTTCTCGGCTCCTAGAAGGATGTGGCAAATCTGCGCTGGTGCAAACGGGAAGGAAGCAGAAGACTTCACAGTGAGGCAGGGGAAATCTTGAAGACCTTTAGGATCACTCTCAAGATCTGCTGCTTGGAATGGCAGCCGTTTCCCTAGCAGAAGGAGAGTCTCTGCAAGGCCTGCCTCAGGGGCCTTACACCTGAACCCACAGCACGGGACCCACAGCGTTTACTCCAGCCAGCATGACAAGGTGTACTGGACCTGCAGTGTTTCCACAAGGTTCTTTATGCAGCCCGTGTGCGGAAGGACACAACAAGGAACAAAACTGCAGAGCTCCTAATGGACAAATACCATTGGGAGGTGGCAGAGTGACTGGCCAGACCTCCTGAGAGCCCTGGACTCGCCAAGAGCAGCCTGTGCTGGGCCCCGTCCTGCCATGGTGACACACCACGCTGATTGGGCTCCAAGGAAAATGTGGGATTTTCCTACTAGGGATGATCTGGGGCAATGTGCTGGAGCAGCGTTATGGCTATAGGGACCCGACTTCACTGCAAACCAGCTGTTTAAACTCAACAGTAAGGCTGGAACCCAAGGAAAACCCCAGTAAGTCTTTCCTTCCTGAAAGCTCTGTATTCTTGCTAGGGAATAAAGGCATCCAAGTGACTCCTTGACATTCTCAGACAAGGTGTTAAATAGGAAGAAATAATCATGCCACTTTCAAGCATTTCTGATCACAAATCTAGGTCTCACTATCCTTTTGGAAACCACACTCATAATATACTCACAGGGCAATAGAAAAACGGAATCAGGAGATTTCCAAAGTAAGATCTGATAAGGAGCTACCAATAGACAGCCCCTAAAAGAATTACAAATCCTCCTTGGATTGTCAAATGATTTTACATCTCATTCTTTCATTTTCTAAGATTACTGCCCCATTATCCAACTTGCAGAAAAAAAGTCCAGAAGGAAAACATAATTTGGACAGAAGGTAAAAATGTTTTTGACACTTTAACACACTAGACCTACTACAGCTAGGCTTTCAGAAAAGAACTTGCAGGACAAATGAAGCATCTTAGGTCAGCAGCAGAGCAGGGCACATTCTCTGTTCAGTGCCACCTGCCCCTACAAGGGTAAGGATTTGAAGGGAGGCACAAAGACAGTCACTGCGTGAGCGAGTGCTGGCCAAAAGCCACCGGACGTTGAGAGGGAAACTCAAGTTCCCTGCAAGGAAAGGGGCGCTTGGGAGGAGCTCGGCCGGCCCAAGCGCTTTTGTTCTGCCGGAGGGGCCAGTGAGAGCGCCAAGGAGCCCAAGGAGAAAGGAGCCTTGGAGCCTCCGGGCTTGCTCCTTTGCCCACAGCCCTCACCCCACTGATGCTTTGATAGAAAAAAAAATGCTCGTTTAAAGAAGTTTCCTCTCATAGGAGGGGAGAAACTGTTAATTCCAAGTATGCCATTCTAGCAAGGAAAGCAAAACAACCCAGTAGTTCTCTGAACTCACCATTTGGAGCTTCTGCACGAAGAGCAAGTTCATAAAATCAGTGTGTTAGGTACAAACATACTGAGAGGCAGGATACTTCTCTTACAGGATGACAAGGAGAAGGATCCAAACGCCAGGGCTAGAGATGAAAGCCCCAGTCCAGCAATTCTAACCATGGAAAGGGTCCCTGAAGTTAAACTAGCGTTAATTAGATTTCCAGCTAGGATCCAAGTTTCATTTAAGATGAAGGTCCTTGAGAATTTCAAGGTGGAAGCTTGGGGCACATACTGTAAATTCTGAGAAAAGAGAGGGGGGAAGATTATTTAAGTGGATCTAAAGACTCCAGAGGAGCCTTTCACAAAGCAGACTCCATCTCCAGGCACCAGGAGAGCTGTGTCTATGGCGCACACCCCGCAGCAGCCTCGTGCCCTGCGGTACCGACTGGCACAGGAATGTCTTTGAACGCAGCTGCCACGGCGGAGCTGGAACGCAGAGCACGGGGCAAATAAAGCAGAGTGGGACATGTGGTGAGGAAGGCAACACCACCAACATCACCAGGAGCAGCGGGTGCAGGGTGGTAACGACCGACAAAAGGGGGCAAGGTCACACTGAAACACACGGCAAAACATCACTGCAGGGCACTGCCAGTCCCCTGGCAAAAACTGGCATTATCCAGCATGTCCTCGGTTTAACACAGAACAAAGGGTAGAGAAAAGGTTATACTGAGCTAAAACGTTCTCTCTGGCTTCTTTCCAGAAATATTTGTCAACAACTTGACTGGAAAACTAGAGGCACTTGTCTTTCATAACAAATTTCCTGCATGCAAGCATGTAAGTAAGTTCAACATCATGTTTCAACATCACTTAAATAAGTCGTTGCACTTGCACAGCTATGAAAACCGAGTCCACACACGTACGCATACCTAGAAGAGGGGAAGATTTATTTTCTGCTTTTCCTAGGCATAAACAGTGCTGCTTCCCAGAAAAAAAAACTCACTCAAGTTAGATGTGCTGAGACCTTTTTTTTTCCCCCCTAATTATTTCAAGATGTTTAATGTAACAGTCATATGCTCAAATGGAATAATTTATGGAGGTGATCTAAGCCTCTACATACTGTCCCCAGAAAGAATTTATAAAGATTCCTGGTATTTTCAGCCACCTGGGACATATCTAAAGTTAAAAATGAAAATAACAAAACAAAACAAAAACAAAGAAACAGAATCAAATCGCCTCTGCTCTCCAGAGCCATCCCTACAAATCCTCGGCACCCAGTGTTTTCAGAGAGTGAGCAGAAACCAAACTGGCTTCCAAACACTAAAAATACAGGTGGAGATGACACTCAGCCCTGAGAGCGGCGAGAGGCGCCCCTGGACGCCGGCTCGTGCCGCGGCTCCGCGGCCCTTCCCCACGCAGCCCCCACAGGCCCCACGTTCCTGGTCCGCGCTCGTGCTCCGCACGCTGGTGCGAAAAGCAGAGTGTTCCCCTCGGGCAGCACGTACCTGCACTGGTAGATCCGATTCCTGCGGTGAGCACGGAGCGGGGGGTGATCTTCACCGCGTACTTGAGGAACTGGGATTTCCCCGTGCCCGGGTCTCCGACCAGCAAAAGGTGAGATTCCCCTGGGGGAAAAAGGTTCATGTAGGAGGATGTGGCACACACACACAGAGAAAGATGCACACAAAATGCTTTGGTTTAAGTAATATTTTTCATTCTTTATCTAAGCACTACCTCAGCTCTACCTATAGGATACGAAAAATAATTTTCTTCAAGACTGTATTACTTACTGGGTGCCATAAAGGCGATAAATCTAAAAATTTAAATACAACGTCTCTAACTTTCTTCAGCTGCTGGAGCATCAAGAAACTATCGTATGTATATATACACAAATAGTATTTTAGAATTATTATGACCTACATAGACTGTGACCTGCGTCCCACCTGGCACACAGCATATCTGCCATCTAATAACAACAGGAGGAGAATCAGCAGGCAGAAACCTTGCAGAAACAGATTGAAGTGAGATGTGCTGACAATCACAGATGGAAAATGGAAAAATCTGGCACTAGGAAGTAAAATGAATCCTTTCATTCTTCCTTCAGTGTACTACAGTGATCCATATTAAAGAAACATTAATATTCCATCCTTTGATGCTAAATACTGCTGGGAATATTCTACTAGATGTCATTTCAAGACGTCCCTTCTACCACAAAAAAGTGAGCTTATGTTTTATCTCAAGCAATTGCCTTTCATACTCTACATAACTGAATCCTGAAAACACGCTCTCAACGGATTTTATTTGGGAAAAATTAATAAAAGAGAGGAAGTCAGACGTGTACTTTATTTGCCTGAGATCTGGAGGAAGAGTCAGCTTTGGTGAAAAACCGCTCTCCTGGGGCGAGCGGGATGGTTATCCCTGTGCCACGGCACCCGCCAGCGCCACCGCCAGCTTCACCAGGTACAGGCCGAACACCTGCGGGCACAGGCTGCCCAGAATCTCATTCCGCCCTGGAACGGGAACAGAAGGAAACGACGCTCAGCGTTGCCCGGAAAGCAGAACTTGGTGCCAGGCAGCAGCCGTGCTGGATTGGCCGAGCTGTGCGCTCACACGTATTCCTTTGAAACACCCCCTCGACAAGTGGCGTGCTGCACAGTTAAGAAAACTAAGTCACATCTAAAGCAAAGTATTCTGGCCTAAATCTGTGCACCACATTTCCGTGCAGACATGGTGTAGCTCATTTCCTCTTTACTGTCCTGAATCTCCTTCTCCTTTGACCCATCTGTACCCTCCATCTCCTCCTCCCTCTCATATTCTCTTCCCAGCAACAAAATGTTTCAGTCTGCTGCGACAATTTTGCTGGCTTGGGAGGTGTGTAACAATTACATCTGTCCTTTGAAATTCTGATACTAACAGCACATAAGGGACCACAGTTTTAATACCATAAACTGCCTTCACTGCTAGGCCATAGACCAGAGGAGCCTATTTTGAGTTCTTAGCATAACATTTTAAATTTAAATGCAAGTCCCTGAAAACCATAAGATAGATGTGGTAAAATACGTAGAGACCTAGCGGATGCCTTGAGGCAGGTGTCTCTTGTGCAGTGACTAAGCTCTGTCTTTGGGAGATCTTGGTGTGACACAGGGACACCTTAGGCTCATCAATCAAGTTTTATCTTTGCCCTCAGCAGAGGGGTTGTAATTCAGAGAAACGGTGTGGAAGGGACAAGCTGGGTAGCCAGGATCCTTCCAGCTCCAGCCCCAGTTCTCCTGCAGCTCCCTCACAGCTGCTTGTTTGTTCTGAATGAGAAACACTGCACCAAGCCACACTGCTCACGCCAGGCTTTCCAAAGTAAGTCGTCCCAAGTACAAAGGATTAATTGGGACCTTCACAATGGATCCCGAATTTCTTTCTGAACTGTTCTAGCAGGTGGGAAATATCCTCTATCCAAAGAGCAGCAGGCTAGCCCTTAAACTGCTTTCTGGAACATGCAGTTCTGAAGAATTCCTTTGCTTTTGAAGACTGCCAACTTATTATATCAGTGCTCTTAACTTTTGTGCTAGTGTGGGCAGTTTTGCTCCCTGCTTTTCCTCCCTGTTGGTATTTTAAGAAGATTAAACTTGTTTCAGAGTTTTGAAAAGACAAAGAGTATTGGGATGAAACAGTTCCATTATGTAGGTCCTAACCAGCCCACCGAGCTTTCCTGCACTTCAGGGAGAGGCATCACATGTGCAGAGGACCAGAGGTCCTGATCCAGCCCCGGGCAGCTCTGAGCTGCTTTGCTGCAGAGCAGGAGCAGTTGAGGAGCCATCCTGCTCTGCTAAACACTCTGGAAGCTCCTGCAAATTGGTAGCCTCTTCCTAAATGTGCTATGAGCTCCCCTAAAGCATCCAAGCATTAGCTAAAAGATGGGATGTGCTAAGCTCAATGACAAAGATTCTGAGCTTGATTTTGCATGAAAATGCAGAGAGTCTAATGCTTAATTTCATAGTCAATAAAAGTAGGGTTTTTTATTTTTATTTCTTGATTATAAAACACCCTTCTATTTTTTCCCTGATACCTGCCTTATTTCTCATTTCTTATTAATAAATGTTCCACAGAACATTTGAATGGAAAGCTAAAAGAAGAAAGACCAAGACAGCACATTTGGTACTGTGCCTTCAGTAACTTTTAAGTAAGAATTTCATGCTTCTGTACTGGGAAAAATATATTAATAGGATAATGGGGGAAAAAAAATGTGGTCAGCTTCAGTATTTTCACTCCTGACTTCATATACGTCTGAACACGAGTCCTACCTTAAAATTTTCACTTACTCACCTGCTAAGGGATCATCCCTGTGCTTTTCCCAGAAGTCTGTGAATTCCTTGCGGACTTGGTCATCGATGGTGACCCCCGCGAGCTGCTCGTTGTTCACTTGCACGTAGTTGGCTTTCAGCACGAGCTCCACGTCGCAGCGCGCGTCCTGGTGGAAGGGCTTCCACCTCTGCATCACTATTCCGTACACCGTGATGTCATCTCCTGGGGGCAGCAGCAAAAACTCATCAAATACTAGTTCCCAAGGGCATGCCCTGTGTCAGGCAGCTGCAGGGCAGCTCAGATCCTGTGCTATAGTTACTGAGGTGAGAAACCAAAACCCCCAAGCAGCAGCTTCCTCCAGTCACTGGAAGTCTAACCCAGGCACGATGGGGATTGCTCATGCCCTTATGCCTGGGGTAGAAGGTTACTCTGTCTTTCCATTCTGATCACGGTAGGTGAATTCTTGGTTTTGACTAACTTGGCACAGGGTTAGTAAATCTAATAGAGAGAAGAGCTTTATGAGTTTAGTGAAGAAACAAGCATAGAGGAAAGGGAAAAATCTCACTAAACTGTAGAAACTCTTCTTTCTACTAAATCTACCACCCTCAAATCTAGCCAAAACTGAGACAGTAGGGCTGCTGAAAACTCCAGTGACCAATTCCAGTACTAGTGGTGAACATGCAGGCCACAGCACTGCTCTGAGAGCACAGTCAGCCACCAACACCAAGCTCCCTGTGGGGATGGTACCAGAAGCTTAGATTTTAACGACTACATTCTGCAAATTTTCAGCTCATTCTTCACACATCCTCCCACCAATTGGCTTCCTTCTCGAAAGCCAGGTACCTTCGCCCCCCTGCAGCGTTCCTTAAGCAGGAGGTTGGGCTGCATGGCTTTCTGAGACTACAGGGGGGCATCACGCTCTCCGCTTCAGCCCCTTCCAGGTGGGCCGGTTTCCTCAGCAGACTTGGCACTCTGAGGCTAGTGAGCCTTGGCGCGTGCTCCGCGCACCGCAGCACGGCACGTCCTGAAACGGACCCAGCCAACACCCAAGGTGTGACACCCTTGGGAGCCTTTGGTATTTTCTACCACACTCCTCAACTGCCACGTTAACTTCCAGCCGGGACACCAGCGTGGCGGATGAACGCGCCTCGTCAGGCCGCAGCGCTGACACCCTGCTGGGCAAAGAGTCACCTCGGGTGGAAAACCAAAAGCGTCTGTGGTACCAACACATGTGATATGGTGCGTGCTCACCAGACTTGCAGCTGTCCACGAGGTCATCTTCTAGAACCACCACCATGCAGCGGGGGATGCTTCCCACAGAGAGCCTCTGCACCTAGCGGGGGGAAAGGAAACGCACGTGAGAACAGCACCTTCTCAAAGCTGCTCTTTCTGAAGGACCCGTGCTCCTTGCCTGGAACTAGGATCAATCCTTGCTTCTTCCTCACAGAACTTTTGTGTGTCACATACCAATAAACATGTCACTGCCACCACGAACTTCGTAAGGGAACTTATGGAAGCAGAACCGGGCAGTGAATTAGCTGGGGGTGCTGTGTGATTTCAGTATCCTGCAGGAGACAGCTCCCTGAAAGAGGTCATCTGAAAAAGTTGACCTTTTTTGCTATGATTTGAGACAGTCTTCAGACACTTCTTCAGTAAGCAAAGCTGACTCTGGGTACTGAAGCATACCCAGGGGTTAGATAACTCTCCACTGAATTATTCTATACGTTATTCTGGTATTTAACCACAATTTGACAGGTTGGGAAACAAGCTTGCACCTAAGTGTCAAGGATTAAATCAACAGCGGAAGAAAACACATGACACCCAACAGGAGGAGTGTATATTAGGCATAATGACAAGTGGGCCCGTTACTGTTGCAATTCTTTTTCTTTTCACCAGGGAAAAACCTATGCAAGTTTGTCACGGTCTGTTTCCATCTAGAAATCTTTTTGTTGTACAAAAGAGCTTGCAAGTGCTAAAACATACGCAGCACAAAGAACAACCAGAACTAGAACTCTAGAACTCTAGGTTCATTCACTCCCTGCTTTACCCTTGTGCATCCTCTGCGCGGCTGCAGGCGGTCTGCATCGCTGTCACTACTAGTGTCACATACGCAGTTACTGGCAGCACTAAGTGGGAAATACAGGTGAAGTTCACTTTGCTCACGTGTGCAGCAGGCCCACGCTGCTGAAAATCCGTCCCACCATAAAGATTTTTGTGTCACACAGTGGGGAAAAAAATATCCTCGCATAAACCATATGTCAGAAATGATCATAAACTGAATGTGCAACACAGGACCTAACTCCTAGAAGTATCTTTATTCCTTCATATTTTTGCTATTCTGAATTTTCAAATGCTTCCTCTCTAATTTTATATATTTCTGGTTTCATAGTGTTAAGATGCAGACTGGGACCTCCTAATTTATAAAATCAAATCCTTCAATCAACTGAAGACATTTAAGACACTGAACATGCAAGTAATCAACTGTTTCTTACTCCAGCTGCCCCTGGCACCACAGGAAGCCGTGTTGAGCACCAGCATCAAGTACCATAAGCGCTCGGACAAGCAACACACTTGGTATTATAAGGGCTGAACATGAGAATTTAATCTATGCACTGACTCTAATCAGCGCATTCCTAACTCTTTAATTCTCCAACTGCTGGGGTAGTCAATTCTCTGGCATCTTTTGGTCTACTCAGGCTTTTTTTTTTTTTTTTTTTAAATAACAGCAGAATCTATAGGACTTTACAGCTTATCTTAGTATGTAAAAACAAACAAAAAGGCAATAATCTTAATCCTGACCTAAGTATGAGCAATATCATTAAAATTAGTTGAGTTAAAACAGCATAAGCCCCCAAATGCCTCCTTTAGATATTTTTTTCTCGTTGTGCTCCAGACATTGATGCCCTGACGCCCCGCGCTTCCCCCGCACGTCCTTTTCACCTGCTCCTGAATTTTGATTTCCTGGTAGTCTCTGCAGCTGGCGGGCGCCGAGGCGGTGCCCGAGAGGCAGGTGAAGGCGGTGGAGCCGCAGCCCTGCTCGTTGCGGCAGGCCGTGGGGCGGCACACGGCGTAGTACTGCTCGAAGTCGGCGCGCACCGCGAACACGTGCTTGCACTTGTTGCAGATGTAGCTCCGCTCAAACTCCAGCACCTTCACCAGGCTCGTCCGGATCACGGTCCCGGTGACGGACAGGAAGTGTCCCACGTCCCGGGTTTTTGGGATGTGCTCTCGGGTCAGCTCCGGGCAGACGGGCAAACCTGGTAAGGGCAGATATGTTCAGCGCGAGACCACGCACGGACAACACACCCGCAGTGCAAGGGGAGCACAAGCCAGACGTGCGGGTCGTTACTCCTTTCACGAGCAATGTCATCTCAACAGCTTGTCTGGGGCATCATAACTGTGACTCACTGGCCTCCAATACTGACAACACCCTCGGGCGGCCGACAACAGAACACACAGACATTTTACTCCCCCTGCTCTTGCCTGGGGATGAATAGTCATGAACAGCACCTCACACTCACGGAAAGAGATCCTGATACTGTTACCTCGAACTTTTGGCAAATGTCATTGATTCCATAACTGGTTTATGTGAATTACAAAATTTTACTCGAGCTGCCTTGTTGCGGTTCTGTGTTATTTCCTTGGTTACACAGGCATAATCCATAACCTCGGGTGGATGCTGAAGTCTAAGCAAAGCTGCGAGCGCTTGACCTTAACAGCACAGCCCATAGCGGAGAACCTTGAACACAAGGAGGGCAATAGAAAGGGAATATAAAGGGATCAAGTGCACAACCAAAGCAAATTCACTTGTAAGTGCAAATTAACACGGACAGAACATTTTCGTGGTGCTCCCTCCGCTCCAATTCCAGCCCAGCAGCCAGTTCTGTGCTACCCGGATCCTGCTCCTGTGTTTGTCCATGTGGACAAACTTAGCTCCATCATGGATGAAACCTTTAGGGAGATCAATCTAACCCAACAGCCTACAAAATCCTTTGTAAAAATAAAGGGACTCTGCAATACATGCAGCTGAGCATAACATCAAAACAACTGCCTCTTCAGGAGTTACTAAACAAACTGCAGGGGAAGTGTAAAGTTAATAATTATCAACTTGAAGAGAAATTGCCTTCTCTTAAAATATTTTCTTACAGTTTTCCTTTTGAAATAGAGCTAGGGAATGGAGAGAAAAATAATAAATGGGCTGGAAAATGATGTTTCTAAGGGAACCAAAAATACTCGGGCATTCAGGTCAAATCTGCTTAGTATCATCGGCTGGTAAAAAAAAAAAAAGAAACCAGAAATTTCTTTTTTTTTTTTTTTTTTTTTTGCTTCAGACACGCTAAAACCTTCCTTCTCGATTCTTTTAGAAAAGTATTTTGCCTTTTATTTGTGTTCTAACTATTTACACATTTCATCAAATCTGTTGGAACTTGTTATTCTCCCACAGGTTTCTGGTTTTCTTCAGGTTAGGCCAAACCCCAACCCAACCCAACCCCTTCTTTTCCGGCTGTTCTGCGGCTCCTTTCTGCCCAGGCCCGCGTCGGACGCGGCTCGGCGACGTTCCCGAACCCGTCGCGGCAGCGCCCGGGCGGCTGCAGGTGCCTCCGCGCACCGAGGGGGCACGCGGGGCCCCCGCCTCGTCCCGTCAGCCTGACCACAGCCAACCCTGGGACAACAGCCGGACCGCCCCGAGGACGGGGCTCGCGGCGGGGCTCCAGCGCGGAGCTGTACCGTGGGGCAAGGCTCGGCCACGGGCGCCATTTGTGACAGGGCTTGACCGACGTCTGCTGTCGGTCACGAGCCAGATCTGCTCCCAGCACTCGGTAAAACTGTCTCATCCCACCCGTTTTGCCTGGAGTCGCCTAAGGAATATGCAGACAAAACACGGCCGCGGGAGGAGCGGCCGGCGCCGGACCGGGCTGATAACGGCAGCGGGAACGGCCTGAGCAGACACGGCACAATCCTGCCCGCCGCTTCCCTCCTCTAACGCTTCCCCGCAGCTTGTGAAATAACCGCAGCTTTCAGTAAATACAGCCCTATTCTCACGCTGAAGCATGAATTTCAGAATGCTGTGGAAGAAGTTTTAATTCACTCCTATTTTTACAGGGACATCTTGGAGAACTGATATAAAAAGTTGTTTGTGGATGTCCTTTTATACCACAGTCTATAAGTGCATGTACCACTTAGATCGGTAGCAAAATCTTTTTTTTGCACCCTTCTTCCCTAAAAAAACGGACAAAATGTCACTAAAAGCGGCACACGGCGGTTATATTTCCGGCGTGCCTATTTTATCGATGCTATTCCTAATGGAATTTACCAGGGTGAAGCACAGGCATATTTAACATCCGCGGTTCATCCAAGCCCAAGCTGCCACGG
>NW_010580261.1:27876-39504 GCF_000705375.1 Tinamus guttatus
AGGCGCGGGGGCCGCAGCGAGCGCGCTACTGCCCCTGCAAAGCGTCCGGAGGAGCTTAAAGCTCCTTATAGAGCGCTCAGGGCCTCCCGTCCGTGCCTCTTACTAATGATGATGTGTGACTGCAACAGCAGTGATTGCTGCTGTAAGGTCTTCACCAAAAGGTGTACTGATTCTGTAATAAAAACTGCCAGAAGACGTGTATAAAATTCATACTTCGGTGTCACTTTTATTTGTGGAGGGGGAAATTAACGCACTTGATGCAAAACAAGGTCCTTTAGATCATTTATTTTCTGGTTATCATGTAACTTGAACACATAAAATAATTGCCTTAACCTACCTTAATTATACTAGGTAGGTATAATTACCTACCTAGATATTAATTTGAAGGTCAACAATGTTTTTTTCCTACACACATCTCATTAATATCTTTCATATTTACTAAGATTATTGTAAGAGATTCACCACTGTTACCTGTATTGAATATCTATTTACTCGTGAGGCTCTACCAGGAAGGTTTCCTAGATGAAAAATAAAGGAACTCTAGGAATATATGGACAAAATTGAAAAACTGTGTGGTGGGATTACAGATAATTTTAATCACTCATTTTCCTAGAATTTGTCTTCGTGGTTTTATCTGAATTGCTACTTGATATGCTGTCAGAAAAGGCAAATCTCTGTATTTCTTGAAGAGGAGGTTCTCTCTGTACTCAATTTCCGCTTTTTGTAGCCTAGACCTTCAAGCAACAGGAGGAAGCAGGAGGCACCAGCCTGCACCTACAGGAGCTAATTGCAACTGGTGGTGTGTAAAGGCTGCAATTAAGTAGTGGTTCCTGCAATAAAAACAATAATAAAAAAACTGTTTATAATTTTATTATTATGCAATAATAACAAAGTAGTAACAGTTACATGCTTAGCTGAGTAATGAAAGAGCAATGTGCAGTTCCTCGAAATAACCATAATCATAACCCACCCAAATCAATTTCTAAATAAGCTATAACAAATTATTTATAAATAAATAATCTTATCCTTAAGTACTACTCAGTTACTGAGAAGTCCCATTTCAGCTGCACCAGGAAAATGCATCTTGTCTATTCGAAAACTCCGTGAGTCGCCGGCCCTTTGGAAGTCTCAGTGCGGAGGGGGGCAAGGCAGAGCGATGCCGCTGAGGAGGGGGCTCGCGCAGGGCTAGCGGCTCCCTCACCTCAGCCAACGTCGTCACCTTTAGCTTTCAGATCGGTTCTGGCCTCTCATGTTTGTGGAGAAGAACATCCCGCTTTAAAACTCCTCCGTCCTTCCGCTCTGCAGAACGTGGTTCTCTCCTGAGCCTGAGGAGAGGCCCCCTGAGGGGTGAGCGCTGCCCGCTGAGGCCCCTCCGGCGCGGCACAGAGCAGCGGGGACACGTGAGGAGGCCTCGTGTTCCCCACGTCGGGTGAGGGGGCAGGAGCAGCGCGGCCGGGCGCCTTTGCGGCTGGACTCTCTGGTTTCAGTCTCTGGCCTTGTTTCATCTTTGTATAACAGTTGTGTTGTGAAGGGTGATGCCTCCTCCTTCACTGTGCTCAGCCGTGACAGCTGGAGGCTGGGGAGGTAGCTAAGGACTCCCCAAGCTTTTCTGTTCGTCTCCCGGGTGGAACTTGGGAGGCGTGATCATTTCCAAGAGGCCAGATGTTGGCAGTCGTGATGGAATTACGCTCTTGTTTTCCTAGGCTTCACTTTTGCTTGCTCCCTAGCAACTCTGCTATCAATATTTCTGGCAGCAGCTGCTTCTAACTGTGTTGAACTTGCTCTTCGTTCTGAATAGGTTTCTACACTGCGCTTAGCACCGAAAATAACAGAGCTGCCTTAGTGGCAGGCACGGTATAAACTCATCTTCAGGACTGCACCGGCCTCCAGAAGGATCAGCCATTTGCCTACAGATCTTACTGTTAACCTAGGAGCTTACAGGGCAATTTGTACAGTCCCTGAAGTCTGAAGCGACTGATGGTGTGTGTTTTAAAACGTTGCTGCTCATGCCGAGTGCCAGGCTGAGCCGCGCGGGTGGGTTCTGCTGTGAAGAGAAACCCACAGGTCCAGGAGCGGAGCCGTGGCCCCGCACGGCTCCCTCAGGGCGGGCAGCAGAGGCCCCCGCAGCTCCCTGCTTCCCAGCCAGCCATGCAGGACACCCAGAGCGCCCGTCACCTCCGCCGGGACGGCAGGTACCGCCGCTCCCCGAACCGCCGGCCTGCCTGGTTCCTCTTGTAATCTCTTAGGACTGCTCTCCCGCTGCCTTCGACCAAAAAATATATATATATATATAGAAAGGTACAGGTTTACTCTAAACACTGAATGTGCTGAAACAGCTGAAATCAGTCGATCATTATACATCTTTATCAGGAATTTATAAATTTATTTATAAATTTATTTATAATTTATTTATAGGAATTTATAAAGCTCAACTAATGCCTTGTGGCTAATGGTTCCCCGTGGCTTTCATCTGTATTTTTAATACATCCTCTTCATTCTGTTTTGGGGCTGTGAAAGGGTCAGTGCATCGGTTGGCCGCAGCAGGGAAATTTCATGCCTAAAACCAACATGAGCAGAACTTTGTTGTCTCATGAGAACCCAGGATTGTTAAGAAACCTACAGGAAACAAAACCTAGCGCTGGTCTAGCCCAGCAGACAAAATCCCAGCAGGGGAGCAGGGGTCCCCTTTGTCACAGGCTGCAAAATGCTCTTCAGTTCCTCGTGGAGCAGGATGCACCATAGGAAGAGCCCAAGGGAATAAAAGAAATTAACATCCCAGTCCTTGCAGCACCTGAGAAGCCATGGGGCAAAAGTGCTAGAAGATCATACTGTCAGGAAAAGAAAATGCTTAAGTGGCCCGTAGTAGTCTGGGCCAGCAGGGTGGTTCTTTGTCTCCCACTCTCGTGACATGTCTCCTCCCAAAGCTTGAGGAGATGCAGCAATGGGCAGCAGAAGCGGTGGTGGAGGAAAATCCCATGTGGGTGTTCAAGCTAGTTGAGGGAGACCCTGACGCATGGGATTACTAAAGCCCAAGACCTCTCGCAAACATCAGCGAGTCAAACCATGCCCCGGCGCGCTGCTGGTTTGTAACGGAGGAGCCGCGAGGTCGATGCAAGGTAGGAATCGCTCTGCCCGTCAGCGCAGGTGCCTCATGCCCCCTCAGGGCATCGCGCGTGGGACTTGGCAAAGGCCGCGCTCGTTCTCTGCTCCAAAGCACGAGGGCACTCGGAATAACGAATAAAGCCCTCTAATTCATATGGAGAGACTTCCAGGAACACCCAGCGAAAGAAACAAATACACTGACAAAACCAGGGCCTCCTCGGGAGGTTGGATGAGTCGGTACCTGGTGACTCGGGGATACAGCATTAAGGGAGGACGGGCATGTTCTTAGCAGAGGTGGTACCACACACCTGATTTTTGAAGTAATGCAGTTTTATGCATAACTCCATGCATTTATGTAATTATTACTTCTAATCACTGTAAAGTATCCAAAGAAATGAAGGTGTATTTGCATGACCAAAATATACTGCAAAATGAATCAGCTTTAGAACTGCAAACTGATTCCTCTGTGTAGTTACACACAAGGAAATGAAGTCATATTCCCATTTCAAGATTTTGCTGGGTGTATACGGATAAACAGAATGGGTGCCATGCCCAAATTCCAAGAGCATGTAAGAAAAACACCAGAAATTAAAGATTTATCTTCATTATAGTAAAAAAAAAAAAAGTTTTTACATTTGACCAGGAAAACTCTTAACAGTACAGAACTGAGATCTATTATCTCAGTGCAGCATCAATGAAATTTACCTTGGAACAGCACTAGGCTCATGTAACAAGATGCAGGTATATTTTAAAATAAGCCTTCCAGCAAGTGAAGGTCTGGCTTCCATCTAATACTGTAGATACATTTTCCTCAACTTCTAAAGGAATTGCTCATATCCTACAGTGTTTAAAGGGATCTTCAGAGTAAGTTAAACTGGACAAAAGGGGATGGCCATTGGTGAAAAGGTCATACACACAGGTAAACTGAGCAGTACATACTGAAACACAGGCCCATTCCTTAAGACTGATTATTAGTGACACTCTCACTAAGCACAGGATTCCTCACTGCTTTGTACTGTATCAATTACATCTTGTTACTTCCTTCTTCCATACAGAAGTATATGGAAGTATAATAATGATTAAAACACCAAATTCTTTCAAGTTTAGTCTTTGCCTTTTTTTTTTGGTGAATAAAATGGTAAAGAGTGGGAGGAAAATACATTTGTTAAGTGCTGATAGTCAGGAGTTAACAGACTTTAATGTTACATACAACAAATCTTGGGACTTCTGAGGGCCGAACGTTTTCCTACTCCTGTAAACAACACAGGCAATTTCACATTAATACAGTACTTCCCTATTCAGAGCTGTCTATTAAAACTACCAGAAATCATACATAACAAGACATCAGTTGTGAGCTTTTCCTAAGGCACTGGACACTGCCACACTAGGCGCAGAGCAGTATCATGGGATAATACAAAGTCCTATACTAATCTGAAATGATTATATCAGTCACATTTTTTAGGAATATATTTTACAGAGTTCTCCGTGCTCCTAACAGAACCTCAGTTTTTGCTAGTGTATTTTCCATACAGGACTGCTTGGACACTACCGTGCCTGCTGACTGCCCAACATGGAGCGCAGCGGTTCCCGACCGCCGCCTCCCAGGGGCAGCAACTTGTGTGTGAACCTCTGCTGTGAAAGCCTGCCAAAAACACCTATGCGAACAGGGAAACGGAATGCGAGCGTTTCTGACTCCTAACGGCCCTTTACAGCAAATAATTCTGTATGTAAAGATGTACAAATAAAGGAAGTAGAGGAAGGAGGAAAGCTGAGCCTTTTAAACAACTTGCAGAGCATGCAGGAAAAAAATACACGACACATTTCAGAACATTGTAACAAAATGATCTAGTGTATTTTATTTGGGTAACAGCCAAGAAATCTGTAATTTTGCCTAATATGGCTTTCTTCTAAAATTAAAAAGTTGCATATACCTACATTTGAGTCCGAGTACCGAAAAGCTGCTGTATACATCCTTAACTCAGGTCAGCATCACCAGAATACAGCTTTCAATGGAGTTTTCAAGCTGAATTACAAGATACAAGTTTTAAAATGTTCATTTAGAATATTTTATATTGTTTATATGAAAACATACAAATTTTTCATTTATACATATACTACATAGAAAATTCATTGCAATTAGCAAGTATCTTAATTTGGGTATTTACCTCTGTGCATATGGGAAAAAAGGATATAGTCAGGGCTTCAGAAGAAACAATAAAGTCCAATACCTTTGAATATGCCAACTTAAACATTATTTAAATAATAGCTCAAACAATTTTTGCTGCTTTTAAAAGATAAGAGATTCAGCTTAAAAATACATTCATAAAACAAAGAGACAATTTTCTCCCTGAGACTACCAGTGTGAGTTACTTTGTGGTAATCTTTGAATGAAAAAATATAAATATTAAAGACAGTAAGCTTTGTTTTTCTATATGCTGCCTCAAATTTCTGGAGTAACACTGGCATCATAAAAGGTGTAGACTGGAGAATCATGCTTGCTGGCCGAAAAAAGCAGGTGATTCATAGATTAGTTGCAGAAGAAGAAAAAACATCTTTAATATAGGCAACAGACTGTAAGATTTAATGAAAGATCTATATCTTGGAGTATGTATAAATAGATACATTTTTGTTTTTGCATTTCAGGCATGAATTTTATCCAAAGCAGGACAGGAAGATCAAAAGCAGGAGTCTTGATTTACGCAGAGAATCTTAGCACGGTATCCAGATTTCCCAAGCATTTGCCTTTGTTGGTATTCATTAAATAAACACATAATTTATGAGAACAGCTTCTGGTTAAACTCAATGTTAAAACGTTAAGTTCTAGCTAGAGGGCAAAGATTGACGAGCAGTAGGTAAGGAACCAAAACCTCTCAATGAACGTTTGCCTTGTTGTTCGCTCTTGTCAAAACCGCTCAGCTCGAAGGGCCAGCAGCGACACTAGCCCTGATTTACTGCACATTCTTCCTTTTCATTATCGGAAAGAGGTCGATTGTTTAAAGTGCTACAAAGTAACAGAGTAGAATTGGGAAGGATTAAACTTATCCTGTCTTAATTGAGAGACAGAGAGAAATATTATATGCTTTTTTTTTTCCTTTTATAGTTTAAATCATATTTATAATAACCATGCAATTACGGTATTCTTTTTTTTAGGGGGGGGAGGGGGGCGGGGAGAGAAGGGGAAGCCTTACCTGAAAACAAAGAAAACACATATTCATAGGAAAAAGGGGGAAAGCATTATGTTTGTTCTACCAAAATTTATTATGTAGTAATTACAAAGTTTAAAGATTCTTCCATTTTAAATAAAAATAATAGTTATAATTACGCACGTTATATAGTACCATGTCAAGTGATTCCAACAAATATCACGTGAAATACAGTGCATTTTCAAATCAGAAAGACAAATACTTTCTCATTCACAGTGTTGGACAAATTACAGGAAAGCTTGTTCACGGAAGGGTTTACTTAAGGTCATGCTCTTATAGAAAGTCCACGCCACGCTGTGCCACAAAAACACACGGTCTCTCAGAACGTGAAGTATCGGGCCAGCCACTCCTGGCGCTGCGCGTCCGGGGAAGCCTCCGGGGAAGCCTCACTCTGAGGAGGGCTAAATTCACAGAGAGAGAGAGAGAAATTTAACCCACAGCCACATAAAGAGCACAAAAGTTAAGGAGAGGAAGTCACAAAAGAAATCACACGGTCTATTCTCCACAGATTCATGATCCACGTGCCTTAAGCTATGGTTTAACGTCCCCCTGCACAACCTGTAAGCATCCACTCCATTGGAGAGCACCAGCAGCACGGACAGGCCAGTTGGGAAGCCACATTACCAACCAGGTGGGCAAATAAAATTTTGGGGAAACATTATTTTAAAATCTCATCAACAACTATAAGTTTTGGAGGAGAATAAAAAGAGTTTTCTTGGAAAAGTGTGACTGTAGAAGGTCCTCTTTTAGCATCCTTTTCCTGTGGCAAAGTTCATTTTCAGAAATATGATGCAAGCATCATATTCTTAGGCATGTGCTCACAAGGACTGGTTGGCAACTGAACAAAAGTACACACTATTTTAATACTTTACAGTAACCACACAGAAATATCACCTGCATTGTTTCATGCACACATTTAAAGTATGTTAATGTATCAGGAAAAAAGAAACTGGTGCACTGCAAACAAGATTCATTCCTCCTGCAGCACTCCCCAATTCTCAAGAAATAGATGAAATTTCAATCTCAAGACACAATTAAGCCCCCTTGTCAATAAAAATCAGTAATAAAATAATCCCTACTGTATTACTGGGTAATGCAGGGCATAAAACAATTTGCAATGGAAACTCTAGCACCACAGCGCCCAAGCTCATGCGCATGCACGTTACAGGTATCTAAATACACTCATGCATGTCACATGCAAAGGAAAAATGAGCAATACTATATATTTTTAAAAAGATTGTTTGGTTGAAGTATATTATTCTTATGTATCTATTCGATATTCTACTACTTGTTTCCCTTTAAAATTAGCAGTTGCTATGTCCCCTTCACATCTAACCTACAATACCTACAAAACACAGAGCATAGCATTTCTTCGGGGAATTTAATAGGTAGACATATAAAGCCAAAATAGTTAAAATACTCTCTCAAAAATACCTTTTTTTTTTAAAAAAAAATGAATAATTCAATCCACTATACCAATCCCTGAGAGAATTAACTGAAAGTTTAATGTTGACTTCAATGACTGGAAGCTCAGCATTAAACCTCCAAGCATGCACATTTCTTGCTTCTGTGGTGAAGTTGTGCTTAGGAAACAATTTGATACGGGTGAGGAAAGGGGAAACACAGAACATTCCGGTAGCACAGAAAATAGTTTTCTTGCATAAAAAAACATTATCACACGGTGCTCAATAAAATAAGTTCCTGTGCTAGTATCAGTTCTTAAACAACAATCAGTAAATAGCACAAACATTTAAAACAATTGTTCATATAAGTAAACAATTGGAAGCACATGAATTAAGGCATCTGGAGAGGTTTTCAAAATTGAGTATTCAAGACAATTGAGAGAATACTTCACGTTTCAACAAGGTCTACAATAGAAAGGAATACTGTAAAGAGGTTACAGGTAGAGTGTAAATTTTAAAATTTCGTAATTGTATTTCAGAAAGGTTTGTAAACAAGTGGGATTCAGCTAAAAAAGAATGCAATTTTTTTCTGAATTAAGAAAAAGAAAAAAAAAAGACTGGTGAGGCAGTGCTCACCTCCAAAACGTCTTGGGCTCTTTGGGTGGTATTGGCTGTGGAAGTGGTTTGCTGCTGTTGAACTCAATATCGTGGATGGGTGAGTTGGGAATGGGGTCCAGGCGGTTAGGATGTCCATTGCCCACTCCGCTAGACTCCAGAGCACTTAGATTGGGGACACTCACAAACCTGTTTGTCGATTTATCGTTCTTCTTCTTTTGCTGCATTGAAAACAACATACGTAAGGAAGGCTCCTTGCACCACGACAGAGGAGGGCATCTGCAGATTTAAAGTTCTGCTGCTGGTTGTTTTCATCTTTTGGATGGGGAGCAACTGAGACAGAGTGGGATATTTCTCTACTTGTATTTTAAGTGTTTGCTTTGATCTGCACTGAACAGCATAAACTTTCACAGACCAATCAAACAGCCAAGAAGGTGATTAAGTTAGGAACTATTTTAATAATCAATGAGTGTATAATCTTTAAAGATTTTCCAGTATAAAACCTTGCTCTACTCTGAGACATTGGAGATGGCAAATCTTCTACAAATTATCATTCAGTCTGTTAAACCTTTCATTTTTACTTAGATCCTTCCTTAGCATTAACGATTAATGACACAACTCTGCTGTCCAGTATGTTTCATCTCATTACTTAAGTACATTTTGATAAGTGAAACACGGAACCTAGAAAATCAAGTGCATTAAAGCACGGATGCCCTCCTAGTTAGCAAACGTTATGGTAGTACTCTTAAAAAAGAAAAAAAAAGAAGGAAAAAAAAAAGAAAAAAAGCACCTTATACCATAGTTCAGTTTCCTGCCTACAATAAAAAAGTCCAGACTTCTAGCTATACAGCTAACACTTCTAGACACCAGATGGCACAACTGAACTGCTTTTTTACTACTCTCCTACTGAGTGACTCAAAAACACTGAAGAATTATTCTGATATTACTGTTTTACTATCCATAATACATCACACAAAGGAATGGGTATTTATCCTCTCCACTGTCACAGATATTTTAGTGTGGATCCAACAATTCTTGAGTTCTTTAGCGGCTTTATTATGAACTGCCACATGTATTTTGTGACTTCTATTGAATATACCATGTACAATTATTATTTTTAAAAATCTCTATTATCGTCCTAATTTATTCCCATGAATCATATACGGAGTATATAATATATATTATACATTGAGTATATAATAAATAATATCCTTCAATTACGCATAAAATACCCTAAAAAAGCAACTAGAAAAAAAAGCCTAAAATACGTAAATTGTTTAAATCTGAAGATGAAAGGCAAGTGGAATCTCATGTTGTTTCTGCATCATTTCCAAGCAGAGCTGCACGTGCAAGAAGAGCCGTGGGCAGCGGCTCAGCAGTTCCGCACAGACCCAGGGCCCTCCGTTTGGCGCTCGCTGCCGCCGGCTGCTCAGGGCGGCTCCGCCAGCGCTGCCTCTGCACCTGCCTGGCCTTTGGGCAAGGGCAGCACAGAGCTACAACAGGAAGAGCCATCAGCTGCAGAGAGCTAAGCTAGGACCATCCCGCATGCTCTACTTCAAGCTGGAGAAGCTGAAGTAGCGCTGCAGTGGAACAACAGTTCAGTAGAAGTAACCAGATGTGTTGAGCACATCAGGTAATACACACTGTAATCAAAACGGGGTACTTCACAGGTGGCTTATTTCTGGAAAGTTATTTTCAGGCATTCTAAATTTTCCTGAATATATTATCCATATAAATGCTCAGAAAAACATTATAGTTTATATCTTATTCTATATAAAACTACCTGCTTCTGAAGAAGTTAAATCTGGAGAGGTAAGATTTTGTGTGTAGTTTCCATGAAATTCATGCCAAGTATTATGAAACGTGAGATCTAACAATATAATACTGAACGGATCCATTGCACAAGTTTGAGAAGCTCTTTTATATATACATATATATATACACACACATATACACATACCGCAATGGTTCTAATTATGTGCTAATATGCAAAGCCCGTAGTAACTCAACAGAAGTGGGTTTTTTTTCTTATTACAAAAAAAGCAAAAAGAACAAGGTTTTCACTTTCTTTGTGATTCATTTTCCAGTAACATAGATAACATTCTCCAGTACGCACTTTGACAAACTAAAGTAACAGAGTCCACAGTTCACGAAATGAGAGATCAAACATTTTGGCATACAAGACAGTATCAAAATCTTAACAATTCTAAGTGATAGAAGCATATGATTAAAATGAAAGAATTATCACTTTGGAAATCTGAGGCTAAAGTAATTCTCACAAATGCCTCAGGTTTCACACAGAACACAAGCTGATGCACTTGACAGCTAAATTTCATAGTTTTAAAAATGACAGGTCTAAACAAACTTCCAAAATTTCAAAACTATCTATATCACATAAAGACAGAGCAATCAAATTGTATGCAGCAGTCCTGATATTGTCTCTGCTGGGCCCAAGCTAAGCTTTTTATGCAGTTATCCATGCGGCACCAGCGATTGAGCTCCTGGAAAAATATAGAATACTGACTACTTACAGCAGAATTTGTGTATTCACATCTGACTGACATGAAACCGTAACAAGGCCTAGATAAATAAGTAACATGGCATGACCTGTTAAATAACTTAGCCAGATCTTCTTTTATACAGAGACCTGTTACTTGTTCAGATGTAAATGCCTACTTGCTAACCAAGCAACTGGATCCTAGACAGAATTACTGCAATGTCAAAGAACCCTGAACTATGCAAGGTTATATTGCTTTCTTTCATATGCCTGGATTCTTTTAAATTTACCCCCAACTTGTCTATCTGTGGCAGTTTGAGTATTTACAGATAATCTCTAAAATTGATGGAGATATGATCAATAAACCCAAGAGAGCGGGGCAGCAATTCAGCTCACCCAAAACTGGGCACCTGGCGGCCGCTCAGGTCAACCTCCTCTGAGCTTCACTGACTGCTCATTAGACTGCCCTTTACTGCACCCGGTGCTCACGTACCCAGTGCACAGGTGGGAACTGTCCCACACCCAGGCATGGACACTGCATCTCAAATGGGCATCCGCGGTGCCAGCTTCTCAAGTGCATAAAGGATGTTTGGAGTCCTCCAAGATCTGTTTAATTCCAAGTCATTGGGGGACCCCTAATCGATGTTAATCTTGACACCTGAAGCTCTAGGTCATCTCAGCTGCTTACATTGTG
The DNA here is from genome assembly GCF_000705375.1 of Tinamus guttatus. Next base: position 39,391 of record NW_010580261.1, read on the forward strand.
CCCTTTGGGTTTCCCTTCTCAGCACCTTCCCACACTCCTCTGTCTCTGCTGTGGGAAAATCTCCTCCCTCTCCACGCAGGTGTAACAGACTCTGCACCACACGGCAGGGGACTC
>NW_010580261.1:39588-92111 GCF_000705375.1 Tinamus guttatus
GCAGGAGCCGCACGGCGGCTCTCCGGCCACGTGCACGGGGCTCCCGCTCCGCGTCTGCGCTCCCACGGGACCTGCCGTGCAGCGAGGGCCGCGGCCTGCGCTCCCCTCCTGCCACCCGTGTGGGCCCCAGCTCGTTTGTCACTCCAGGCCTCCATTATCACTCCATCTGTCTCCAGCTCATTCCATGCCCTTCTCACATTCTTTTCTTTCCTCTTTTCCCCCCTTTTTTTTGTTTAGTGTTCACTCTCTTTTTTTCTCCAATGGTCTTCCCTCCTAAGCACCACTTAAAAAAATAAAATTGCCCTCCCACTTTCCAAAATAACTAAGTAAAATGATGAGAACAAAATAGTGCTTACTCTTTACCATTCTCTTTTTATATGCCACTGCCCTGCCTTCTGTAGGCTTTCTTTCATTTTTCTACCTAGATTTTAGAGTTTTGTGTCATCCATGCCTAGCAAATTAGGGCAACAACATCAGTGGATCCCTGATGACAATAGAAACAAACACACCTACACAAAAAAGAGACAAATAATAAACTATGTTCCTTCTTTTGAACATTTCTTTAAATAAAAGTGATATATGTACACACAAACACACATATATATACTTCTTTTTATTATATTCTAAGTTAGATTTCTTTTTCTTCACTTTAGCATTGAAGTCCATGGAACATACCTTCACCAATGGATTAATAACACCAACATTAGGGCTTGCATTAAACACTTTGTTGTAGTTAGTCTCCCTGTTAACTAGTTCCAGTTGATAGAACTTTTTGTCCTCCTAAAAGAAGAGCAAATAGAAACTTCTTTTTATGCATTTTCAATTAGTGGCCAAACCTGTCTATAAAATTATTTGAAATAAATTTGACTATTTAAATGTTAAAGTTGTCTACATTTCTATCAACCATGTTTCATATTTATTTTATATGCTATTATATGGAAACACTAGATCATATCTATTTATGCAGTTCCATTGTATGTTCTACCCTTTTGAATGAGCATAGACTTCTGGATTATTGGCGAAGATTCAGTGTAGTTAATTTATAATCCTTAATCAACTTGAGTTTCCTAATTCCTACTTGATTCTGAATAAGTTTCTGATCACACTAATCTGTCAGGCTGCTTGGGGGCTGAGTTGGGAAGCTCAGGGCATCAGGAAATTTGAAACCTCCCACAAGAGGCCACTTCTTATATGGTGTTCACACCTTGAGTCTTACTCCAGGATTGCAGACAGGATACGTCTGATGAAGGTCATACTGCAATTATTTTAACTAATATTTTAACCTATGTTTGTAGTAATGTATTATGCTTGATTTTGCAAGAAAACCTCTGCATCTAATTAATTTTACTATTATGAGTCACTGAAAATCACCAGGCTAAAATGTGAGAGCATATGAAGATATGCTAGCAGAATTGGTACTTTAAATACATTTTAAACACACTGAATTAGATTAACATTTATATCTGCCAAGACACTAAACCAAGAGAGCATAAAAAGCCTTACAATCAATTTCTTTATGAGCTGGTCCCTCTCTGCAATTAGGTCTTTCAGCTCTGAGATAAGCTGCAAATCTTCTGGTCTTGATTCTCTGCTTTTATATTTTTCTTCCATTTCTTCTAAACTTTATAGGAAAGAAAAAATAGTCCTTTTAGCCTGATCCAGCATTAAGTGATGACAGAGTAAAGTCACATCTTTGATTAGTACAAAAGATATTTCAAGGAGTAAAAATAGAAACGACTTGCATTTCATCTCAAAGTAACATTTCTATGTTATTACACACTTTTACTTAAAATTTCAATAAAGACTGCAACTTTACTACAGAAAGCAGTAACCGGGGCAAATTTCTTAAACTTTAACATCCGTTCTGTATAAGCAGTTCCAGGGGTTAGGAAAAAAAGTGCCTCTTGGAAATCTGACTAAAAGTGAGGCACTCAAAGTTAAAAAATATGGACAGTAGAGTTACAGATTATGTAGAGAACACGGATTCTTATGTATAATGCAGGGTCTACATTGTATTGTATTTAATATTAATGTAAATTTTGGAAAGCTGGCAGCTGAATTGCTGGGTAAGCAAAGCTGTATCATTTTATTTTAACGGATATCTACACTGAATGAAGATGCATGTTTATGATACTGGAGAAATAGGACAGACAGACAAGGTTGGCACCATCTTCCTCAGCTCATGAGGAGCATAGTAAGCCACAGACATCCAAGAATAGTGAAGGCTAACATGTAGCTAATTCCGCTCCGCAAATCAACTTAGTACCATTAGGGATGGAAATAAAGGAATAAGCTGTAAAAGAAGAGCAATAAACACCCAGATATTAGAATATTGGGATTGAGAGGAAAGTAACAGTTGAGAAACACTTGAAATAATATGAGAATATTTGAAATGCTTGGTGAAAAGCATTAAAGGAGAGAACTGAAATAAGCCAATTAAGAGAGCAAATGCAGAAGCAACAGCACACACCTCCTTGTTGAATACTTGTCTACCATATGCAGCCTTTGGGTAGATTAGCATACTAAGTTTTGGAATAGGAAATTTAAAAAGCCTAGTTAAAAAAAAGAAAACAAAACAAAAACCAAAAAAAACACACGCTAAATCTAAGGTGCCTAATCAGATCAAACTTAATTCCATAAGACACTCTGAAGCAGACATAATATCTGATTTTAAAGAAGTATTTTCCCCTCAGAAGCAGCTGTGTAATTTTGACTTTGTGTTGCATTACAGAAAACAGTGCATGTTAAATTATTTATAACCTTCAAATAACATGTGCATGACTTGAGATTATATAATGTATTTATTTAAAACACTATGATTGCGAGTAACGTGACTGTTTTTATTTGCAGAAAAAAACATTTGACTCAGCAGAACATAAATATGCTCAGCTGGCTTAATTCTGTGCATACACTTTATGCTGGGTTAAGCTATTGTGTACAAATCCTCAGAGTGTAATACACAGTCATGCACAGCTGTCATTTTATTTTCAGACATTTCAAAAAGACAACATGTAATTTAAAGAATGTAGTTGCAGAACCTAATTAATGAGACCTCCTGTAAATTATTATGATGTAATTCTCCATATCATAAAAGTTCACCAGGTCGTGTTTTAGGTAATGCAGAAATCATTAATATAGAAATCTTTGTCTAGAACACACTATTTTTCCAACTGCTATAAAGCAAGCGCAGAGAATGCACTGGGAGCGAGGCCACAGCACAGGGCACTATCTGTTTGCTGCCCCTGCGCCACTAGCAGGAGAGCTGCTTTCCTGCAGCTCCAGGCTGCGCAAGGACCGAGCATGGGAAGCAAACCCAGAGCACTTCAGGACACCCAAAACCAGCCTGGGGTAAAAGTTAGGGTGCACAGTTGCAGCACCTGCTTGTGGTGGCTGCCACAGGCCTGTTACTCATACAAGCAGAACACAGAGAACAGGAGATAGAACTCACTGGATGACAAGTTACCACCAAGTTACTATGGCACAAGAGCATGCATGTTGATGAGTACAAAGGAGTAAGAGCTCCTGGTTTATACTTTTGGGTGCTCGTATTTTTAAGACAAAATAAGATGCTGTCCAGTGTTTTAAGTTCTAAGAGGACATTTGTGGTTTATTGTCCATTAAGAACTGACATTTACTGAGAAAGGTTATATATTATACTCCTGGATCCAATTCTTTTCTCTGTCACAAATGTTTTATGCTGACAATAAAAATCCCTTCTGTCAGGGAACACTGAGTGAGCTACAACATAAACAGAGGAAAGAAAGAAGTATCTGGAAGACAGAAATCAGTGGCTGAACATTACCACTACTGCACTTCTTTCTGCTGAGGAGTAGTCTAACCCCAGGTGACATTTTGACTTGGGCAGCGTGAATATTCAGCTATTTGTATGTTTGTAAAATTCATTTCTGATACATAAGAAAAGTTTAAGACTTTCAATAAGTAACAAATCAGAAAATGTCTGTACCACTCAACCCACTTGTTATAATCAGCCACTTTTATAATAGACACTATACTATCTATAAACTTATAAAAGAAACTTTTTTTTATTGTTCTCAAAAAGTATAAGTTGTTTGAGAAAAAAATGAAATCCATAATAATCTATCCTGAAGCTTTCAGGAGGTATGTTGTCCAAAGAATGCAAGATTCGGCCCCATATTTGAGGGCATATTTTCTGCATATCTATATCTCTGCAATAGCTTTGATAACTTGTGGACACCGGAGTAAGCTATTGTTCACTGAAACGCAGCTACATATGAACTTTTTTTATGCAATAAAACTTACGAAATTTGCAAAGCTGAATTAATTTCCTTGAGCAGCTCTTGGGTCTTATTAAAATCTGCCAGCATGCTTTGTTTCTCTCTGATGTGATCTGCTGTCAAGACATCCAGCTCTTTCTCATGTTTCTTGCTTAAATCTTGCTCATGCATCCTGTTTAATTCATTTTTGTTGAGAAAAGAGTTATTCTAAAATCAGACTGTTTGTTCATCATGATTTTTTGCTAGGCTTTTAATGACTTTTACACAATACCAGACAACACAGAAAGGGATTTCCAAATCATCGAAACCTACTACTTACTGTCCTCTCTGTTCTTCTAGCTTATTTCATGGGAAACACACATCTCCTTTAATGCTTTTTAAAATAAAGAAACATCATGAATTTTTAAAAAACACTTGAGAGGACTGTAACTAAAATGAGCCAAAATATGTTACTGAAATGCAGCTTAACTGTATTGTAACATTCGCTAAGTTTACTAGTAATGGACATTGCTTTTTCTAAAGAAGATTATGCAGTATATGACACCATTTGACTAAAAGCTTAAATTGAAAGCCACAAATGGTAAAACATCTTAAGAAAAGCAATACCTGACAGAATATTTAAGCTTCAAGTAAATAAAATCATACCTGATCTGTTGGTTGGATTCACTGCGTATTCTAAGAACTTCTTTCCCTTTAAACTCTAGTTCCTTGGTGAGGGCACTTATATTCTCATGAAGATGCAGAATCTCTTTATCCAGTTCAGCTATATGATGGTCTCGGTGTCTGAGTTCATCTTGCAGATCTGATATTCGACATAAAAATTCTTTCTCCTATGATATAAGTAGCAGCAGCAAAAAATACTTTAATAAAGTTCTCTCTCAGAAGCACAGCACTCGCTTCGGGAAGATGGTAACTGAGTAGAGTTGTCTATTCATTGGACACTTTTTTTCAGCTTTTGGATGCAGATATGAATTATAATTAAAACTGACTTTGTTTTTTTACTGTGTAGAAAAACAAATAACGAAGAAATCAAAGCAATGTAACAAATTTAATTGGTGAGAGAAGATAAAAGGTATCACTGTGTGCAAGGCAAAAAGGATTGTTTAAGGAACTACATAGACTTTTATAGGAAACAACAATCCTTCATTCACTGGATATACTTCATTCTGTACAGTAAGTGTTTAAGGAACTACATAAACTTTTATAGGAAACAACAATCCTTCTGGATATACTGGATATACTTCATTCTGTACAGTAAACTGGACACGTCTTACAAAGGGAAATTATCTGTACAGTACTACAACAATTTGAGTGCTCTCCCTTTTCCACATAGATAGTATTTTGGTAGTTTTTGCAGTAATTCTGACAGTTTAATTGAAGGAGAGGCAACACCCAGCCCCACTTCTGTCCTCATGGAGCTGATGTTGACAACTACTAGACAGGTTTTAATCAGATTGAAGAAAAAAAAGTATTGACTTGGGAATGGGTGTTGAAATGCTAGAATCAGCAACCTAACTGTTCATGTTAACTTCATACTGCACAGTGGTGCTAACTCTGTAGTGTTTTTACTGCAAAATACATGTCTAATCCAGTACTAGTGGATTTCGCTCTGGAGCCCCAGCAGCTATATTTATAGCCAGTCTTCCATTTTCCTGGTTCCTCTTGTGTCAAGAGTCATCTTCATGGGTTACTCCAGGAAATGAACATTTAAGTACATATCTTAAGTCCTTGAGGAAACATGCAAGGATTTTAGCAAACTAGCATTTCTAGAAAAAGATTTATTGGCAACTAAGCATCAGACAAACAAGATCAACTGAAGACCAATTTGGAATGTTGACTGGTAGTTTGTTCACCAGAGTTTTTGATTTGGCCATAGTGAAAAGCTGCATATGGGAGAATGGAGATGGGGGCCTACACAGGGGAGTCTGCAAAAGTTTTCAGTCTAGAAATGGCCTTGTTATATCACAGCTTGGTGACTGACCATAAAAAAGTGAAAAAAACAAGTGAAAGAACATCAACAACAACAACAAAGTGAAAAACACCTTATGATATGAGGAAACAAAAGGACAGTCATAGTTAGATGAAAAAGCATAAGATCTGTGCACTGCTCCAACACACACAGTGATTCAAAGGTCTTATCTCATACATCTATAAGTACATATATATATGTATATCTACATATGCTGATTCGTTGCCATCTAAGCAAGATACTTATGTGTAGTTTCTTTTTTTTTTTTCTTTTTTTTTAATCTGTTGGTACAAAATAGCATTTAAAATGTCCTTTGTTTTATGTATGCTTTTAATTTATATTGTATTTATAATGTATCCAATAAATCAATCATTTGTTCTACATTAGAATTTCTAATGTGCTTAACATCTGGGAGATTATTCATCCCGATTCATTTATGCACCCATGGGAAGCTATTCTGGAAACCATCTGGATCTCATCCTAATGATTTTGATGATTCTGCTTGTTTTAGAAAAAGTCTGTGATAAAATTAACTACTTTCATTTTTTCAGGGTTCTCCATTCCCATCCATTCAACCTTTACAGTTCCACAATAAATCACCATGTCGTTTGCACAGATAGACAAGTGATAGACCTTTCAAAGTAGTTTTATGTAAAATTGTGTGGTTTTCACCCTTCGTGCATCCAGGAAATACAAATATATCCTAAGGTATATCCTTACAGCACAATCCTAAAAATAGTACTTTAGCTCTGCTTCTCTACACAAAAACTACATCAAGGTTCTAAGAAAATGCAGTCATATTCATATGGAAAAGTTATATTCACATATTTAAGAATTTTAAAAATTAGCAAATATAATCATCCTTTTATGATATTTCTCTCTACTTCAACTTTGGTGATGAAGTATTCTAATACAGGAAAACAGTTAATTGTTGATTTGCTGCATAACTAAAGTATACAGCATATAACTAAAACAGAAGCTGGGCAGCCCACTGTGCTAAGCTGGCATTTTGCAGGATCCAACCCTTGGTTGTGCACTTTAATCTTTGTTTCTAACATATCTGGATGGCTTGCTCTAGGCTTAACAAAATATGGCTACATTTTATGAAGTCCTGCATGTTTTCTTTCACTGCTGCTCTTTGCCTCTAGTGCTCATGCCTGTAAATTGGCATGGAAGGGAAAAAGGAAGGGATCACCTTTTATCGTGTAACTTTTTGTGTACTTGAAGGCTATATATTCATCTAGCAATATATTTCTAAAGGCATTACACCTCTCTGGTACCAGACTATTTGTAAAGCAATTCTGAAAAGCCTCTTCTATATCCAACAGAGAAATAATTTTCTGGTTCTCTTATTTTCACGAGTGTGGCTTTCATTCAATATAACTGAAGCTTTAAATGTTTAGATACTACTTGAAAAACTGATTCTGCATAAAGTGAAAGGTAAGAGTGAAAGAATCAGTTTGCTTCTGAGCAAAGGTAGTCCAGGTTGCCCTGGGTTATAAGCAGCCATTTGCTTTTAAGAAACCACTTCTTAACCAAACCAACTGTCTTTGGACTGAAACCTTTTTTATTCTTTTAAGTCTTATTAGCAGCTGAGAAGTGGCAGAATCCTGCGAGAAATGGCACTTCCCTCCCAAGGAAACCAGCATGCTCCAAGATGCCTGGGCAATCCTGAGAGGAAACTGCCCTAACCAGGAATATTTTGTAAGTCTCCTAGAGAAGTTTGCTGAAGGAAGAAAAAGCTAAGGCAGCAAGTTTACCTAACGGGTAAGCGTGCAGAACCTACTGGTGCTGCCTGACTCTGAAGGATTAAATTCCTCCCTGCATATTCATAAGTTTTTGCCTCCGAGCTAACAGAATCCCAATGCCGATAATGCATTTTTGCAGTAAGTTACCAGTAAAGCCTCATACCTGTTGTCTGCCAAGTTCTATGCTTCTCTCCAGTTCCAGCTTGGCAGCTACCAGCTCTTGCTGGTGATTGTGCCTCAGCTGGTCGATTGCTGCTGCATGCTGGTGGTTCAGCTCCGAGCGCAGGGAAGCTAGTTACCGAGGATAAAATAAGAAGTTTATTTTGCAAATGTTTTAGTTGACTGTAACAGACCAGCTCCTTCATGTACGGCTGCTCACCTGACACCAACACACCAACACACTGTTTATGACAGCCATGTGTTAAATTTCGGTTCAATAGGTTGTATTTACTGCATGTCTGTAGCCACACTATTGAGAAAGTCAGATGTGTTCCACGTTGAAATAGAAATTAGAATAAAACTCAGAATAATGTTTTCTGCATTCATGCTCTATTTTGTGAAAATATTTATGGCTAGATTTGAAAATAGAACTTAGTTTTCCGAGTACCTATACTTGACTGCATTATTCAAGCTCAGTTACTTAGGCATAGGCAACAGAACAAGCATGCAATTTCACTTCTGCGAATGTGTTATTTATGTGCGTATTCAACCATCTATACATCTGACATTAGAACTTGAAAAAGCATCTGCAAAAGCATACCAGTGAGGACCCTTTAAAGAACAAGTCTCTAATTGCAATCTATACTGAATTCTTACTTGTGTCAGTTTGTTTCTCCATTATTCTAATAAAAATTTCACAACTACACTACATAGGTAACCTCAGTCTTTAGTACATCTGTTCTCTTGAAAATAGTTAAGGTAGGGAATGCCTTATCTGTATTCCCATTTTACAAAAGGGGAAAGAAGGAAACCACAGGTGAAGTGAACCTCCCTTAGAAGCCTGTTGCAGTAAGGGGGTTCCAGCTGATCTCTTGCGCTTACATGAAGACCTTACTCAACAGATTATTCTTCTTCCTTTGAACTATAGGACACTTTCTCCTCATATTTAGCATTTCAGTTTTAGGTAAAAAATAACGAATAAGTAACAATATGTTGGTTGAGTTTTATAATAAGTTCATCATTATAAAGACCTTTTCTCCATTTTTGATTTTATTAGCTCTGACACTGACATTCAATATACCAAATTATTAAATACTACTGCATTAAAATTTTCCTAAATCTTCTGTCGATTACTCTCACACTACATATTAATTGTTATTAATTTATATTTTTCATATAATTCATGATTCTGGAATATTTTCTTACACTTCTATTAAATAAACTGCTCTCCACTTCTTTTTATACCTTTAGTGGTCTTGTTCAGTAAGTCTTGTTATTTAAATATTCACTGTCATAGGTTAAGCAGGTGAAAGATATTTAGATTTTTTTTCTGGATCCTTTACTATAACGATATCCTTGCCTAGATGCATGCTAAACTTTTACTGATGATCACAAGCAAGGATGAAATATTACTTTCCAGCTGCAGCACTTGCCTCTCTAATTATGAGTTGTTCTGCTTTTGAGGAAAACAGTTTGTGTTATCTTCCTCTGTACTATATGTAATCTGGACATAATCCTCAACTCAAGCTTCTCAATCAATGGACATACTGATTTTGTTGCTAAGCTGCATGTCAGATGCATTTTTAAAACATTTTGAGAGTCTCTGCTTACTTAAAAGATGATCCAACTCTAGTGCTTTATTTCGGTTCTTTCCCCCATTTATTTTCTATAAAGATATCTTTGCTGGTGTCAGCTCATTCCATATTAACCACACTCTGTCAGGGTTTGCTAGACTTTCTCTAAAAGGCATTGGTTTTAGTTGGCTCCGAAAAAAAAATCCCCAAAGGAATACAGTTACCAGCAGAGTATCAAAGCTGGAGTTAAGAAGAATTTGGACTGAAGCTGCTTTTATGTAGCTTGCAATTCAAATTTGAATTTTTAAACTGTAATTTTTCTATGCACCTAAACAAATTGCCAAGTCAGAAGCACACGAATAATTCAAAGACATGCAGGAGGCACTCAAACTGCACTAAAAATCCTGCATGGGCCTGATACACCAGACATCTTAGGTCACCAACAATTTTCAACCCAAGAAATTCCCAAATCAGGAGTTTATCTTAGCTTCCAAGCATTTTATTTTTTTTTTCCCACAAGCTTGTCTAGATTAAACTTGTGTAACTACAGGATCTTTCATCTTTTTATGGTGGAAAGACTGAGCTAATCAAAGTGGAAAAGATGCTGAGTGAATCGAGAGAATTAAGGGAAGAGAGACAACGTCTCCTGACAGGACTGAAATTTTTATTCTGATGTGCACTTTACAAGATGTGCATGCATTCCTCAAGAGGAGGAATGTTCCCTAACCACAAAGAAAGCCACAGCATTTGCAGTGCTAACCACTTGATATACAGCATACATGAAGAAAGCAGTGGTTAAAAGTTACGCAATTAGTAATTGTGCTTCCTGACTCTCTGCTGTGGAGGAGAGACTATTAGGGCTCACACTTCTAAAAAAGCACTGTATGTATACAGCTGAACAACTACTCAGTTGTTCTATTTCTGTCCCTTTCTGAAATATTCTCCATCATTAAAATTTCGTCACTTATTCATCCTGCAAAAACTTAAGGTTAGATTTTCAAAAGCGATCCATTTTGACTTCTCTGGTAGAGCTTCTACTGATTATAACAGGAACAATTAGGTCCAATTTGGATGCTTTTGAGATGCAGTGTTTTAGCCGTTTCAGTTACTGTCTGCATTTATATTACCCTATTTATTTTCCATTTATTTTTCATTTACAGTTCTGTGCTGTTTGGGGAAAATGCAGTAAGTTTTTGTGTGTGCATGCAATGTACAGATATATTCATGCTTGCGTGGGTGTGTGTGCACGCAATATTTCTATGACTAAGAAATAATGCTTTCAAATCTATTAGTAGATTTGGAAACGGCATACCTAACATAGCTTTTCCTTCATCCTCCAGCTCAAATCGAAGAGTCTGAAGTTCCTGTTCCATTTCTAATTTGAAACCTTCCATGGCTTGTTTATGTGTTTCTTTTAGTGCCTGAAGTTCTTCTGAATGCTTTTGTTGTAAACGCTCTTCTAACTCCTATAAAATCCAAATGGAGATTAATTATATACCAGTTAAAGGAATTTATAAAATATTGAACAATAATTCAGCTGGCAACAAAAATTAGGCACTAGCATACTCTAGAAATCATTAAAAATGCATTTATGTTGCTCACATTTGCTTCACTCACTATGTTATCACACTACTGTATTTTTTCTTCTCCATGGCTGGTGGTTATCATAATAACCTGAGTACAAAAAAAGTAGGACTGTGTTCTGCTCCCAACTGGAAACAGGGAAAAGATGAACAAAAACATCTATGGCTACGTTTAGCCATAGTAACTAAACAAGAGCAGATCCACAGAGGGGCCTAGTGTTTACTACAAACATTAGGAGGGGGTTACTGTCTATTCAAGTACACTAAGCTTAATGCTACTGGAGAACATCATATGATTCCATTTCACACAGAACAAATCCACCTTGTGTGCCCCAAGACCACCTTGTGATGTGACCTAAAGTACAACCAAGGCACAGTAAGTGGGTACAGCTGGGACACTCATTTCAAAAGTCAACTCTCAATGTGAGCTAAAAGTCTAATGACACAAACCCTATGAAGTATCACGCACTCTCAGAATTCCTATTTCAAAGTAATTCAAATATTGGGAAATACAAGAAATTAGATAAATATAATAAAAATACAAAGAAACCTATTCCACAACAATCTTGGAACTGATGGTATAGGTAACAATCTCAAGCTAGTGTAAAGATATGTGTGTTGACAATCATTATACAAATAAACACAAAATAAGAGTAGGAAGCAAGATGCTAGTTAATGCCAGTATTAGAGATGACTTTCAATATAACTTAAATCTATTTAACTGAATAACAACATCATTAAAAATACATTATTTGAAAAGGAAATGTAACAGTTGTGTAAATACTTTTCTTCACTAGCTTTCACTGTGTACATAATGCCTACACTTGTGACATTCTCTACAGAATTGGGATTATGCCTGTGAACATACCTTTTGCTCTTGTTCTTTTGTTTCCTCCATATTCTGAAACGCAAGGATGTGGGCTTCTTGGAGAGATTTGTGTCTTTGCTGATGCTCTTCTTCTAATTCCTGAATCTCCTGAGTCAGCCTCTGTCGTTCCTGACTGAACTGGGCTTGTAGCTGTTGCAGAGAGCTCTGAGACTGGGAAAGCTGCATCTCCAGATTCTGCTTCAACAGTGAGATCTAGCCCACAGAACAGTAAATATCAATTAGTCATTAACACCAACTCTGAAAAAAATACTCAGAAGAAAACATTTGAAATTTTAAATTCAGCATATTAATTAATAAAGGGCCAACCAATGTTGTCCATCTACCGAATTGGTTTTTAATATTTTAATCTTAGGGATACAGTCATTACATGGGAATAATTTTGCAAGTGTTCTTGTATCTGTAAGTTCCTATTACTACCACTAACATAGTTGATATTTCATGGCCAAACTAAATTATCAAAATTTACTTCTACTTTTTAGATATTTTTATCCAAAATAAAAATGACACTATCAAGGGCTAAGTTCAAACATTTGATTTGCTAAACTAAAACTAAATAAACTATTAATCAGGGGAAGATTGTGTCAGTTTTGTACAGAGAAACCTGCACTTATTAAGGGAGGTAGAAAAATTCTCCAGACTAAATGTTGCAGGCTAGCTCTTGATATGTTAGAGACCTTTCCTACTGGTAGCTGTCTGCTTTAAAAAAAAAGAATATCAAAACATTTTATATCATAAATCAAATATTACACTTTATGAAACCTTTTTTGTTAGCTCATGGCAGTGTTTTATGTACTTTCATTTAACACCAAAGACTTTCCAGTCACATGTCTCATTTTCTTAGGACTGCTTGATATTAGCAGTGACGCTTACAGTTTAACAAATATTTTAATATAATAGAGTACACTGTACTCCTTGAAAGAGTTCCATTTTCTTTTTAGTACAACTAATGTTATATTCTTTTTCCCCACATCAGATAGCATCTTTTCAGAGAGAAGATACTAAGCATGCATTCCCTGTAGAGCCAAATAAAAAAGAGATACCTTCCAACTCTGGAAATAAGATTTTAACAACAACAACAAAAGTTTTCTGCTACAGTGACTCACAAAAAGGAAAAATAACATTGTCATGGAACAAAGTATTTGAATCAGAAAGAGTATTTTTTTAAGTCTCAGAATATTATATACAATTGAATCAAAAGAAAGTTTGATAGTGTCATTTGATTTAGTGTATCTTACAATTAATTATGACAAATTAGTAAAGACATTTTGCATCAGTATATTGAATTATAAAACATTCCATCCCACCACTTAACAAAAAAAAAAAAAAAAAACAAAACAGCAGCAGCATATCACACAGCACTTGCAGCACGAACATTACTGTTGAACATATTTTTTCAGAAGGCCACAGCTTAAGCAGTTTTGAAAGGAAAAAAGCTACATTTAAAGTAAAATTAGCATTAAAAGAAAACCAAAATAAAAGCAAATTAAGTTAAATGAAATGACCATGGCCCACTGCACTTCCAAGTCCCTGGTTTAGGTGTGCATACGTATATTGTATATATAGGCGTGCATATATATATTATGAATATATGGTGTGCATATATATATTATTGCATACCTATACACTACCTTCTAAACACAGTACAACAGCAGCACCTTACTTCAAGGACCTTTGAAGGAGATTAAACTATAACTGAAGGATTATAGTGAAGACTTGTGCTATATTCTACGATCTGAACAATACATGGAAAACCTTTTACTGAGTACATTTAATATTGATGTCACATACAAATTGTACAATGTCAGACCAAAGTATGTTTAATGTAGCACTCTGCCTCCAGAAATGGCCAACACTACCCAACAGGGATGGCAACTCTAAAGCCTACCAACACCCTGCAACTATACCGGAAGAGATAATTTTGGAAGAAAATCATGGAACAAAAATCCACTATATACTATCACTGTCAGGTATCACTGAACTTTTATCACGTGCAATGTCCTGTGTTGATTCCCACAGCTTCTAATGGACTAATCAGGAGTTTCCTTTTCATTCACCCCATTCTACTCACATATTTGGAGATCTCCACCATATCGCATCTTATTCTTCCAAATTGTCCATTGTCGGCCTACTGCATCACTCTTCGTATGGAAGTAATTTCATATCTATCTTCCGCCTTTCCTACCTTTTTCCTCTTTTCTCCTATTTTCTTTTAAAGATTGGAGGATCCGAATTGTGTACAGTATTCAAGATGAGAGTAAATTGTGGCTTTACATAGAGCCATGGTTTCAGGTATTATGTTCTCCATTCCTGTTATTTATTCCTAACGTGTTTTTTGCTTTTGTGACCATTACTGAGCACTGAGTCATGTTTCCATGGAATTATAATTACAGTCCCCAAAACTAATCTCTTTAATTGTAATATTCAAGTCAAGGCCTGTCATTTATATACGTAGTTAGATTTGTAGATTTGTTTTCCCTGTGAATCACTTAATATTTATCTACACTGAATTTCATCTGACATTTTATTGCCAAGGTTTTAAGCACCTCTCCACAGTTCCTCAGCCAACCTTTGTCCTTCCTACCCTGACTATCTTCATATAAATTTCACTCTTTTCCATTTTACTTATTCGCAAACAACCTCCAAAAACATTTGTTGCACACCAGTAGACCTCCACTGTTGATCTACCATGTTCACTGCGACAAGACTGTACATAACTCCTATCCTTCAACCAGTTGCTTATCTATGAAGAAATCCTTCTCCTATATCATGGAGTTGTTTCCTCCAAAGTTTCCGAAGGATGACTTTGGCAAAAGTCTTTTAGAAAACAAACAGATCATATCAACTGCATCAGCCTTACCCAGACTTTTACTGACCTGTTCAATAGAATTACAGTTAATTCCAAGACAGGGGTTCCCTTCTCAAAATCTATGTTAAGTCTTCCTAAACAGATCACGGTGCCCACAAATTCTGTCTTTATTAGAGTTTCTTGAAAAGACATTTGGCTTACAGGCTTGTCATTCCTCAGATCTTCTTTGGAGCCCTTATAGAGACTGTCATCCTATTTGCCCACTCATCAATCCTTATGAAACAGTGCAGATAAAAGTGAGTAACTACTAACTGGTGTTTGTGTTCAAAAGGATCTTCTAAATGAATTTCGTGAGTGAATAAACAAGTACTGACTACTTTTTGTGGCTCACTTTTTCAGCTTGTTCCATATCATCATTTACATTCTCTCTAAATTTCACAGGAACACAATGGATACAATAAAGGGTTCCAGTGTGGTAAATGCTCCTTTTTGGGGTATTCAGACAGACCATCAGTCTCAAAGTATTCAGACAAGCCAATAACATATCCATATACTGTACTCTTCCTCCTCAGTCCTGGAATTTCAAGCCATTGATGAGGTCAGTTTGCAGCACACCGCTGCCAGCATGACCAACCCTGTACTTCCATGTATAGTTTGTAATTTGGTATTACACTGTGTTTATTCATTGTCCTTCTATAAACTCACCTATGATCCCCTCTCATTCCCATCTACTGTTATGCACCTTGCATTCACAGTTGGGCCCTTGGCTCTTTCTCCAGATTTTTGTAACCTTGTACCTTGGTGAGTCCATTTCATCTGTAAGCCTTGCCTTACTCTTCACTTCCTTTTTCTCTGTCTCACTGCAGAGAAAAACAACAAAAAACTAACCAAACTACCAGAAACAATAACAACAGCCACCAAAAAAGACCCATCAGGCTCTGCTTGGAGTTCCCTTTTCTTCCTAACACTATTTGTGGTATCACATGAAAGTATAGCTAACACAACCTTAGGAGATTAGTCCAGTTCTTTGCGTTAGGTCAGACCAATTACAAATTATGGCTTAAAAACTCCAGTGAAGGAAACTGCACAACTTCCACCAACATCCAATTCTTCCTCTCCGCTGAGGGAGGACCTGTGACAAAGACACCAAGACTGGACAAATGTTCTCTCCACTCTCTCTGGCCCCTTACGCTTCCCGCCCTTGTTCTGTCTCTCCCACCTCCATGAGTGGTAACAGCTCCAGAGAAAACCCTGCTCAGTTCCTGCAGAGCCTCTTTCATGATAATATTCAAACAGAATTGAATACAGTTTGGTATCTTGGCCAAATTCACATGGATTTATGAAGATGACAAAAGAGTGTATTTTTTTGCTTGAGGTTAAATCTCATCCTCATTTAAGTTCTTGTTCCAAATCCTAATTATTCTCATTGTATCATTTGTAAACATTTTTTTTAGCATGGAAAAAACAACTATCTTTTAATATAACTCCTGAAACATAGGAAACATTTTATCTAAGGATCTTTTTATAAGTCTGACATCTAGCCAGGCATCTTAGAAGATGACAAAAGCTCAGGAATACCCTTCTCAAGAGCAGCTCACACTGCCACCAGATTAAAGTGACTGGAGAAAAACAAACAAACAAAAAACCCCACAGCCTGTAATAAGGCAATCTCCGGAAGGATCCAGCTACATTGCAGGCACGGCATGATGAGGTTTCAGAGACTTCAACAATGAAGTCAGACATCTAATCTCCCATTCTAACATGGATTTTTTTTTTGTTGAAAGTAAATCATGTATAAGAAAATGACAAAGTTATTATTAGTGCCTCCCTTGGCATGTCTTTATGAAGTTATTATTAAAGGGATAACAAAATTTTAGAATTAATTTGATGATTCCACATTTATATTCATACTCTTAAGAGGATATTTTTGAAAATATTAGTGCCTCCCTTGGCATGTCTTTAGAGCTTCTCAATACTCCTATATTGAGGACTTAAGAGAAAACACCTATCTCTGAACACTAACCTCTGAAACTCCATTACTCCTATCTAAGGTTTTCAGCAGATTAATAATTTTTAAAAATACTAATATTGGAATATTTCATCTACAATTATGACTTGCACTGCAAAACTGCAAATTATAATACAGCATCAGTCTCATGCTTTGTAGAAAGCTCTACAATACACATTTGCAATGCCCACAAGCTTGCTTAAAGGATGACAAAAATGCTGTTTATGTTATGACATGTATGTTAGTGCTTGATGTCCAGTGATACATACAGCTACACAGATGAATGGATGCAGTACAAAAGCTTTGGAGAAATAGCAGCAAACATGTTCTCTTGAATATTATCACATATTTGATTTTATAGGCTAAAGCTTTAAAGCGGTATTAGAGGGTACGCAAATTTAGTAGTGCAAACATGCCCTTTACAAGCTGTAAGTGCAAATCACTTACATTGCTGATAGATTTATGCAAAGCTTCACCGAGACAGTGCCGCTATGAAGAAAAGATCACAGGAATAAAGGGAAACATTCAGAAATCGACTAAGTAAGAGAAAAAGGGATAAGGAAGGGAGAGTAAAACATAGAATATTAATTATAATTTGATCAGGGAAAAATAAGTTGAAGACTATCTGGATAACATGTTAAATGAATACTTTGCTTTGACTTAGCATATAAACTTCCAAACATAGAACAGAATGAGGCATTTCCTTGTGTTATATTTTGAAAGTACAGGATAGCAGTATCATTCCAAAGCAACATTATATTACAATCAAACATTTGTAAAATTATCCAACTGGTTTCTCCTCGCCATCATGGTAAAAAATTTTGTGGAAAAGTCATCGAGTATACCAATCTGCATTACTATTACAAAAGCCATACATTAAAAAAGTTAATGATCAGCTGTGTTTCTGAAATAGCCCAAGCATATTAAACACAACATATTAAAGATCAGATATCACTGCTAAAAAAAAGAGATCAAGTTTAGATGCAAATGAAGTAAAATTTATATTAAAATACTTTATTTTTCTAAGATTTCAGAATGAGAAGTGAACATAAGTCTTTCTGCAATTATCGACCAAAAAACGGGTATTGTACCACCTTGTACTGCTGTTGATTGTTAATGAAAAACAAAGATAAAAACAAATTGCCAAGTAGATACCTTATATGAAGTACTACTGACCATATGTAAAATTCATACGGCTAGACAGATAAAGGTGCACAGAATCATCAGAAATGAAGTCAGAGCAATTTAAAATCCAGCATGACCAATTTCTGCTCTTGAAATGCATGACCAATTCCCACTTTTGGCACACATTAGTCAAGAAGATGGCTTTCTCAGGGACACAGCAGATATTTTTATACTAGCTTGGAAGACTTCACCCAGGAATATTTAAGATGATTGTTAAAATCTTACAAGAAGAAAACAGTATTCCTCCTTTTGAATTTATGGAGTGATTAACATAAAAAATAGTGGAAAATCGCAAATTATCTTATTAAATTTGGAATTCAAATTAACTTTGTAAAAGAGTCAACAAGCAACATGTTTGTACTCATGAGAGTAACAAACACCAGGAGGCACCATACTGCAGCAAAGAACAGGCTAGCACATTAACAGCTCTAATTTCTACACCCCATTTTGCCAATGCCAACCTGAGTTAAGTCCTGTGATTCCTTCCCCATCTGTCTTGTTTTATGGATGTTGGAAGCTGCGGAGAGCTTGAACGCTCTCAATAAATAAGCTTCTAGAATGGCTGGGATTTAATATTGACTGATATATTTAGGCACTACTGCAGTATGAGAAACAAATATTTATCAGCTGTATATAAATTGACAATATCTAGAGATGTTAGTAACATCTAGTTAACAGTATTCTGACTGATAAAACAAAGATGGGCTAACCCTTAATATATGTGATTCCACTAAGTTTAAAGGCTTTCCACAGATACCAAAAACAGATGGAACATATACGATGTTTTGATTAAGGCTCTGGACTAAAACTATGCAGTAAAGTTCAATTTTTAGACTTGTCACAGATTGCTTACGTTACTTGACTCAAAGCAAATTTTCTGCAGTGCACACTTCCTGACTGCGAAGTGAGAATTGTAATTACCTTCTGGAAAAAAAAAAAATTAACTCTGAGATGCTCATATATTTCAGTGATGAAAATACAACTAACATACACCCTCAAAGTCATTTTTTTTTTAATAGAGTTGGGCTTATAGAGTCAACACTCTTAGGTGCTCAGGCACAAAAACTGAGCATACAGTTAATGTAGTTCATTGATTTTTAACATTTCAAAAACACAAGTAGTTTATAAATCTAGAAGTCCCAGTACCACACCCCCATTCAAACACATTTAATTACAGGATAGTTAGCCAAACACTAGTGCTTGAAAAAGAATGGAAAAGATACTACAGGATTCAATCAAGAATACTTCCAGTGCAAAACTGAGATCACTGTCAGTCAGCATGGCAAAGAGCCAAGCTAAAGAAAGCTTGATTTCTTGCCTCGACATGGCTACAATCTTGAGCAATAAATGCTGCTGTATAGAAATAACACTTAAGACTTTTTATACAGTTCATTATTAGATTTTTATTTAAATGTGTGTACTATTACAATTTTAATAAAGCATCCTTTAAAAGGTTAAAGCCAACCTATATGCAAATCTCAAAAATGACTGGTGGTAATCACAGGCATTCTTTAGGATCAGTACTAAACTTGCCAACAATTGGTATTTTCATCCATTACTAGGGATTTTAATCCATTACTAGATATATGCATGATAAATCAGTAAACTATAAGTATGTAGTGCAGTCAATTGGCACGGAGGACTGACTTCAACAAAATATGTAGCAACATAATGAGATGTAGCTCCTTATTTAACAATATGTGGGACACATTCAGAATGGAGAACTCCAAAATAAGCTAGCCTACTTGAAATTATTATTAAGATATGGAGGAAGACTCATATATTCATAACTTAAAGTCTCTATTAAAACAGCTGAGTTTTTCCTTAATTAAATTTTATTGGGCCAGTTTGCATCATAATAAAGCAGATTCAGAGATTTGAACCTCATTCATGCTTTGGGGTCACTGACTTCTCTGAAGTTGCCGACAGACCCATCGCAATGAGTGTCCCAGGGATCATGCTTGCTTATGATCATATGATGGTATTTTCCTTAAGAAAGGATGGAAGGTCACAGTGCTTACTGAGTTTTCAAAACACTGTCAACAATAGATTCTTGTGCTAAGCCCTGAGACCCTAGATGGGGAAGAGCAACCTGTTGTATCAAGAGCAGTACTAGATTACTACACAGTCCTTGTGTTATTCTAAGAGTGAAATTAACCGATGCTTCAAATACTTCTGAAGGGGAAAAGCTGTGTGTATCCATTAGCTGTTAAAAAAAAGCTGCTTTAAAATGCTTATTGAAGAAACTGAAGGGACCTTTGGCATAAGTCCACTTTATCCAGCTGAAAATAATAATAAAAAAAGCAAACAAAGTAAATTCTTTCTCTTTGTTTCAAGAGAAAGACTGATTTATCAGCAGATTCACCGTCTCTGTCTGGTGCTTATGTAGCTGCTGACTCTGCAGAGATTTGGAAAGCAGCTGTTTCCTACTCCAGTGTTTTGTATTTGCTTGAGGCTTGTGACATAGTAGGAATGGAGAGCTGCACCAAAGGTTGCCCTCACCGACTAATAAGAAAAAGCAGCATTCACAGTCCCTTCTTCCATTTCCCTCTCTTCTCTGAAAGAGAAGGCTTCTTCCTCAGCCTTTCACTGAGGAACATGAGAGTATAATTTGAATATGAAAAAAAAAGCAAGCAAAATGCTAAGAAACATACTGAACAGAATGGAGGATAACAACATAAATGGTTTTTTTTTCCATAATGAGTATTGTGTAAATTCTTGCTGTTTCTTTACAAAATTACTGATGGTCCAAGGAGATTTATAGAAAGATAATAGAAGTAGAAAAATACATTAACTGACAAGAAATAAAACCAAAATAATTTTATGTAACAGTTAACAGCATGAGGAAAGTAAAAAAATAACAGATATCTTAAAAGAAAGCAGTTTGAAGACTTTTACTCCTGTATCATAAAAAACAGATTACTGGTGGTACTACAGAGTCAAATTAAAATCAGAAAACCTACAAAACCTACAATCAGTTTTATAACTTAGTGAAGCCAAACACTTAGAACACTTAGTACTACTTAGATAGGACTGCTGCATCATTGCTGATGATAAGCAAAAAGCAGATTTTGGAAACAATGTAAAAAATAATTACCTCACGATATATGGCAATCCCTAAGTATTAAGGATTCAAGCAACTTTTCCATGAATGGAAATTACCACAATTTTTGCTTATTGTGGCAATAGTTTACATACTTAGTGCTAAAGTTGATTTTAGGCAAAACACTTAACTAGAAGACCCTCCGCTCAGAATCTTTGTCTTTAGATTTTTGCTTTTTTTTCCCTTTCTCTGGCCCTATAAGTCCTGCTTCTGTTTCTTTCTTTTTTTTCCTTTTTTCAAACATACAGAAATCCACTCTGAGAGAAAAAAAAAAGTAGTAATTCTGAATATGGCAGTCTGGATTACATGATTATTCTTACAGTCACATCTGAATATACAGGTTCCCAACTCAGAATATGGGAATATGGGAACACTGACAAGATTTCCTCTAAGTCATTAGTGAGTGCTGGAATGCTTAAGGCACTGGATCACAAGTCCTAAGGAGAAACTCCCAAAGCTCCCCTTGTCCTCAGCAAGTCCCTAAGGAGCTACAGCATCACTCCATTAAAGCCACACCATTAAGAGCTGCCGTCACTTCTGACAAGTTCCCAAGAGCTACAGAAAGCGGTATCTGAAAATATGTCTAAAGATGGGAAAAGACTCATACAACCTTGTCTTTAATCCCTTTTCCAGATGGCCTCCGTTTGTTTAGCATATATACACACACATACACACACGCTTTTATTTATATATATATATAGATAGATAGATATATAAAATCCTTGTGTATTTAGTATTTTAGATTTCTAAGTGTCTTTAAATCTTACCCCAAATCCTTGGGGCAAGAGGTTTTGAGATAAAACCTATCATCCACCTGACAATGTTAGACTTACCAACATTATTCAGGTAGAAGAATGCCTAAACAGGGAACTAGCATTGAGAAGCAGCTTACTTGAAGTTTATGTTCTACCTGATACCCATTAGACAAGCATTTGCTGTGTTCTTGGCAACATCATGGGAAAGGAAACAAGAGTAAAATGACAATATGCTAGAAGTTGATTGGAAAAGAGATATAGAGTCACATGCAGATCTTTCTCTTGTAGAAATTTACTGCATTCATTTGACAGCAAATCTTTTAAACCAAGGGTTACCCAGATCATTGAACATGCCACTAATCCTTGGGCTCAGAAATTGGTACATCCTGATTCTGCTCATGTGGACACAGATCAGCTCTGTGGTAACCACCTCCATGCAGGCCAACGATGACCTAGCACTAACTGCCAGAGTTACCTCAGGCAGAGGACTAATGAGCAGTTGTTTTCAGCCATGCAGAACAGTTCGCACTTTTCCACAATACTCCACCTCACTCGCAGGAGCTGGGTCAGTGGCCAGAACTTGCAATTGCATATCAGAATATGAGAGAAGGACAAGGGGAGCTGCATGTGCTAGGAAGAAAAAGTTCACTGGTGACCTGGGTTGCAGCAACAGCGAAGATCAGAAGCCTTGAGTCTGGCTGTGTAAGGCAAGGCGCAGGAAGGAAAGGCAGTCTTCTCAACACGCACACAGCGTCTCCAAGCAGCTAAACTTGGAACCTCATGTTCTACGAACACGCAAACCAGACCTTGTTTGCTAGCACTGGGAGAGAGATGTTTCATTTCACAATAAAGAGAAAGACGATACTTGGTAGATGATAGAAGAAGGATATGTTGTTTTTATTTTTATTTTATTTTTTATTATAAAGTTTATCTTGAAAGTGGATATGAGATTTAAAAAAGGAAAATACTCCATCACAGAATCAAACTCTTGGAATAGAAATCTCCTACGACCAGTTTTGAAATGAGAAAGAAACTCTGTAAGAGAAAAAATAAGCAAAGGGCTCCCAAAGCATACATGGCACACTTTTGTTCATTCTCACTGGAAAATCTGTAGTACTTCCATTAATACAGGATGGTACCTGAGATTTTACAAAAAAGAAACATTTATAAGAATAGGTAATAGATAAATGCATGCAGTAAGACACACATCTTCTTAAGTTCTCCTGAAAGTTGAAGTTTGCACTAAACAAATAAGGAAAACAGAACACACAAAAAGATTTTCTTTCTTTCTTTTTTTTTTTTAAATATTGTTCATGGCTGAAGCTTTCTCAGCAGTAAAATGTTTTTAATAAAAACGTTAAAAGTGTATTCCATAGCTAAAAGAAAAAGAGCAAGAAGCGAACACATCTGAATTCTCTGCATATTTCATGAAGAAACTCTCACATGGATTGATACTTGGTAAATTTTACAAGAAAAAAAAAAGAAGGAAAAGCACTTTCTTTTTAAGACTTGGTCTCTAGACACTGGCCCACTTACCATCTACAGTCAATGTGGTTAGTAGGTTAAATGATGCTTTACAAATGGTAAAAAAGCGTCTAAGCCTCTAAGCCCTTGATCAGCTATATGAGATTTTTTCCTCATAGAAATTATTTTAGTCATTTTACTCACACTGTTTCAATAATCCTGCAAACATTCTATTAGGGAGCAACTCTATGAGGGACCACTTAATATTAATGGCATAAAAGAAAAATACTATATTGCTTTACATCAAACTTATATGTCATTTACCAAAAGTGCAGCAGCCTATAGGAGGCAAACTAGCATAACACACACAAAACCTTAAAATATTTTAAGGCCATAAATTACCTAGAATCAGCAGCCGTTTCTCTCTCTTTTTCAAGTATGAGATGCACTAATATATACTGGAATATGACATATCAGTAGGAGTATATCATGAACTTATAAAGCAACAGAGAACAAGAGAGCTGGGCCTGTTCAGCCCGAAGAAGAGAAGGCTGAGAGGGAACCTGATCAGTGTCTATAAGTACCTCAAGGGAGGGACTGAAGAGAATGGGGGCGGCCTCTTTTCAGTGGTGGCCACCAACAGAACTAGAGGTAATAGCCACAAACTGAAACACCAAAAGTTCCACAGGAACTTAAGGAAAAATTTCTTAACAGTGAGGGCTCCAGAGCACTGGAACAGGCTGCCCAGAGAGGTTGTGGAGTCTCCTTTTCTGGAGATCTTCAAAACCCGCTTGGATGCAGTCCTGTGCCACGTGCTCTAGGTGACCCTGCGTGTGCAGGGGGGTTGGACTAGATGACCTCTAGAGGTCCCTTCCAACCTTAAGCATTCTATGATTCTATGAACACACTGTCTTCCCTATTAAAAAGACACTAGATTGTGACAGTGAGGTCAGGCATGTCAAATTGCACTATTTTGCACTGGACATGGTACATAAACATGACTTGGGGAGAAGAGGAGGTGAAGCAGAAGTTGTTCACCTTGATTTGAGCAAATTTTAGCATTGTTGTATCCAAGTTGTGACATTATGATTTAGATGGGAGGACTCTCTGGTGGGCGAGTCCTGGATTTTCAGGCTGAAAGGGTAGTAGCTGACAGATCACCTGTGCCCTGTTAGAAGAATGGGTGAGCAGGGACCCAAGAAATTCAACCACAACAAATGCAAAATCTTGCACCTGAAATGGACTCATCTCCAGCACTAGCACAGACAGGGCATCTCGCTGAATGTGCAGAGAAGAGCCAGGAGCTCCCGGTTGACAACAGGGCTAAACACGAGTCAGTTGGCCCCAGCAGCCATGAATGCCATCAGTGCGCTGGGCAGCATCAACACAGGCACACCTAACCAGGAGACAGAGGGAAGCAACTAGTCCCCTTGATCTGGCACTTGCCAAACTGCATGTCTGGAACACTACATCCAGCTTTGGTGGCCCTAGCACAGGCCATGTGTTGACAAACTTGATCAAGGGTGGTGTAGTACCATTACCGAGATGGCCACGTGCTAGGGCATGTGGTCTGCAGGAGAGCCTGAGGGAACCAGCCTCATTCAGGCTACAGAGAAGAACTTTTCCGTCATTATAAGCCAACTGTTCAACACGAACACGAGTAATGGAAAAGCAGTAAGTAGATAAAAGTGGAAATAAAAGTCTTCTACTTGAGTTTTTGTGCTCTGAATCTGTATGCTGTTATGAAATGAGACAACTCTCTGGGACAGCAGGAGCAACAACAGCCATTTTGCAAATGCAAATTACCTTCTACGCACAAATTCTCCAGTAAAACTCTCCCTTTGACTATCTGAGATCTTTGATTCCAAGATTTCATTTGTATGCATAAAAAAAAACCTTGTTCACTTGCACCACACTAATCATACATTTTCCCTTCTGAAACCACAGATTGGTTTTACTGTGGAAGTACTGAAAGGAAGAGATAAGTATTTTAGAAGTACATTAAAACTACATAAAGATGAAGATTTTTGTTGCTGTATCATTTTCAAATCATACTTTACTAGAGAAAAATGCTATCTATAGATTGAAGTAAAGAGAGTAAATGAAGCTTGGCTAAAGGCAGTAAATGACACTTAAAAGAATTAAATGAGTCCTTTATTAAATTCACATCATAAAAAATAACAGACCAAGAACTTCGAAAGTCTCCAGACTTTGAGCCCATGTTACAGAATTTTATAAGCTTAAATCTCCTTGGTGGCAAAATACAGGAAATTAAAGGTTCCTATAGGAACCTTATTTAAACCCCCAAAGCAGACAGCAAATTTTAAGTTATCCCACAAGCCAACCCATTAAATTACCGTGATTTCAATCAGTGCCACTTAATGATTTCCACAATCTGCTTCTCTTATTTTTAAAATGCACTTGTTCATATTCAGCTGCGCTTTCAAGCTGAAATCAACAAAATCAGTGCTACAGCACTTATGGTTTGGGGAAAAAAAAAGTACAAATCTAATAATTTCTGAGAGTTATCGAACTGCTATTATTATAAATATCAGTAATCTGGTACTTATCCAGTAATTCAGTATTCATCAAAAGCTATACCAAAATAATGTTTGAAGCTACTCAAGAGAGCATATAGGTGTATTAAATGTGTTGTGGAAGCCACGGAATGTTCTCACTTTCCAGTGCTTTGTACAGTATCATTTTTGTAAAGGTAAAGGTCATCACCAAACAACTAGAACTTGTAAACATTTGCAATCTGTATGCATGGTATGTAAGCAAACAGGGAACCAAAAAAATTTTACAGTGAAGAGAGAAATCAACTTCTCCCATCACCTCCAACTCCCAACTTCAACCACTGCCCCTTCCCACCCCTCCGCCCCCCTCCAAAAAAGAAAGAAAGAAGAGAATCCACACCATATTACTTAAAATTTTCAGTAGTGACTAGGCTTAAAAAGCATGATGTTAACACATTTCATTCTAAAAACAAGTGTCACAATGAATTTAATGTAGCTAATAGGTAATAAAACGCCATCATCTAAACTATAACAGCCTTCCAATCCTCAAAGAGGCATCATAGTTACCTGGTCTAAAAGATCTTCAACTTTTTTTTGCCATCCATCCCTGGCTGCATTTTTTTCACGTTCTTTCAGTTGTAATAGCTGAGTCATGGCTGCCTTCTTGTCCTCTTCATGCTGAAGCCTGAGTTCTTCACGAAGCTTATTACATTCCTGTCTAAAAGCAAAGGTCAAAAATTAAAATATCTTGCCTATATGAGAATATATAATATAAGCTTGTATATACAATACCTCGACCTTGTATAAGAAGTGAAAAATAAAGGCAATTTGAGTAGTATGTTTCACTTGCTATAACACTTGTATATATTTGCTTTCTTATCGAAAGGATAAGGGACAAAAATTAACACTTGCCGAAGATTTTCTGTCCATTTTATTTCCAAGTCACGGGCCATTCTGTCAACTTTGAACTTCTCCTCTTCTCTCATGGCAGCAATCATCAGCTCATGCTGTTGTCTCTCCTGATCTAGTTCTCCCTGCAAACACAAACTTCACAATAGAGACTGATCAGCAGCAAAAAAGTTTTTCAAAGCTCAAATGAATGTGCTTATAAAAGTGTCAGTTACAGCTGACTTAAAGGCACTGAACTTTTACAGTGTCTATCAAAATTAAACCTGCTAATGACTTTATTTCTGCTGAGTATTTCTTATGGAACCTAATCCTCTCCTATAACAAGCAAGTTTACAGCAAGTCACTTTGGAAGTAATCATCGCAAATGCGGTTATATTGAACGACAACTCAGGTTTGAAACAACCCCTTGAGATCCTGCAAATTTGTGGAACACAGGGCTAAGCCTGGATTTAGAACAGGTTGTTCTGTGTCTGTGACTGTACAGTCAAGACTTTTTTTTTTTTCCTCCTTCCTTTAATCAGTGAATATTCAGTACTTGATATTCAAAGCTTGAACTATTTGCTGAGCTACAAAGTCCTTGTATCTTCTATCAAATTCTTGACTGTACAAGCTTGGAGGACAGTTTTAGTCTGAACAGAGAAAAAAATGTAGAATTCATATAACCATTTCTGTTTAAAATTTACAGTATTTAAATAGTACAAGGTACTACCTAAAATTCATGCTTACATGAATATGCCAGTGGAGCTTGCTTTATTCATGAAAAGCAAACCTGACCAGCATCTAAATTTAATTAGCACTTTCAAGCACAAGAGTCTTTGTAGGCTTTTTTTTCATTTATATTTTAAGATCTGCTAAGATAACCACCATTCCCAGTAATCTTCTCTATATGAGTATTTAGATGTTATAATAGTTGAAAAAGATCTAGCAGTCCACATGGAAGTCAGGAGAAGTGATAAAATACACAGCAGAAGTTATAAACTATAACAGGGAGCATACCTGACTACCAATGTTGAAAATATATATACACACACACACACATCCCCCCAAAGACCCAATTTTAAGTTATTTTTACTAAGAAAACACCACTGGCACGATAAGAGATTTAAAGATCTTTTTTCTTGAATGTTTGCTGCTCTACTTCAAATATTTGATGTGATCTTCTAAGTGTGTATTGTTTACTGAGGAAAAGGATATACTTAGTATTAAAGTCAATGAGTTACTGGAATATTAACTGGCAGTTCCAGAACTTTACATTGCCATCATAGCTTTTCTTTTTTTAAAAGTTAGTAAAAAAGAAAACATAAAATGAAGTATTATATTCCATTCTCATGTAATTTTAGTGAGGCATACTGCAGGTGAAGGTGGCCCAGAGAGTTCTAGAGTTCAGAATGCCAAAATTACCCCACTCCCCAGAAAACTCTTTTTAGAAGTGTATGTATTTTAAATGATCCATTCCAAGATTTGTCTTGGCTATATGGAACTTTACAACTTCCATACTGTGTATAAAACACGAGAAAAATATACAACATACTACAGTTTAAATTTTACTGGATAAAGGAAAAAAAAAGGATTTTTTTTGTTTGTTTTTTACTTTTACTACATTTCTACATTTTACCTATTCTCTCTTTCTTTCTCTAAGTGATAGAAGAACTAATTTATTATTAAGCAGCTTTTTTTTTTTTTTTTGCATTAAGCATAAGAAAAAAAAATAATGCCTAAACACATCTCAGATATCCAAGACACAGCACAAGGCTGACAAACTTGTGTCCCAGGAGATCTGGGCCTGTCTGGACCAATAGCTTGAAACCACTCAATATAGCTATGGCATCTAAAATGGCAACACGTACTAACACTTAGACAAATGAACTGTTTCAATTGTGTATGGTGTTCTAACTCTCCAGATGAAAGTTTGCCATGTTGCAAAGTATCGTATCTCACACCTTAAAATACTTTTGAAGAACTATTTAAAAATCTAAATTTGGGCCTGAAATGACCATGGTCATTATTTGAGGAAAAATAAGACAGTATGTTAGGCCTCTATTAAAATAAATAAGTAAAGGTTTCAGCAGATTCTAGTGTTCATAAGCTATAGGATTATCTGCGCAAAGACATAAAACTGCCTGGAATAGCACTGGTGTAACAAACACACATCCTTTCTACATTCTCATGAAATTCTGCTAACTCAAGCCACTGAAAAATCTGATTCTGGATCTATTTTGTAGGGACATACTGTACGTTGGCAGCTAAAGTTTTTATTAACCAGAGATGTGCTTTTAACTATAACCATTTAATAACAGGTGTGTCCTTTGGAGGAAAAAAAAATAGGCTTTTGACTTCTACTTGAAAAGGAAAACATCCATTTCAGGGAAGTCACATGAAACTCCCTTTATAAGAGGTACTCCGTAACATTTTTTGCCATTTTGGTAACAAAACCAAAATCACTATGGCAGTAGTTTACATAATTTATTCTCCAACATGATGGTTACCTCAACATTATACAATGAATCTGTGGTTTCTCGTAGTCTTGCTCTAGTTAATTCTAGTTCTTTTTGGAGTATTTCCTGAGCTTCTTGAAGACTAGAAATATGTCCTTCTGCAGTTCCAAGGCCTTGTTCACTTTTTCTTACAAGGTCTTGTAGACGACACACCTACAACACACAAAAAAGTATCATTTACATAATTACTACTTAAGGCAGCCAAAAAAAAAATTGTGTTTTCATTTTCTTCTAGGAATTTCTAATTCCATCATGAACTACTACTACTCGCTGCACAGGTCCTTCTCTTTTCAATCACTTGATGATCATGAATTATAAAATGAAATTCCATAATGTTATAAATTCAAATATAAAGATTCACAGTCAAGGATTTCACAAAAAAAAAAAAAGAAACTACATTTGAAGTATTTTTCAAAGTACTAGGTTATGTAAAAAATGTGAAATTACCTGCAGTTTTATTAGAAGAAAATATACTGTACACAAATAAAAATAATTAAGAACCATTTTGAAATGCATGAACTCTTAATATGTATCTTCTGCTAGGATACATTCCTCTGTCTTCATATCACTACCTGCCTGTGAATTAGCTCATTTAAATCTCAAATTTGTGTAGAGAATAGCGTGATCATTTCTGTAACTGCTGTGTAACAGTACATTTATCTCTGTCTCTGTGCTTTAGCTCCTCAACTCGTAACTAATAAGAATATTAGATAGAACATTGTTTAACAGCCATAAGAAAGTAAACAACTATCTAAATAAGCCAGAAAAACAGAACAACAAGGGCAGGGGAAACAAAAATAGCAGACAGTAGGAAATGACATTTCTGCAGAAGACTAGGTTATTACCTTTGTATGTTAAGGTTAAGCATATCTCAGAAAAAGATTAAATCCTGAGCACATGCCTATGCTCCCTTGCATTATATACAACTACAGCCAGTAATTTCCTATGATATACTATTACCTGAAAGAGAATTTCTACCTCAAAACAAAAAACACAAAAAATGGCCTTGAAAACTGAGTGATATCCTCAAGTTGCATCATTCTAGCTGGTGGTTTTGCTATCAGCAGTACATTTCTCAGGTATTCACTCATGAATCATTTGGATGAGACTAGCTTAAGAACGAGTGCATGACAACCAAGCAAAAGACTGAAATTGTGGATTCGTAAAATTTTTATTCAGAAATAAAGCTGTATTGAGGGTATAATTAAAATAGACTGCAATATTAATACATTCATACAGGGCGAATAATTCTGCTCTTCAAATAAGAATCACAAGTCATCCTTTTTTGGAAACATTTGAAGACCATCTGCACATTAGTAAACTGAGCAGGATTTACAATATGCTAAAAATGAACAAATATGTTTAAACTCTGGCCTAATTTTTCTGATTCTCAAAATATTTTGTGTGTAGAAAATTGAGTACTTAATATGAAGACGAGAAGAGTTAAAATAAGAAAGATTGTTTACACAGATTCTTTTTTACCTAATATCTTTTGCTTTGTTATGTTCCGTAAGAAAGGTTACTGGCCTGCTTCTGAGCGTTGATTTTATCATTTCACTTTAAATAGACATAACAGGCTAAACAGTCTGAAGAGCATAAGCCTAGCCTAGTGTGGACTCTAAACATGAATCGAGCATAAGAACACTATTGATTAGACGTGGTCTAATGCACTTGGCTGCTAGCTGATCTCATTAAGTTAATTCTTGCCTCCTGGTTGGCTGAAGTCAGTTTGGTTGTCAGTTCTTCCCGAAGGTTTTCCAACTGCTGTCGGAGCTGACTCTTATCCTCCTCCAGATGTAGTTTTTCCTTCTCAAACTGCTGCTCCAACTCCTTCAGAAATAAAATAATAATAATAATAATAATAAAAAGGAAGACACATCAAACACTTGCCATATGGTCATCACATAACACAGCTATCAGAATGCCTACAAACTGCAAGCTGCACAGGTCTAGAGAACAGAAGTCAACAGAACTGCAGTTTCCTCTGCTGCATATCTCAAACACAAATGTAACACAGAAGTCTCCTCCAGACATGCAACAAAGGGAAATAGTTCATGATATTCTACAGTATCCTGTACTAATCATGACTCTAACAAGAACTGCCTTTCACTAAAACAACATTTGTAAAAAGCAAAATTCCCTGGCCTTGTAAACCTCAAACTTTAATGTGACTGTTAGCATTTCAGTTGCTATGGTTGTTATTCCCATAACATCCAAACACTTAAATTAAAAGTATATTGCATGGTTCTGACAGATAATTACTCCACAGTAGAACAATGAACAAAATTTTAATCTGAACCATCATTTTTGATACTACCTTCAAAACGCCTTTGCGACTTTTTTTACTCCTTTGTATCCACTTAAGGTTAATGCCTTAAAAATTACATTTTATGTCAATAATTTTCAGAAATAGATTTCTTCCAGGTGCTATACAAGACCAAATTAAACAAGTATTTATAACCACTGTATTCAATCAATTTGAAGTATGAACTACCTCAACTTGGAGACAGGCTGTACAAAGACATTACAAATAAATAACAGATCTTTCTTGAACTAAAAGAAGGGGTATGTTTGTACTTCAGAACTTGATGGAATAACAAAATGTTCACCACTGAAGCATTTCTTTAAGTATCAGCAACATTGTGCTGCTTCTGCATTTGACTTTTTCTTCAAATACAAAAATCCTCAGAGTGATAGTAGTTTCAGCAGTTAAGGAGGTTACTTGCTCGCTCTCTGACTCTAGATATTTTCTCAATGTGCAATGTAAGATTCACTAATAAGATTTAAAAAGTTAAAGCTAGTGCTCAATATGGCATAAATAGGAATTTTCATCTATTCATTTGATGTGTCCATGTATCAGGACCAATTTTTACACATCAGTACTGCTTGCAGTAGCACAGAAAATTGTTTACAGATATTACTGTGAACAATCCATTTCCTTTTTCTTAAGATGGAAAAATCACTTAAATTATTACAACTAAAAACTAATTCTTCTACAGATAAACATTTGTTTACTGAACATACAACTAATGTTCCTACAGACATGAGTTTTCTTTGGTAAACAAGACTAAGAATGAGCACAGGTAGGCATTGGTCCAAAGACGACAAAGCAGTTATGTACAATTCCTCTGCTTTCCTTTTCCGCTCACATATTTAATTTTAAAAACACTAATCAAGTTACTAAATTAACTTGATATTATTTTTACAAAAGCTCAAGAAATAACGTTGCACATGCATTCAGTTGAAAGAAAAAATGAGATCAAGAAGCATAAATGAATCAGACCACTGTCATTAAAAAGAGTATGCACAGAGCAGTATTTTTCAACTGCTGGGTACCATAAGGGATTTTATAGGAAGACCTGAACCTCAAATCATATCTGTAAGAAAACTGATTCCACAGGAAGTTTAAATGTTTTGGAATCTTGTATAGATATCATTGACATTTGTAGGGTTTTTTGATTTTTTTCCAAAGGAGGAAGATATTCTACCTGGGAACTTTGATACTGCATGGTGTGTATTTTGCAAATAAAATATATTATTGTTCTGAAATGGTCTCGAACTTCCAGGTAGATAGTTGATGTATCATACATGCTTCATCTCAACCCAAATAGGTAAGATTTCTTGGAAAAGGTGGGATAAAATTGTACATGCTGAGTTCCAGAAACTAGACTTCTTGCAACACCTGAG
This sequence comes from Tinamus guttatus, assembly GCF_000705375.1. Next base: position 72,695 of record NW_010580261.1, read on the forward strand.
CAAATTCAGGGATCTTCACAACTTACTGTAACAGAGTCATGGAAAAAAAACTTCTGAAATGACTAATAGCAAACTCAATTGGTAGCACGGGGGAGCATGTGCTCTTTAAGAAAGAAAAGATACTACAGCTGGCAAATTAACTTAATTTTAGAAACAGAGAGAGTGAGGGAATAGGCATTTTCTTTCAAAAGTAATGCAGTATTTCAGCCTAAGAATGTGTTGGCTAAGAGTTGAAAGAAAAAATATTCTCAGAAAATCTTACAGAGACACCAATAATTGCAGCAAGTATATTAAAAGTGCCCCGTCCACCCCTGCCTCCATACATGTGTATGATTTTTCCATTATTTTTCCTTTAAGAGCTACTCTTAATTCCTGAAAGGCATTAAAAATTTTGGGATTTATTCCAAATAAAACTTAAAAAGCAACACTCTAGTTAAAGTCTAAGACAACTGTCCATTTCTACACTCTTGATAGATTTCAAGCAGATCAGAGGAACGGAACAAAAACTAAGTTAAACACAGCAGCACTTGTCCTGCATCCACTGTGTGCAGCAGAATTTGTTATAATGCATATACAATCAGAATAGGAAATTAGTCCTTTCCTTTATCACAACAACAAAAAACCAACCTTGTGAAACCAGAAAGCCTATCAGTTTCAGGATTCTGCTTAGAGGTAAATTCATAGCTGGCACACAGTTGCACAGTTTCACATTACAAGGTATGCACATACTCTTCCTGAGCACGCATGAAGCCAAGTCCTGAGATACCTCTTCTCTGAACCAATGAGCTGTTTATGAAAAATTTAAATAAATATTATTTAAATATTTATTAATATTTAAATATTGTTAACTTTTCATCTCCTTCAGTAAAACTGACCTTGCATATAGGTCCAAATGAAACTTTGCTGTACAACAATTTTGATCTGGTAGAAATTATATCTTCTTTCTTTCTGTATATTTTATTATTCAGGGGAGAAAAAAAAACAACACCTACCATCTGCAGTTTTTTCTTATCCTTGTTAGCACTAGTGTGAGCAGCCTCAATTGCTGTATGATGTTTCCATGTCAATTCTTCCAAGGTCTTAGAATGAGCCTCCTTCAACTGTGCAGCCTCTCCTTCCAACCTCGCCTGCAATTTTACCAGCTCCTTCTCATAATATTCCCGTTGTGTTTCCCTTGCTTCATTTACTTTCTGTAAGAAACAGGCAAAATCATTTCTTAAATTTCTATCTCAGATCCTAGTTACCTCTAATAAAGAGTAAAAGACCCCAATCCCACTCCAACAACAGGAAAAAAAAATACAGGAAGTGTACTGATAATACATGTGAACAGATATTAAAACACATACAAAATATAATACTTGGTGTTTGCCCAATTTATCCGGCTAATCATTCAACAAACAGAAAAGTAGCTTCAGACTATCTCCACATTAGATTTTAGATTTATTATTAAAGTCTATCTTTTAGATTTATTTACTTTGCAGAAAGAGACAACAGGTACCAAACTCACAGAAAAATTCAGTTCATTTTCAAACATGTTTAGTGCATTTTCAGAATATTGCTTTTCATTTTTATTTGGCCATTTCACCTTTCTTCCTACTGAGCTACTTCACCGACTATACCACTAAGCACATCACAGTTTAAATTAAACTGTTGAAAGGTGCCCCAAATAGTTTGGGCAATATCCAACACGTCTTCCCTCTGCCTTCACTTTAGTTGAAACAGATAACACCAAACCTGCCACACACACCCTATGTTAGACCTTCTGTGATGCTACATGAGGTTCACTTGGAACAAACTACTCCAATCACTTCAGACTTAAAAATAACTAAAACGTATTCAGATTTTTACTCAAAATTCTGTCTTTTGTTTTTACTCATTTAAAGCGAGTAAGCTGCTTTACCTTCTCCAGTGCCAAAATCTGCTGCCTTTGTCGTTCATCCAGGCTCTGTGTTTTGCTTTGTAATAAGTTTCTTTCTTCTTCTAGCTGTGATAATTTTTCTTTCAGTCTAGATTTTTCAGATTCCAAATCTCTGATTGTAACTTCTTGAGTCATTTGAGTAGCTTGAAGCATCCCAATGTGACCTGAAAACAAAACAACTCTTTAAAATCTTCACATAAAGAAAGCGGTCAGATAAAAACCTAAGATCTATCTGAAGCAGTATTATTTTTGAACGAGTTTATTGCTACAGCCTCAGCTCCAGGGAATTACTTTCTTATTAAAACTTATGTTACCTGTCAATTTTAATAAAATTTAAAAAAACAAGTTTTATTTAAAGGATTTTTAAGTTTATGTTAGAGAGAAGTAGCTAAGGAAGTAAGCTTTGTTTCAGTGTTTCTCATAAGACAATAAGACAACCACTGTGGCTCCTGATTCATCTCCCTCTCTGCATAGAGGGCAGGAAACACAGCAATTCTCTTTCAAGTTCTGAATCTCAGGTTGAACACGAGATGAATACAAAGCTTTCCAAGGCATAGTAGAGTATTCTTTACTACACTGCATGGCATGCAATGTTTAAAACCTTAAGGATTCTTTTGTTCCTGCAGCTATTAACTATGAGAATCAAATTTCTTTGAGGCAACTCTTTTGACTCCCAGGTATGAGCTGACGCCAGAAGCAGTTTCTGAACATGCAGCTAACTGACTACCTCGCATGCTAATGGCTTGGTGGCACTTCTAAAAGCAGGTCTCTGGCCTCTTGCTACACTGTGAGGTGCTGTAAAGCAAAGATGGACCATTGACAGTGTCACCGTGCTCAGCAGCAGTGTGGACACACTGAATTTCAGTGCCAGAGGAGATCAGTGTTGGACTGATAGTCTGGGTTGATTTGATGTATTAGTAATACTGAAAAAATGGACTGGATACTTAAGCTTTTTCCCCTAAATATGGCATTGGGTGCTAAGTCATTCCTAGGAACAGGAACAGCAGAGTGAAAGAAGGGGAAGAAAAGCTTATTCAGAAGGTCTCACCTGGTAACTTGTAGAAAGATCAGATTAATCCCCAAAATCCCTGATGAGTGCTCTTCACGGGAAGTACATTCCTTTTACTTACTGGCATCCAGTAGGACTTACAGGATTGGATCCTAGCTTAAGCAACTATCCAAACACTCAGCACAGACTATTCCTAATCCTTACCTTAGTTAGAAAGAGAAGAATATATGAGCTAAGCAGAAGGTACTTCCAGGCAGCTCAGTTCATGGGCAAGGCCTGCTTCATCATTCCAGGGACACAAATAAAGCCTAGAGACAGGCCACCCTCACACACAGTTTGAGGGCTGCCATTTATGATATAAACTACATTAATATTAGCAAGTTAATGCCAGGGAGTATTTTCTGGCCCTAAGGCCAACTGGAACAGCTTGGCAACATTCCAGCCTTCAAAGAAAGGTGACCTCATACAAACTGACTTTTGGGACGACTTCCTGGCTTGTGCTAGCTGAAAACTAATCAGCTATTACTGCTATAGATCTAGTTGAACAGGGCCAAAGAACTATTTAAGTCTACAGTCCTGCCTTCAGCATAGTTTACTGAGTTCTAGTACTATAGCACATGTCCTACCACTGTTTAAGGGTGCCAGTGAGCTAAGAAAATGTCATCTTTAGTCAGTAAGAACCTCATGTCTACAAGCAAGTTTTATACCATTTCCTATGATTTCCCACATGCCAACAAGCATAACAAAATCAGGAAAACTGCTATAAAGAAAACCCTAGCAACGCCCTAGCTAGTGAACTGAAAGTATTTTCAAAGTCAGCATAAAGGAAAAAAACTGCATGCTAAGCAGAGAAATAAAGCTCTTCCTTTCTCAGATGCCTCTCAGGCATGTGAAAAAGCACAGAAGAACAGGAAGCATATGTTTCCATCTAAATAATGATAACACAGAAAAAGCAGAAGTAAAGCAAAAGCATGAACTGTCCCCTTAAGTAGAGCTAAGGCATAAAATTTCCAAGACTGAGAATACGATATCTACAGAGCATTTAAAGTACAACTCTTGTAAAAATAAACACACAAAAGAGAATCTTAAATACAATGCATGCAATACCAAAGCAGTTAAAACACTTGTCCGAAACTTCTAGGCACAGTATTAAACACTTGTTAAGCACTCTACATCTGTGCAAGGTTAATGGTAAAAGGAGAGACTAGTAATTTTGTGACTTAATAGGTGAGGCTCGTTTGCAGATTAAGTTACTGACATACATACTGGCTTTGAGAACAAGATCAGTGGCCTGCTGCTGTAAGCGTTCCCTAGCAGCCGCTAGCTCACTTTCCACTTCCTTGTGCTTGCTCAACAGTGACATCTCCTCCTCCTTCACGTCATCTAGTTGTTTTTGAAGAACCTAAGGAAGCACAATACAGTGCATGTTAACATTATACAGAATCATGTTCAGATTTAAATGAGTATTAGCTTAAAATGTACAGAAGAGACCTCCGAGCAAACAATTTATATACAACCCAAAACCTCATAATATTACTGCAATATTCATTTTATATTTTGTATGTTCCCAAAAATGCTGCTGAAATACTACAACATACTGGCTATATAGCATGGCAAAGACGTGTTCGTGAAGAGTGTGAAGAAATATCACAACAAACAAAAAGCTATATTAAAAACAACACAGAAAAAGGTAACAAATGCCATAAATTTTGAGGAATAAATTGAGAAATATAGTATCTGATTTCTCAGAATTGCTTACATTGTGGAAAAAAATAAACAAATTATACGTTCACAGCAGTTTTCATTGTTCTTAATTGCAGCTGTGTTTACTATTAGCACAAATCAAGTTTCATATGAAAATACATAAATACATTAAGTGAGAGCAAGGCAATTAGTTAAGAATTTTTGATTGAAGTCACCTGCATCGATTCACAAGAGAAGCTCTGTGGTAGCAAAAGGGTAATATCATGTATTCCCAGCCATCCAGGAAGGAAAAGGGAATGTTTATCTTTTAAAAGTAAAACTAGATCTCTCATCTTTGAAGTTATAGGTATAACAAGTGGTCATTCCAGAAACTAAAGAGAAAAAAAGAAAATGAGGGTGGGGGCATGAAATCTGATCGGAATGAAATCCAAATCTTGAATTCCTCCTTTCCAAAGGCCAACTTGATAATTAAGAGGTGGATGATAAGCAAGGAGGAGTGATAGATTAAAGTTTACACGTTTAAATCACTTCAAGCTGTCAACCTTGCAGAAAGCCAGTCTTCAAATGTAGAGAAAAAAATATTGGAAATAACACAGCACCAGTCTCACCTGTACATTGTTTTCTGCTGTACCAAGAGCTACCTGAAGTTTCTGGCATTTTTCTCGTAGACTGGCAGCTTCATCCTGGACCATTTGCAATTCAGTTTTAAGCTTTCCCAGATTCTTCCGTAAAATACTTTCTTGGTTTTGAAATTCTTTTCTTAGCTCCACTTCTTTTTCTTTGCAAGCATGCAGACTTTCAGCAGTAAAAAGCTGAGATCTTTTCAAAGAGTCAAGTTCATGCTCATAAAAGGACTGAGCTTTGCTGAGTTTGCCTTCATAGTCCTCAATGAGTTTTTTCCTTTCTAGTCTCAGCTCTTCAACTTTACTGTTTAAGTCTTCCAGCTCCATTCTGTGAAGTTCCTCTAGCTTTTCTTGCCCCTTACTTAAGGTAGCATTCTGACTCTGCTGCGTCTTCAGAAGCTCTTGAATTTCAAGTCTATGTGCAGCTCTCAAGTCTTCAAGAGCTGTTCGCTTATCCTTCTCATACTGCACCTGCAACTGTATGAAACTTCGTAGTCTTTCCTCAAATTTCTTTCTAATCTCTTCTACTTCCCTTGACATGGTCACTACCCGTTGGACATGCTGAGCTTCTGCACAAAGCTGCATGTCTTCAACTCTATCTTTATAGGCTTCAAATTCTGTCAAGGCCTGATGTTTCATTTTCTTATGATCTTCCAGTGACTCTTCCAAAACCTGGATCTTTCTCTTAAGATCCATTTCTTCTGCAACTTTACTTTTATACTGCAAGATCTTCTCTCTTGTTTCTGCAAGAATTTGTTGGATTTCTTCCTCATGTGCATCCTTGAGGGCTTGGATAGCAGCTTCATGCTCATCATTTTTAGTATTCAAGGCATATATTACCTACAAACATAAAACACTGTTACATTGAGTAAAGGTTTTGTTTTTTTGCTAAATAAAAAAAGGCATTCTGAAAGCTATTCTGACTATATAACATGTTTTTATGATATACGCGAGACACCGTTTCTTTTTTTATGTACAAAGTTTGCATTAATCATTACAACAGTCTTCAAACACTGAGGAATGGGATTTTTATATTCTTTAAATCTATAATTTTTCTAGTGAAAGTTTTGCATTTATATGCAATAAATTACTGCAAATAAAAATTAATGGTGTTGCTACTACTACTGGAAAAAGAAAAACATGCTATTCTGAAAAACAAAACAAAACAGGCAAAAACAGGTACAAAAAAAGACTAACACTCACAGAGCATAAACTACAAGAGGGCATGAAACCTAATCAGAACAAAGTCCAAATTTTGAATTCCTCCTTTCCAAAGGCTATTTATGCTTAAATGCTTCTTTATAGAAACACAAACATCAGTACTGGTTCATCTGGTCCACAGCCTGCTGCTCACCTGGATACAATCTAGTTTTTCGACAGTGTATCTGGTAGCAGCCTGTGTATATGGATCTCTTAGGACTTGAGGTCCCTGGTTGCAGAAGGCTGCCAGTTTGCTAGCTGGCAAGTCAGCCAAACAGGAAGGTAGCTGGCAGGCCAGCTAACCATTTGGAGAGCCCAGGTGGCTAAGCAGCTCAAGCAGGCTGTGAAACCAATAAACTGCCCAAAACTGAGTGAAAGTTTTCAAGCAATCAGACATACCCTATGGGATGTTTCAGTTGCACCAGCATGGGATATGTAGGTTGCACTTTTGTTTTAAGTAATGGTATTAAGTGTTAAATAATAAGTATTCTTATTGATATATAGTTACAGATGTGTGAACACAACTATCTCAGTAAGGAAGCTATACATGCTCCAGTAGGTGGTTAAATGTTTAATTTTGTACTCCAAGAATTCCAGCAAATCCACACATTTCAACATACTACAGCCAGCAGAGGAACAAAATACATTTGAATAACTGCCTCTCCCTCCTTTCACTCCTCTCCCCTCAAATAAAGGGGGTCAGATCAGTATATTTTCTGTATCCTAAAAATGAGCTAAAACCATTAAAAAACAGGAAAGAATCAAAATTCAGGGAGGGGAAAAAAATGTCTGTGTTTTCTGCGAGGACAGGAATTGCATCAGTCTTCAGCTGGCATTCAACCAGACACCAGAGAAGGATTGTCTTGATTTGATCAAAGGGTCAAGAAATCATTGGGCTCAACAGCAGCAAGCAGAGCCTCTACCTTCTGGACTGCAGGAGACATCTACAGTTCAGGAGTTCAGACACAATACTCAAAACACAGTCTTCAGAAAGGAAAAACTGCATTTAAAAATTTTGTTCTTATAACAAGCTTTGTTTTTATAACAAAACCCTTATTAGGGCTCTCTGTCCTGAGCCAGTCTATGACACTTGTTTGATTTCTCCCTCAGGCCCTAAAAGTAGAAGGCTTAAGGTGAAACAGGTGGCTGCCTTTCCCTGGGTCCTGTCACAGAACTAGGACTGTTTTCATATTAGTTGCTACATTCCTCATTTTCTCAGCACTAATGCTAATACTTGTAAGAATGCAGCTAATGCTAGTAAGATCTCTGGTCAGAAAGCAAATCACTAAGGAAATGCTGAGATGCCTGCCTGAGGGTCCCTGCAAATTAAACAAGGCTCTCTATAATTTTTTCCTCCTGTCATTGCACATAGAAGCATCATAATGTTCTTCCTCCCTTCAGAGTGTGCCAGTATCAGGTTATTATAGTCTGCAGCAAGTTAAGAACAATGTACATATAAAGTATTTTTAAGGGTGTTATGATGTGGGGATAGGACCATCACAGAAAAACCCAAGAGAAAGTTAAGCCTGCATTTCATGACAGATTCAGAAGATGTTGTCCTAACTTCCTCCAGTTACTCCATATAAAACACATTGAACAACTAAATATTCAAAAAGCACCATTCATTCTCTGAAGAAAGGACAGAGGTGTCTTTTCGAAAAATGTAAGAAAAATAAACTAAAAGGCATGCAATTGAGGACTGTATAATAAAGTATAAAAAGTTCCTCAGCAGCCTTATTTCAGCCCTATCAAATAGGTAGATACTACAAATTTCAGTATTTTGAGTGATGGAATAGCTACATCAGTTTTTCTGTGAGAATTTGATGCTACATATTAGCACAGGAACACAGGAAAAAAAATCAGTACTAACTGAAGTATACACAGCATAACAGTATTTCCTTCAAATGAGAGCAGAAATTGATATATTTAAAAGCAAACTAATATATTTAGAAGTTCCACACTTGCTAAATAAGTTTCTGAAAATTCAAAGGCAGTAAGCTTGCAGATGTTGGAAACGCACAAATAAAATATATCTTGCGCCCTTCACTTTATTTGAAAGGCTGGATAAGTCACTTCCCAACCATATTAGTTTAATTTTTAAAGCAGTAAGATTTTTTTTCCAGTAGAAATATGCATTATGAACAAGTATAAACTGTTAATGTAATTCATTTTCTCCAACTCAGCCCTAATATCATTCTACACATCGTAATTCTTTCAAATAAGGGGAAAAAAAGCACCTTATTAGGTTTTCAATTAGCCGATTAGTGCAGGGGTACAAATAAAATAACAGCCAAGAACAACAAGAGATTGCCAGCTAAGGGTCTTACTGTTCATTATACAAAACGGTAAGATAACAATCCCACAAAAATAACAGTAATAACAAAAATCAACATTATTAATATGAATCTATCAGAATTTTGTGTGTATTTTATGTATACTACAAAAGAATCAAAAAACATAAAAATAATGACTTTTTAATACTAAGAGTGTTTAGCTGTATTGTATGTGGCAATTAAAGTCTGTTGCTGCATAAGCTTTGGTGTCTCGTGACATATGGAATACAAACAACAATTGGTATTCGACGCTTTTTAGCTGAAAGCCTTTTGTTTGACTATTTGGCTGAGAAAAAATTTTGACTCCAAACCAGATGTTATGCTCTTGCACGGTTGGCCGCAGTTGCATTTTGTAATGACAGAATGTCTTTCCAATTAAAAATGCGTAATTCGGGTTAATACTAATATTAGATGCCAAATATTTTTACAGTAAAGAAAATCTCAAAAAAATGCATGTGGCTCATTCTGTTTAAATTTGCATGAAATCAGGACTGACACCTATGAGAACTACCACTATTCCATTTCCTACACATCCATCTTATGTCTCCAGCAAGTCTTAGTTTTCAGTTAATGCACAAACATCCACATCAGAGTCCAAAGTTCCCACTGTCAGCGAGTACCAGTGCTCTGCCCACCAGATTTTGTTGGCTACTGCTGCACACCTGTTTAATTCCTAACTTTTTCTGGTGCCAAAGTTTATTTTAGACAATATTAAAAAAAAACAAATATACCATATACTATAGTGATGAAGAGTCACACTCTTCATTAAAATGGATATTGGATTCATTTTTCCCCTTAGTGTCCCATCTCTTGACTAAACAGCAGGAAGCCAGTTACATTTATGCATTTAAAATTTATTGACCACTAATAATTTACTGATAATAAGTCAATTATTAAGATAAAGTATCAACCAGTTTCAAATCCAGAAAAAGTCTGTTTTTCCTAGACAAATTTCTTTTGCTTAGTACCTTGCAAAAACAGCATAGGAACATTCTCCAAAGTTTTTGACAAAAGTATTTCAGAGTAGTAGTCCACAATTACTGAATACATTCTTACAAATGTTTTTCTAACCTACAGAGAGGAGACTGCTGATTATACTGTAACACTTCATTCCTTCACATGCATTGCTACTGGAAAGATACATTCTGAACTTTTTTTAAATACTCTATTCAGTTGCATTTTTGAGGTCAGCTTTTTAAACACTGTAATCAAGAGATAACTCAGATGAACTTTCACAGGGAAAGATAAATCTGAAGACCTCCCTCTTTAAAATGCCATGTTATGATGTATGCTTTGGGGCCCTGGTGCTAAAGGACACGGAAATGCTCCCCGTTCTGGTATTTATAAACATTACTGAGTCAAGATCACCAAAACATCCAGGTCCTTTCCCACAGCTGCTCTTGTTAGTTTGCCATAAGGTTTTTGCTAAGCTTTTAACGTACATCCTATATTTGTACTCATCAATCACATATCCACATAATCACGTAAGTGTTGAAGTGTCAAGAAGTGAACCTGAATAGCACCTGCACTTTCCTCCCTTTCCCAGTTACCTACGAAGAGGCAAAACTTACTCAAAACTAAGCTATGCAACCATACTCCATGGTTACAGTTTACAGTAATATAGTTTTGTTTAGAGAAGAAGCATTAAGAAGGTATAAACTGAGATGAAGGTGTAGCTGTCAGGAAATTCATCTGTTTCAGCATCTGCTACACCCTGGTGGGACTTTCAGAGAGCAGGTAAGGCACCATTTATAAAGGTGAACACAACAGTCCAAGAAAGACTGGCTGCAAGTTAACCTCCCTCACTTGTCATACAATAAATTAACAACTTGTCATTTAATTAATTTGACTTTTTAATTCATCAAACATGTCTACTTTCACAGCAGAGAATTTAAGAGTCTATCAAAAAGGGCAGATCTCTTAAATTCCATTATGATAAATAGATCTGCAGAAATAGCTTTTCCATAACCCTCTAATGGACAGAATTAGCTTAATATCCATTCTGTATACAACTTAAATCAACTACATCCTCCTGTTATACACTGAGCTGACATACGCTGGCACCTGCAATTCCATGCCCTCTTACCAAATGAGGTATGACAGTATTGGCCCAATACCAGAGCAAAACCCCTTTTCAGTTGTGGGATTCAGCCCTACCAATGAGATGTCAGAAATAGCCCTTGCGAATCTGTAGCACAATAAGCTTTAAGCAATTTGCTAAGACAGTTAAATCTTGGGAAGCATTCTGCAACAAGGAAGATTTAGTGACAGATGCACAAATTCCCCAATCTGCCTCCTGGTAAGAGGAAGGGAAAAAAAAACACCACCAACAAAAATATTTATCTGTTTCTCATCCAGTTAACCATACTATCTAGACTACGGCTAACACATCTGTTAGATAATTAAATCTTAAAAATCATTTCAAGGAAAAAAGGTAGAGACCAGAGGACTATCCAAATTGTGTTTTGCTCACAGGGCTGTGCTTTTTTTTTTTTTTTTTTAAACATATTTCTTCAATATCTGTATATTTGAACAGAGTATCTTGGATATGAAGAGTCGCAGAGTGATTTATGTTCCCATGCCTGCACTGCATCAACTCGTAGACTCTGTAAAACAAGGACGCCCAAGAAAGTTCTCAAACCTAAAAAACGGACTTCGAATTGAAATGATAACATTAGTCTGCCTTAGCAAAAAGGAACACACACACAAACTGCAGCAGAGATCTTCACAGTAATTGTTCCCTATACAAACTTGGGAATTTACTCTTAGCAGAGTGATATTATAAAGTTCAAAGCTTCCCAAAATAAGAAGTGGCAACTTTCAACTGGAGAAAAAAGGCTGGAAAAAGAGGGTCATCTTGCAGGCCTGTATCAGTGTTTTGGTTAGCCATCGAAACAACTGCTTTTTAGCAGTAGAAATAATATTTCCTTTTATTTTGAGAGCTACTGGGGCTTCTGAATTCTAAGGCACTTAAATATTCAGCATACATATGAATAGCATACATACCTCTAAATAAATCTGATGACATGACAACTCGTCTTCCACGTTTTCAAAATCCACTCAAGGCAAGAATGCAACTCTTTCACGACAGACTTAAACCAAGCATCAATCCTCAAAGAGACTGGCAAGTACTCTACATACACTAAGTCAGCTTTAGGAAATTCAACTTGAACAGCTCCTTTAAAGCTCTGCCAAGGCCACTATTATTAAAATATATGCTAACACTGCTTAATTTACCAGCTGAAAAAACTTTGTGAAAAATAACAGCAGCTGTTTTTTGATCTTGCTTTGTAAAAATGATTCAACTGCGAGGTCAGTGTCAGAGAATCTAAAACCTGCACAGCCTTCAGCACCATGGAGAGCACCATGCCTCTCCCCATTCCTTACTCAGTCCCACTCCTCACTTTTTTTCGTTTTAATTTGGAGACATAATCTAGAAAGCTTACTCCTTAGCACAAACAAATTGCATTTTTAGAAGTGTGAAACCTGCATACACAAGTAAACAGATATAGGAAAAAACTATTTGATTTTTTCCCCTTAATCTACATTACAGAGAATTTATGAGCATTTTCATTTGCCAACTTTTAAAATGCCAAAGATACTCATGAGAGATTACTGAAATATTTTTTAGTACAAGCTATCTAAACATATCAGCACTCATCGTGCAATGTACTAAATCTGAGAAGGCAGTGTGAGACATACCCTTTGATAAAAGGTATAGATTTCAGTCATGCTGTGAGCAAAAACATTCCTCAATTAAAACCTCTGATAACAGCACACCTGCTTTTTAAACTTTCTAGAGAATTAAACACCAATATATTTATTTTTCCAGCTGTTTTCCTAATAAATTATAGTATCAAACACGAAAAGATGTATTTTTCATAGTCACATCATACTCCTTATTTTAGTTAAATTGTAAACTTTCAATTAAGAGCATCTTTAACAAGTAGGACTGCATGAACTTTTTACCCGTATCTAGTTTTAAAGGTTATCACTTTGGGCCTAACCAAGTGACAATCTCAGTAAAAGCTGTTCTTCCTCATGATGTTCTATGCTCAGTTAAAAAAGCTTGGCCAAGGGAACAGAACCAGGGTAACAAGCATTAAGTAGGACAAGATGGTGAACAGCTTTTTGTGTTAGGCTGTTTTTTGTTTCTTCTAGTTATTTTTGGAACATAATGCCTTTGGTTATTGTTATGACATCAGTCATTAGAAAAATATATAGAAATCTGGTTTACTACTGCCAACTTGAAGCAGCCAAGAGATACACACATCTGCTTCTGATTTCATACTGTTATGTAGAGATTTGCTGAATTTATTCAGCAGCAAGTCTGCAAACAATAAAAAATGGTTAGTGACTACTTAAGGTAATGCCTGCCTGCCTTGCCCATCAAGTCTCCCTGCCATGTAGTTAAGACCAAAGTTTTCAATGTAGCTTCACAGGAGACTTCAAAAGAAAGGAGGGGAAGAGTATCACTGATAAAACTGCTATTCTAATTAAAGCCAAAGACTGAGTTTGGAGATACTAAAAGAATTTCTAATGATTAGGAGTTACTTGAAGACTAAAAGCTAAAGCTCCCAGTGCAATGGTTTATGGCAAATAATGTTTCTATGGCCTGTATCTAACACATGTGCATCTAATTTGTATTTTATGACATTCAAAAAATTACAGTATGTGACACCACTAAGGTTGCAAGACCATACAGAAATACTTGAAAATAAGCAATGCAACAGTTATCCAATACAGCTTTGCAGTATTTGAAGAAAGTACAGAACTACCTTGACTAATATTAAATTGTAATCTGACTTTTTCTAAAGAAGTGCTATAAAGCAAGAATGAAAAATGCATCACTTAGAAGACAAATCCTTTCAATATCATGGTGGGACACAAGTGCATACACACAAATGCACACATATGAAGAGACCAACTTCTGCTTTTACATTTTTGTAAGACTTAATCTTACTATAACTTCTGATTTATTCTTTACATAAAAGTTCTTTACATAAAAATTTACCAGTGCTCCAACAAATGAACATACAAATACCTTATGCAATTACATAGGGGGTTTTCTCATTAATTTTTGGGGGTCAAAAATATACGTAAAAAAAATCTCTATTTAAAACAATTGCATTTGGTACTAAGTTTTTCAACATTATATTCTTAACTGTGAAGTGGATCATTTGTCATTTTATTCGAAACAGACAATAATAGCAAAAGTCTTATTTTATAATGCAGTGCTTATCTAGAAACTCTGAGAATGTCTGAGCTTTGATATCTACCCATTTGAGGTCTATATACCTATAACCTCACTTAACAGGTATGCAGTGATAATCCTTGAAAGAAGCACTCCATGAATACACAGTCTTGAGATCCTCAAAGTATCAGAGCAACTAATTTCTTCCCAGCTTCCCAACTACCATTAAATTTATATCAGGACTGTCAAATATATACTCATTCTTCAACTGCTGATTCAGAGAAGGATTGCATTTAAACTTTTTGGAAGGTGACTAAATCTCTATTCTCTGCATGGATTCTATTAACAGTAAGAAAACCTTTGCAATTCACTATCAGATGATACAAACTCCATCCTTCATGCTAAGAAGCAGCAACAAAAGCACAGGCACCATCAGTCCAGAATTTAGAATCCTGTAATTTTCATCCTACAAAATACAGGAGGTAAGAAAGCCCTCCTTCAGGTCTAAATTAGAACAGCTGCGTTAAAGCAGTTCTAAGTGCTTCTGCCAGCAACTACTTAGACTGACACACAGAAAAGTATTTTGAAATTGCTTTTGTATGCATGTAGCATAAACTTAATGAGATCATACGCACATGGGAGGTTCAAGCTGTATTACCTATAGCTCTTTCACACAGTGGTGATACAGTACCACTGAATACAGTGGCATCAAACTCAGCAACTGCAAGAAAAAAAAAATCTGCAAGAGCATACAGCAAACAGTTCAAAACCACATGCAGATAGTCAGAAAGGGAAGGTGTAAAGAATATACTTGCACGATTAAAAAGAAATAACTTTAGAACTGTTATTTCTGAAGCAGACTTAAGTCTTCAATTCCTCCCTTCAGTGTCTCTCTCCTTCTAGAAGGACTTATTGCACTTATCTCTGGAATAGCTAATATCAAACCACAATTAAATGTATGTAAAGATTTTTAAGTTCTATATGTAATACTACTTTTTCAGGTCTTCTAGCTCTGTAAAACTGCTCTGAAAAACTGCTAGTCTTGATGTAGTAACAGGACATAGTATTTTTCCCATCTTATCACTCACAAACATATGCAAAGTTTCTGACATTCCAATATGTACTCAAATCACACCGTCTGTGAAATTTCTGTCCTTCTCTGCAGTCCTAGAAACATAAGCAAATACTGGCTGACTGCCAATGTTAACACACATTGGAGTAATCACATAAGGTTGCTTAAGAAAATAAATAAATCCAGAACTGTTAATGGCACCAAACACCGCAGGATGATAGCTTATGTCTGAACACATTTAATGGTTCTTGAGATTCTCATTTCATCCCTCTTTTTAAGGGTGATTCTTTTAAGTTCTCTAATAAACCTACACACAATGAAAGGGTAGTTGAGCCATTTTGGAGCAAAATACTTCCAAATAAAAACAGATAAAGTTGAACGGGAAAAATTTTGTTAGGAATCATGACTGCATTTGCTGGTAGTTTTAATCAAGACCAGCAAAAATATCAGCATATTAGAAAGAGTAAGCATAAGGATTACCAAACTGGCTACGTATTCTTTGAAATAAATTTACTCTCTGCATCCCAAAGGCAACTCAGCATTACTGCATTGGAGTCTGTTCTCCAAAAACTTCTCTGAAAGCCAAGAAGACAGAAAGAAAAACACTGAGCACACTACTAAGGGAAAACATCACCAGAGGGTATTTTCCCCCCTTTTTATGTAATGGATCAATCTAATGGAACCTATACTTTTAAGGCATATATTTACCCTATGGGCCTTAAAGACTTCACTACTAACTACTGTATCATTCCTGCAAATACTGCCTTGCAGCTAAAAGTTCTCAGAGATCAGTCCCAGCATGGCTCCCAGTTCCACAGAAGTCACAGATCTGTGTTTATGTCACAAAACCTGCACAACAACCTCGAGATACATTTAGAATATGAATTTCTCAATCACAAACGCTCAAGTCACAGACAATAGCATAAAGAGGATATGTCAAAAACCAATTTATACTTGCACTCTTCTGACAACTCTAAAAGCAGATCTCATTCTCCTCTTGTGGATATATGCATAGTAGCAACCTGCTTCTGTTTGCTATTACAACTGCCTTAATAATATATATATGCATATTTTTATCTGCAGTCGGCATAATTCAACACTGCATTAGCACTCCAGCATGCAGTAATACAAAGACATATATGCAATCTCATAACCACAGCTTATTTTTTTGTTGGCTTTAATCTTCATGTCAGATGCTACTTCATCCCCAAACTGGTACACAGATCTTTTAAAATGCCTAAAAATAAGGAGCTTATACTAAAGAGGAAGACCTGAAATCTCTCCAGCTACAATTTACCGCAATCTTTCAACATTACATGGAGCATCCTTTTAGTTTTAAAAGCTGTATTTCTAACTAGTGATTTGCCATACTTCGCCTTCTGTGAATTAAGTATATTAAAGTTAAATCAAGTAAGTTTTTTTTCCTAATGCAACAGAAAAATAAACTGTAATCAAGCATTTCTGAAGTTTTGTGCTTAGCAAAATGAACTTCTCTTATTTTGCCTGACTCCAATTACCGATTAAGTCAAATTGTTAAAGAAATCTCTCCCCTTTCCTTGTGCTCCTGTATTGTTTTAACAGAATCACATTCTCTCAAAGTGGCTTGAAACACGATAAAAATTAGGATTACTTCATGAATTACCTCCTGTGAGGAAAACATTTTTCTTCTGCTGCTAGCCACAATTTGTAGTAAACTCTATACAAGGATAAGAAAAAATAAACTATTGAGGCACATTTTTTTGTGAGAAGATGTCTCCTAGATAACTTTCCTATGTGTATTCCTTTGGAAGTCCCCATGTATATCTAGTTTTCCTTTTAGAACATTATATTGGGGGGATTGTTTTGATCTGATAAAGCATCTAACTTTAACTTAATATGACAGCTTTAAAAAAAAGTTAGAAGGGGTTTGTGAAAGGTGCTTTATATAAGGGACTCTAGACAATTTGAAGTTTACACTCACAAGAAGTTCCTAGATTATTCAGGAGAAGTTCTACATAGGATTTGGGCCAAATTTGGGCCAATATGTTCACAGACACCAGCTTTCAAGCTAGACAACTTTCAAGTAAAAGGACTGTGTGGCTCAAGTCTTTCAACCACAAAAATGTTGAGATTTAATTCTCTCAATGAAGTCATACAATAGTATCAGATATTAAAGATGAAGATAAAAATAATTTTATTGTTGAACTAATATGGAAGAGAAGGTTTTTTTTCCTTTTAAATATATATCCTGTTTCAATTCTAAAAACACCATTTTTCAGTCTACAATTTCAGTTCACCACAAAATTCAGTTAAATTCTCAAACTTCTGCCTAAAACTTGATGCTTGAGAAAAATCATAACACACACGAAGTAAAATATCACGAGAATCCGCAAGTCACCGGCAAACAAATGTAAAAATCCAGCCTTGCAAAGGCCTAATTCACGTGTAAAAACTCAGTACAGTCACAACTAACTTGCAGTTATTTTAACTGCACAGTCTGAAAATAACTCCAAGCTTTTATTTGCAAAATGTTTTGAAATCCTTGGCAGAAGAAACATGCACACAACTTTCAGAATCTTAAACAGCATCATGAAGCATAAAAGAGTTTGGGAGGGCAGGAAGGGGGAAGGCAGAGACGGGGAATGGAACAAAAAAAAAAAAAAAAACACGTCATTGGACATGTGTCCTGTAACTCATGGGTAAACACATGTAATATCATGACATAAATTTCAAAGTTCTGAGTTCCACTACTAAACTGTCAGGTAAGGTTCTGGAGAAAGAAAGGGAAGGAGAGCAAAGGACACACAAATAATAATTAGTCTTTTTAGGTATTAACTTGCAACCCTACTAGGCCCTGAAGTAAATGTAAGATCCCTGTCCTCTTTTATATCTTTTAGGAGGCACAAATCTACAGCAATATCTTTAAAACTTTAATCTAGAATTTGAATGCATAGCAAGCTAAGCCAAAGTGATTCTTCAGTTGCTGTATTTTTTCCCCTTATACCATTTCAGTTCAGTTTAACTCTGAAGAAATAAAAAATAAAAGAAAATAATAAAAAGAAAGACAAAACACCCGCCTGCTTGCTGAAGTGATCAATTTTCCAATACAAGGTACACACTGTGTTTATGATATTGAATTAATCAGCTCTGCTTCAGATGTGCATAAATATGGACTATGTCTCCAACACGAGGCTGCCACCAGCTTTCCTTCTCTTCATTCTTACTTCCAATGAAATGTCACCTTCATCCATTTTAGTCTACATGTGGAAAAGGCCAGACGTTCCTCCCTCAGGGCTTTTAAATTATGTTTAAAATAGCTAAAAATTATTAATATTTTTTTCTCTTTTATCTCTAACAAAGATTACCAGCCCTTCATTCCTACACAAAACTAGCCCTGTACGACTTGAGCATCGTATAATAAATATTGCAGCACCAAAGCACCCTTTAAATTTATTCGGATAAGTAACTGATAGTTTAGCTACCATTAAGTTGGAAACTTGGGACCTGCTACCCTTGGCAATATGCTTTTAAAACACACTGCAACACTGCAACTTGATCCCAGCCTTAAACAAAGGGTCAATATAATTTCTACACTGGAAATGACATCCGAAGAACTGTTAAATCAGCATGACAGGGCCAAAGGTATTCTTGCACATCACTCCCACCATCTGTGGAATTCAGGCATTTCAGAGATCACCAAGCCTTAAAAATAAATAAAGAGGACCTCTCCTCAACAAAAGGAAGCATCACTTGAATGCCTCTATTCTAAAAAAAAATACATAAAAAGGCTTATTAAAGAGCCAGAAAAAAAAATATTTTCATAAAATAAACAGCAAGCATCAGCCTTTCAATAAGCCTATCACCAACCTGCTGTCTATCCAGATTCCTGCCTAGGAAGAAGCGAACTTCGCTAGCCATGGAGCGACCCTACAGCACCTCCGGGAAGCTTTTTCCTCTCCCTTGGCACTCGCTGCTTCCCGGCCTCCCACGTTTACAGGGTGCCCGAGCGGAGGGGAGGCCGCGCGGCGCGGGGCTGCGGCGGCTCCGCGCTGCTGGGCAGAGGGGCCCTGCCGGAGGCGGCCCTCAGGGCAACGCCGCTCACCTGCTGGAGAGCGGCACTCGAAAAGAAAAACCAACCCGCAGAGACGGCAAGCCTCGTTTCGCGGGGGCTGGGGGAGGAAGAGCAACGGAAAGAAGCATCTCCCCCCTTTGCCGAGGAGGAGAGCGCAAGGGGGATTGCGCGGGGCCGCGGCGGGCCGGGCGCTCCGTACCTTGGTGAGCTGGGCGATCTTTTTGCTCATTTTGAAGTGCAGGTCGGCGCTGTGCTCGGCGCCCAGCGACGCGGACGCGGACGCAGAGGCCGAGGCGAATTTCCCGGCGCCGGC
>NW_010580261.1:92186-118829 GCF_000705375.1 Tinamus guttatus
CGCGCTGTTGACGCCGCCACGTCACGCGCCGGCCCCGCCCGGAGCGCTCGGAGCAGCCGGGGCCCTGGACTCGCCTCGCGCGGGGGCGCGGGAGCGCGCGGGAAGGGGTGGGGGTTCATCTTGGTTACGGCTCTATTTTTTCCTGCTGTAGAAACCTGTTTTCTTTGGTCTGGATTCTTTGCGGGCAGGCAGAAATATCATAGAGGTGAGCTGCAAAAATACGTGGGTAAATCTGCTCTCAAAAAGGGTATGGAGGGAAAAATGCTTGGAATTTGGAGATGACAGAAATGGGAATAGTCAGTGGTAAGAACTGGTCCACATTAAAAGCAATGTCTCACTTGCCGGTAGAAATCCATGTTTCTATGTTGGCCCTCTGGAAATAAACATTTCCGAGAATAATAGTGATAAATAATGAGCTCAGCATGAACTGATCAGGTTTGCAAACTTGTAATTACTTGTCTTTTAATTCCCATGTGTCAACACACTGGAAAGGCGCTAAAGGTCTAAAGGAGAAAAGATTGAAGTCCAAAGACTTAAACCTCAAACTGTTTTGAACAGTGGGGGGCGAGGGGGAGGTCTAAAAAGTGATTTAATTCCCTGGTTAACTAGCTGTGTTGCCATTGGCTCGGTATTGTGTCGTTTAGAAAATTCTGACACTGATGTCCCTTTTTTTCATTGGGAAGTGCCCCTTTCTGGCACCACTGAACACAGCACAGATGGTATCTGCGCGGGCAGTGATTCCCGCAGACGGAATATGTTATTGGAGGGGAAGAAATACGAGGAGCAGGAGCATCTCTGTCAAACCCGTGCCGTAGATGACATCCATGAGTCACACGCACATACTGTTAATTTAGTCTCATTAAACTGCAAAATAAGTCAGTGCCAGTGGGGGCTATGGTTTGTTGTAGCTGAGAAGATCCGAGTACTGATTAAAGCACTGACTGCACTGTGGCTCTGGGCTTGTTTCAGGTAGTGGCTCTGACCTACACTGTTGGGTGACTATAGATAGGCACACTCTTTAATTCCTGTGTAAATGGACACTTTTTCTTAGTGTACCTAACAATACCTATGGTAGTACAGAATGCCTGTCTTAATTTATTATAGCTTCTAAAACTCCTAAGTCTCAAAAGTTATGGAAACTACTATCACCTTAATTTTATTTGCACATTTGAAATATTGTTCATCAACTTATTTTTCAAATAGGGTGGATTAGATTGATCAAAATCTCTTCTGAAACAGTAAGCCCTTACTGTGATTCAGTTTTCAGTTTTCGCTGAGAAATATGTACAATTGTCATGATTCATATTGTCTAAAATCATTGTTTTGACCCATTTTGAAATTATTTATCCTTCTAGGACAAAATAGCCAAATGCGTTTCATTTTTATCTTCCTCTGACACTTGAGTTGCTGAATACTAAATTCTGTCTAGGCCCTTTTCAAACAACAACAAAAAAAAGATTATTAGCTATTCCTCATATATTACTTGTATGTCTTTTAGCAGCAGTTTCCATACTTACATTGTTTTCAAACATTTCTTAACGAATTTTATGCCCTCAGGGCTCAGATGTTGACCACTCCTCCTGTCAGGCCCACACTTGTAGCATAGAGGCTGCTTTTTTTAAGGGTACTGCTGAAGAGAGACTTCATGCAGCAAAACAGTCAGGGCCTTGGTCCTTGTTGCCTTGATGGGATTTCATTAGCACATCTGTGTAGGAGGTGCTGAGGATCCAAAGGCCTCCCAGCATTTGGGCTGAGAGTGTGCAAATTCAGAGATGGGTTTGCTGGAGGGTGCAAAGAGCAGCAGAATGAGGTATGGCTCTTTTAATGTATATCAATGTATATCATTGTAATGGATATCACTGCTGTAAAAGCTCAACGATGAAATCCTGGGCGTCTCCATTACCACTGACTTATCTAAGTGGCCTATGATTTGGACCTAACCAATGTCCATAAGCAGGTCCATAGAAGATTTGTGTATATAGAAGATTTTTATGCAACTGAAATACTGTTATGAAGAATATACTTACAAGAAGAATGCTTTAAGATTGCATTTTCATGTGCATGCTATGCATGCATGCTGGCATGTGTACTCCGACTTTCTGTTTTGCTTTTTCTAGGATAAAATCAACAACTCTGGCTCTGTGGAAAGGTACCTGTGCTTTTTGTGCTCTCCCTCGTATCTGTTTAACTGCAGCTGTGTACTCGGTGTTCATATGTATGTGTGTTTCTAAAATGACAGACTATTACTACTGAGGTGTGCAAAACTAGGAAATAATTTCATTTACAATAAATTTGCTGGGAATACTGTAGATTACTTTTTTTTTCCTCATGTGCCCCAAACCTTTATTTATCCCATTACAGCTTTGAGTAAGATAAACGTTTGCAATTGCTGCATGCCTTCTTTTCAGGCCGTAGGCAGAAAGCTTCCTCTCTGATTCTTTATAGACAAAAAGTGTTACAAAGACTAAGCTTGCTTTGTGATAATGTCTTTTGACAATTCTGAAGACATCAGAAAGTCAGCAGCTTTTACCGAAAGGACAGTTAACAAGAAATTTGACCTAGTGGTATTTGCAGGTTTCTGTTGTTTGGTTTGTTAGCTGGCAGCCACAACTCAGAAGAGTGAGTTTTCAAATTCTGTACAGATGTGTATGAACAAAGGTGCATATGTATCACAGTTCTCATTTTCATTATTACTGTATGTTTGAATTACGCAGACATGTTCTAATAAATACCTAAAATATTGAGACTTTTATTCTATTTATTTTACCTGAAAGCTAAATTAACTATTCATTACATACATAACTTATGTTTACATACAAGTGTAATTATTGTCATAAAATGATACTTCACCACTTAAAAGAACAACATAAAATATTCAAAATAACATAAAAGCTCAAACCTTCCTTTCATTCCTACTTTAATTTTCTGGTCCAAACAAACCTGGTAGAATATCTGAATAAGCCCATGATGTCCTAGTTTAACATAAAGATCTCATTGCTGAGGCTCAGGTTAATCTATGGTGCTGAGATTATAGATTTCTTTCTGTATAAGGAATCATACAAAGTAATTTATTTCTGAAAGTGCACAAGCAACATAGGCATCTTCTGTTAGCTGTAGGTAATGATATAAAGATGAGTGTGCTTGCCTTCAGATCTGTAAAGGACAAACCAGGAGCCAAAACAGTCGTGCTGTGGTTGTAAATCCAATTGTAAAGGATGATTTCCACTCTGAAAAATGGCAGACTAAATCCTGATCTTAATGTTTCAAATCAATCTTTTTAGATTTATGCTAGAGGTAAATTAGGGATGCAAAGAGAACTCATTTTATTTCTCAGTTCACACTCAAGTTATAGACACATTTCTGCATGGGGAAACACATTTTTATCAATATACGCTAAATTAACTCTAATAATGGTGACTATTCTACTGCAAAGGGGAGATCAGATTTGTTTTCCACACTGGTATGTGAACTTAATCAGCTGTCTAGATCACTTCAATCAAGTGATATTAGAAAGTGTTTTTATTTATAATTGTGGGGAAAATGGCAGGTAGGACAAAAACTGATATATTAAGTAACATTTGAATATAATTATTTTTCTAAGACTTCTGATCTTTGCCATTTTTATGGTTCCTCTCCCTACAATAACTCAGTAAGTAACTATGCAGAGCCAAAAGAACTCTGTTAAATCCAAAAGAGCTCAGTTAATTATTACATTTGTATTTATCTTCATTAGGATGAAGCATTCCTAGTAAAAGGAACTGAGGAGGCCTTGGCCTATTTAGCTGTTTTCCAGGCACGCACCTTGCTAACTTCTGTAATGTGTTCTCTTAACATTCTTCTAAGGACAAAATGATATGCAAGGGAGCGCTCAGGGGTATACGTGGGGTCGGGAGTTGATTCTAATGCAAATATTAAAATACGCTGATACAGGAGACAAAATAAAGGAAATCTGCCATATCCTTTAGTACCATCTAGTAAAGATTATTTTATGCTGTATGTTTAGTATGTAATCTGATGTAATTTGCTTAGCAGTCTCTCGACATTTCTAAAAAATGTTCATGTTGTGTCTACATAAGTGTAATGCACTTAATTATTTTCTTTTGTGAAAAAATTTGGCTTTCTAGGCTAAAAAAAAATTGTAAATGATGGAAGATATTATTCAGAACATTAACGCATGATAAACAATGCTAAATACCAGTTATTGTGTAAAAGACTTCCAGCACTGACCTTCCTGGAAAAATCTAGCTGATTGATGTTCTATGATTGGTTTTGGTATAGTTAGTGCCAGCTGGTCTTTGTCTGAGTTGCTATGAGTCTTCAGGAAAAAAAAAATCATCAGAAGAGAAAAGTGGCTGCAAACAGCAGCATCCACTTTATTTGTTGCTGCTCCAGCATCTAACATCATGGATCAGTTCATTATAGGAATACTGGAATAGAATTAAGCTGGGAGATAATTTAATGTACTGTTTTCTATGCTGATTGTCCCACGTATGTACTCATTGTGACTTCAGGATGCCTGTGAAACCTATTTACTTTTGCAGCAGGCACAACGCATGAAGTATGGGGTTTTTCTTTTGTCCTTGGGGTCACCAGTGTAAGGTCAGATGGAAGAGCTGAAAGCTGCACGGAGTGGCACATCTCACCTATAATAAAGGCATGATGAGTGCCAGGAGCCATCAGAGCTTCCTTTCCTCTCAGTACTAGGGTGATCACTTAGAATCAGCGACAAAAATACTCCGATAGGAAAGCAGTTAAAACAGATGGCTGGTGTAGCTGTGGTCGTGCCCTCAGGGCTGTTCTACAAAGCAACACAGACAGCATTTGCAAGCTACATTCCTCACTATGATCGTATTGGAAATGAGAGATTGGTTGCTTGAAGGGTTTTATTTTGTATGTGGATAATTAATCTCTTAACATTGGTTCAGCCTTTTCTAGCCCACATAAAGATCCAAGGTCTCCTCTCTAACACCTATTAGTTCACCTAATAGGTATCTTACCTGCATTTTAGAGGGATTTGAACACACAGGCTGGGAGACTAGAAAGAATGTTGGTTTATACTGCAAGACTGAAAAAAAAAAAAAGAGGCCAGAGTCTTTTAGAAAATTTAACAGTGGTAGATTGCTGAAATTATGCTAGGGCCACAGAAACTTTGTGCAAATGTCACTACTCAAATAAAAATGGCTTTCATGAAGATTTTGTTTGGTTTTGAAAATGATTACCTTCAAATAGATTAAGATTCTTCTGAAGTTAAATGTATCCAAAACTACAGTATTTGACATGAATTTGCATATGCAGGGTGTTGACTGAAAGTAGTTTTATACAAATGTTTAACTAAAACTGTGGAAAAGGGGGCTGAAAGAAGAAACTATGAGTTTATTCGTGATCGTCGGTTATTCTGTCAGAATCAATGGGCGTCCCTCGTACTTTTTGCCCTTTTACATAACGTAATCTATGAAAATTGACACAGTGATTAAAATATGGGAGAAGAGGGAGTGAAGAGAACACAGGGACCAAAGTTTTATTTGCCTCGAACCAGGTAACTTGCTATAATTTTAAATCCACGTGACTGTCTTATGATATAGTTATTATTGATAGAGGTCATGCCTTTAATGCCTGCTTACCAAATTGACTTGAATAGTTAAGGCTACAGGGTGGCCAGCGGGACGAAGTGAATGAAGGGCTGAAAAGCCCCGTTACGTTGCCCTCAAAGCCGCTCCCGCACACCTTGCTGCCCTCAGCGGGGTGGTCTGGGGCTGATTCCCACTTCTCTAGTCCTTTCCTGACGCAGACACACTCCTGCTGGAGACTTCATGTGGGCTCAGCTCCCTGTAGCAATGCCTACAGGTTTGGGAGGGATTGGAATTAGTGCTGTACAGCAAGATTACATGGGAAGAAGAAGGCATATGATAGCTCACTTATTTATATTATAAATCATACCAACGCTTACAAAGGGATCTTACATTTCCAATATTTGGTTTAATCCAGGGCAAAAATATTTGCTTTTTAGGAGCTTTCTTTTTTCCTCAGCCAGGTCTTCTGCTGTGCCAGAACTAGGTCCATCATGGAAGCGAGTAGCTCTCAATTTGTCATCCACCCAAAACAGAGGACAAGGCCGAGTAGATGTTGAAAAGTCAGGGGCTGATTCTACTCCATGTAGCTGTCATACAGTGTGTACTCTGGAGAGATGTCAAATTTGCCAGAGCAGGAATTATAATGAAAAAAACCCTTTGCTTCTGAAAGATCAATGTCAGTTCTATCGTAGTGTTACAGAAAACCTTCAGGGCCACATGTAGTCTATGGAGAAACCGCACTAACTCTTGGTTGCCCAGGCTCCTGACATTTTTTGTATAGTCACACTTCAATAAAAAAAGAGTAGTTTGTATTATTGCTTGTAACTACACAGTGTAAATGCATGTGTAAATGCAAATTTCTAGCTTTTATGATACCTTGCTTGACAAGCCCTTGGATTAGATACTTAAATTCTAAAATGAAATTCTTGCACTAAGACGACTTCGGTGTGATCCTTATTCTGTCTTTGAGAAATTGCAAGATTCTTGAAACACCTAAGTCTAGTAAAGGATGTAATTCATATTTAGAGAAAAAAAGTACACAGAGTTCATCATCATTCAGTAGACACATGAAAAGTACTGAGAGACATGTACACAGATCTCTTAATTCTCTTAATTAAAAGAGTATTTTAATTCTTCATGGAATAAATTAATATTTATTTGCAAATAATATATAATTCAGCTTCTCAACTTTCATCTAACATCACTCAGGGATAAAGGTATACACATTCTATTATTCAGAAATGGTATCCAGCATTCAAACTCAATTTTCATCGCAGTTCTTTCACAATTATCAAGCTGCCTTACAAGATTATCACACTTTTCATTGACTTCACTTTGTCAATTACCTTCTGTTCATTTTCCATTTCAGTGATGAATAAAGCAAACTCTAACACTGCGTATTTTCATTCTAATCCTCAATTACTTGAGCTGGTCTATAAATAAGTAGGTAAATGGGGTATTGCTTGTTGGTTGTTTGTAAATATGTTGGTGTAATTCAGAGTGACACAACTGCAAAGAAAGTACAAAATAAACAGTGTGTACCCCCTCGATAATGGGAACACAGAATTCCATTTCAGTGGGACCACATCATGGAATTTTCTCCCACAATATTTTTTTAATGAAGATTTCTCTCTCCTATGCTGATTTTCTTTCCTAGAAGAAAGAAAATTCTAATTTCAAATGGTAACTGAGAGAATTTGCTTGGCCACGTCAGATCACACATTTAGGAAATGGATCAATGAACTTATACTACAACAAACAGTATTACAATATTAGTTTCCACCTGCTTGTACTATGAAATATGATGACTGGAAAAAAAAAAGGTTAGCAAAGTTTTTACTATGCTATCAATACCTTAAATTAGAAGCTATTTTTTTTTTAATTATAAGGTTTACAGATAATCATGTATTTGTGCTTGTATGTGTATATATAGCAATGATTTTGTGTTTACCTCAGAATTCCTGAAATGTGCTATCTAGCACACTTACATCTTTCTGGCTGGATGGCAGAGCTCAGAGGGTGGCAATCAGCAGTGCAGAGTCTAGTTGGAGGCCTGTAGCTAGCGGGGTCCCCCAGGGATCAGTCCTTGGTCCAGTCCTGTTCAATCTATTCATCTATGACCTGGATGAAGGCACAGAGTGCTTCCTCAGCAAGTTTGCTGATGATACCAAACTGGGAGGAGTAGCCAATACCCCAGAGGGCTGCGGGAGCAGCTCTGCGGAGAAAGACCTGGGTGTCATGGTGGATGACAAGTTGATCATGAGGCAGCAGTGTGCCCTCGTGGCCAAGAAGGCCAATGGGATCCTGGGCTGCATTAAGAAGAGCATCTCTAGCAGGTCGAGGGAGGTGATCCTGCCCCTCTACTCAGCCCTGGTGAGGCCACATCTGGAGTATTGTGTCCTGTTCTGGGCTCCACAGTACAAGAGGGATGTGGAGCTGCTGGAGAGAGTCCAGCGCAGGGCTACAAGGATGATCAGGGGCCTGGAACATCTGCCCTATGAGGAGAGGCTGAGGGAGCTGGGCCTGTTCAGCCTGGAGAAGAGAAGGCTGAGAGGGGATCTAATCAGTGTCTATAAGTACCTCAAGGGAGGCAGTGAGGAGGATGGTGCTGGCCTCTCTTCACTGGTGGCCACCGACAGAACTAGAGGAAGTGGCCACAAACTGAAATACCAAAAGTTCCACAGGAACTTAAGGAAAAATTTCTTAACAGTGAGGGTGACAGAGCACTGGAACAGGCTGCCCAGAGAGGTTGTGGAGTCTCCTTCTCTGGAAATCTTCAAAACCCGCTTGGATGCAGTCCTGTGCCACGTGCTCTAGGTGACCCTGCGTATGCAGGGGGGTTGGACTAGATGATCTCCAAAGATCCCTTCCAACCTTGATGATTCTATGATTCTCAGTATCAAATAAAACATCCATGCTTAAAGAATTGAATGTTACACCAAACACTAAGTAATTTTAAAATTCCATGTATAAAAAATTGCTTTAAATATTTTATGTAATGTACTGTTGAAAACATGTTCTTATGTCAAGGCATTCTGATAAAAGAGAGGAGAAAGCCATATGCAAAAATGATGCATGTTTACTCAGGAGAGATGATTATTTCTGCAGCTCCATTTATTTCCATATTTGAGAAAAATGAAGTATAAAAATGGAATGGGTTTAATGTGAGTGAAAACAATCCTCTGTGTCTGAATTCCAGCAGCTTCTGCATTTTTTTATTCCTCCTCCGTGAACACACTGGTGAAGCTGAAGTTTCCAGATATTAATCCAAGAATCTGAAGATCCAAACTTAGTGAAAATATATTTATTTATTTATTTATTAACGTAGAGAAAGAGCAAATAATCTATCAGCATTATTTTAGACATGGAGCAAAGGTACAATAGCACGGGGAAATTCCTTCCACCTTATCCATAACACAGATAATAATTAGTTGTGACTACATAGAACTAATTTAGGGTGGCAAAGTTCTTTTTACTTTGCAGGCAACCAGAGTACCTGGTAGGGCTGAGCGTCCTTGTCTTTAAAAGCCAGCTTCAGATCTTCAGTTCAACAATCTTTATCATGTAGAGAAAACTATTTTTACAACACCGTTAGAAATTCTTTCTGCTATCAGTTTCACATTATGATCCAAAGACAAGTGTCTAGGAGAAAAACAGATCTGGGAGACTAATTACATAATACTAATTTAATCCAGATTTGACATTTTAACAAGTAAGAAATCTCTATAATAATTTTACATTATTTATTCATCAAGCATCACCTCTCTATTACATAATGAAGCCATATTTCTCTCTTTTCTTGGATCTTCTATTTTGTGTATTTTCTGAGCACTTCAGATACGTTGTTGTAAAGGATATACCTGTACTTAAAGTATGTTTTTCACACAGGTAACCAAATTTTTTTTCCATCATTTTATTTTGAAAATATTTTTCTAAACACTATTTGCTTTGTAAGCTATTTTCCTTCTCTGCAACTTTTCTTCTTTACTGCCACTCGCTCCACTTGAGAACTAAATTATTTCACACAAATACTACAAGTTCAAACTTAAAATTAATAGAGCAGATACACAGACATTCAAATCTGTATTCTGAATCACTAAGAAATTATACTTATTCCATATAATAAATTGTGCTAAAAAAGCAAAATTATGTACCATTCATAAATATATATATATATGCACACACACACACACACGAAAGTTATTCTTCTGTAATTCTTTTATGGCAATAAAAAATGTCTAAGTAACAAAGCAGTTTCACATATTATTATATGCAAGATTTCTTTCATGGATTTTACTTCCTCATACCTCTGGTAAAGCAAATGAAGTCAAGATTTCACCTGGAAGATCAGGTATTAGACCAAACTCTTTTTTGGCTGAAGGGAATTCTGCTCTTCTAACAGCTTTTGTGAAACCTTAATATCAGACATTAAATCAATACTTCACATCGTATCAGCAAGGCAATTAAAAATACCTGTATTAAACCAACAGACAATTTCCTTCAAGCATGTTTCTGCATTTAAGGGACCTCAGGAGGTCTCTAACCCAACTGCTTGCCCAAAGCAGGGTCAGCTCTGAGGCCAGACCAGGGGGCCAAGGACTTTTCCAGATCCTGCTCGGTAAGGATGGGCCTACACAGTGTCTCTGCGCTGCTTGCTTCACTGCCTTGCTCTGCTCATGGGCAAAAAGGCTTTTCCTCCTACCTGGTATGAACCTCTTTTTTTTTTTTTTTTCCAGTTTATGAGACTGTCTCTCATCCTTCCACCATGCTCCCCTACAAGGCGCCTGACTCCATCTCCTCCGTAACCTGCTCCTGGCGTGGGAAGGCTGCTATTGTGACTCCATTCAGACCAGCTGCAAGAGAAAGCATTAGCAACAGGCTCCAGCTTGCATTATTTATGGATACTGTTTTGGTTTGTTTCTTTTTTGAAGTGTTATCCAACATGCATCCCTCCCTCTGGTTCCTTGCTTTTGTCAGAACTGGTTGAACCCTACTTGTGGCAAGTGGCTATTAGCTGAACCAGCTGTATACATGGTATTTATCCTGCAACCTTTAACACGTCTCGTGTGACATGACTCATCCTACTAAGCGGTAAACATCCCATTTTCCCAGCAAAAGACAATGTCTGAAACAGCAGATGATATTACTAAAACAATAATTTAACAAAACACAACTGTTTAAAGCCTAAATATATTGATACTTTTCTGTGCTTCTCCTTCTCAGTTTAAAAAACGAGGTCGTGCTACTGCGAGGGTTTGTGGAGCAAGAAGAGGCGGAAAGCATAGGGGAAAAGATGGATTTTTTTTCAATGAATCAAAATTTTGGGGGAGTTTTTTTTTCCCCTTCATGCTAACGTCATCTCTGTGTGAGAGATGGGAAGATGACAGGGTTGTTCCTCAAACACAGGTTTGTAACATTAAGAATAGCATAAAACATTTTTTTATGAAAAAAAAAAAGTTTTCCTTCCAGATGTGTAGGATGATGCCAAAGTAAAGACTGATACCAAAACTGATGCTCATCAAATAATGAATCAAAATCAGGGACTATAAGGGAATTAGGAGGCATGAAATATAGTCAAAATAAAGAGAAATACAGGAACTGATGTAAAAGATGATAGATTAATAGTTAATTAATGCCCTTTGCACATAGAATCCTGTGCAAGTCCATTAGATTTTTAAGGAAAAGGGAAAAAGGAGAAATCAGCAAGCAAAAACTATTTATTAACTTGATGAGGAGGGGCAGGGGAGGCAGGAGAAATAAATGAAAATGCAAGAGTTAGTAGCCTGCCACCAAAATAAGCATGAAAAGAACAATTGCCAAGCTCTATATTTAACTACACTGAAGGTGGAAACTCCAGGCAATGGAAGACTTTGATTACTGTTTTTGTCCCAGTCTTGAATTTCTTCATGAATGTTCTGAGGAAGTTTGCATTTAACATTTCATTTTTGCATTATTTTTAGCTGTAATGAAGTCTTTTGAAAGTCACTTAGAAAAGAAAAATCAAAATGAGGTTTGAGAAATATTTCAAACCCCATTTTCTCTAAGTAAAGAAAACAACATCATCTAAGTGGAAAATGTTTATGTTAAAGTTTTTTTCCATCCAGCTCAACCTGCACATCAATAGTCCCAATGAACTGTCTGCCAAACCATCAAAGCCATGAAACATGCCTGAGATAGTTGCGAATTAACCTGCAAATCTTTACAGAGAAGCTGTTTTTCCTTATGCATTATTTTCTTTCTCACTCATCTCTTGCTGATGTAGGTATTAAATTTAAATGAGAGTGAAGAAGGTTGGTGACAAGAATGTAAATGCTCGTGTTTCAAATGAAGAAACAGGTCATGAAGTTAATGAACACCAACAGAGAGGCCAGAAAGCCGAACTTCCCCTAGTAACAATTTCTATTTCCTAAGCAGTAGAGAAATCACCTGCCATCAGTGCAGACTGAACTAAAGAAATAAAACATTAAAGAGAAGGCCCATGTTGTACCTTATTATTCAAAAGGAACCATTTCCTCTCTCATTTTAACATTGTCCTACTAAGATAACAGCTGGAGCTCTTTAAATCCATTACCAAAGACACACCAAGTAAATCAGCATCCAAACCCAGATCTCCACAAACAAAAAGTATAACTCCTTTTTATTTTGCACTTGTAACATGAAGGCAGAATGCACTTCTTTCTGTAGAGGCCTTGTCTCATCACAGAATGGTTGAGGTTGGAAGTGACCTCCGGAGATCATCTAGCCCTTGCTCCCTCAATGGCATTTTTTAGAAAGCCCCGAATCTATAAGACTGAACCAAATCTTTAAATGAAGGTTTCTAGTATACAGTCTTTCTCATTAGAAAAACATTCTTTTAAACTTGAGCAGAGGAAGGGGCAAGTCTCTTGCTGTCTCCCATCTCAATGACAGCATTGCACAGGACTGAACTAGAAGGGCTTCTCGTGGAAGTTCACCTCTGTGCAGCCATGGAGCAAGTCAGCTAAGGTCGCAGTCGTGCCCGAACATCTCTAGCTCCAAGCCATGCGGACAGCACTGTTACTGCTACAGACTGGAACCTGCGCAGAAGATATTTTTCAGGTTGCCCCAAACGATATTACAGACTGTATTTTTTAAAGTGTATGAAAGACCTTGGTGATTTACTGTATAAATGGTTTCATCTTGAAGTAAATTGTTCTGTTTTATTTTTGTTTGAATTTTTTTAATATATGTTTTTGGCAATAGAGATTTACAATGGAAATGTTGACGCTAAGTAGCAGGGATCTCTCTGACAACATTGGTTGAAGCACCATATCAGTCTCATACTCCTGATTCCCATATAAGCAAGAGGCAATCCATTTTAGGATGTCAAGAAACTGTTATTTATCAAAGAACTGCTCACTGCAAATGCTAGCTGTGACAACAACTATGTAAGTTTTTATTCAAGGTAGCACACTACAATAATTTATTTTTTTAAACCTGTGTCATTTTACTGTTTTTTTCTACTGTAAACCCTCCAATTTACCACTTTCAAATCCCAGTCTTTCTTTGACTTGTCAGAGAATTTTTAATACTGCTCTGTAGCAAATGTATAGGATGAAACTAGGTCACTTCAGTAACCTGGGGCTGTCTTTGCTCTGTCTCAGTGAACATTGTTGGACCATGATGAATGAATTATTTCTTTCCTTGACAGACAATAGAAGGAATTATTTTAGGAAGTTTTATGCCCCTTTCAGGCTGGTTAAATGTTAATACGTAGTCTACCAGGATAAGAGGCAAGAGCAGGACAGGGCTGGCATTTCACAACCGGGAATACCTGGCAGAGCCCCAGGAAGCTCTGTCACTGCTCTAGTCCTGGTCGGTCTCTCTCTGCCATTGTGGTATTTTTGGGTGAACACACAGACAGATCCAGGACCTAAGTACCATAAAGATGCAGAAAACACTCGGGTTCACCTACCTTCACCATAAAAGCTGTGTGCCTGATGGAAGTACAGTAACTGCACAAGGTCAACTCGCATATGGGAGACCAGCATGGCAATGCTTTAATTTGAGCAAAATAAAGCAAATGGAGTGCTGTGGTGAGTTCTTTGCACTTGACACTCAAGAAGTGCATTTTCTACTCTCTTTAGAGGAAACCCTGTCATCCTGCGACACGGGGCTGACTTCACGTACCAACACTGTTGTTACACCCTCCAAGAACTGCAGTTCTGTGTCACATCTAGTGCTCAGCTTGGGAACCAGCCTCACCTGAAGCCGGTACCGGCAGCAGCGGTGGCCACGAGCAAGCCCAGGCTGTCTCTGCTTGTTACGGTGGCTTCCATCACAAGCCATGCTTTGGATCTCGGTCTCTACCCACCAAGTACTCAGCACTCGACCATGCAGCACGAAGATGCCTCATGAATACTCGCCATGAGGAAGATTAACACCTGGAACTACATACAGTGAAACCGCCAGTGAAACTACACACCACGGCAAAGACTTAATGCCTCCTCCTGCCCATTTCCTACAGTCTGACAACAGCTCCTACCCCTGGCAAACACTGGTAGCTTTCACTCAAGGCTCAGGTCATTTCACCTGACTTTGGTAGAACGAGGTTACCTTACAAACACGTTCTAGAGATGCTACACTAACTCTTATCAGCTTCCATTACATGAAATTCACATTATCATTAAGCCTCATTTATGTCATAACCGCACTGCACAAAATCTAACTCTGAAACCATTTTAAATAAGCCCTTTCTTGTCAGCTTCCACATTTTCCATGCTGTTGGCTTCCTCTGCATCCCTTTCTAAAAAGCAAACGAAAAACACGCTTCAAGCAGGATTATTCATCTCCCCAAAGACAGAGAAGCTTCCCCAGAGTGCAGCGAGTGGCCAGGCCCCACAATGGCTCCCGCGTGGCCCCACTGCCCAACTCCTGGCCTGTCTCCAGCCAGCAACGGGACCAACCAATCCCCCAGGATACCCCCGGCGCCGCCATCTTCCCCGCCCTCCCCTGCCAGCACCAGCCGCCGGGCCCGTTGCTAGCGTCACCCTGTGGTTGCTACGGTCACCCCCTGGTTGCTAAGGACACCCTGTGGTTGCTAGGGTCACTCCTGGTTGCTAGGCTCCCTCTGTCCTCCCCACCACCCTTCATCCTGGCGCATGCGCGTCGGCGCTTGCCGCAGGTGCATCGCCCCCTGTGGCTCCGCGCCTGCGCAGAGCGGCGCGCGGGCGGAGCCGTTGCGGGGGGTAACGGTCAGCGGGCGGGGTCGCCTCGGGGAGCCGAGCGGAGGCGCGCGGGGCGGCGCGCGCTTCTGTCCCGGTGTTATTAAAGCTTGATAAAAGTACTTGTGGAGCTCTCCTGCCGCGATTAAAGAACTCTTGTCCAGTTGGAGATCTGCATACTGTTATGGGTATTCTGCTAGGTTTTTTAATGTCTTATGGTTGTCACAGAATCACAGAGTGGTTAGGGTTGGAAGGGACCTCTAGAAATCATCTAGTCCAACTCCCTCTGCTCCAGCAGGGACACCCAGAGCACGTGGCACAGGGTGTCCTTCATGGAAAACAGACCAAATTCGCTTACTTTGGAGACATGCCTTTTGGTTAGAGCTTGCGGTTGGTTTTTAGTGTATCCATTATAAATATGAAAGAAGTGGGCAAACAGAGAAAAGAAATGAAGAAATACAAAGAGCTTTTTTTTTTTTTTTTTTAATGAATTCAAGTCTGTTTCCTTCCTCAGTTTGAGGGCAGCCCACACAGTCTGGGCGCATTCAGTTGGAGGCTTCCCAAGTTTGCTCCGTGATTGCTCACCGCTGTACGATGTCACAAATTAATTTGTTCCGTCGTGGCTCCCATCTACCCACTTGCAGTTATTTTTTTCCCGTGGAAAATTACTTCCTTTTCTACTGACGCACATAGTCTGTGCCATCGCATGATTGTACCTCTGATACAGAGAAGCCAGTAATGGTTCAGTAGTTGATTTCTGACATGTTATTGGGAAGAAAAAAGAAGCATTGCCTATGTGTGCGTGCATTTTGCCTGAACAATAAATAAATGGGAAAGCGTCAGTCATGCTACTAGTAATACGTCAGTAATACCGTGGCGTCACGAATGATTAAAACAACATTAAGTGGGCATTAATACACAATGATGTGTATGTCTGTTACCACAACTTAGTTATACCTATAATACGCAGGGAAAGCTTAGATTATCATCCTACCTACCCCCCTTCCTGCTGTGGTATGAGTCTCATTTTTTCTGAGCTTGTCTCCAACTTCATCTGATCCCCTGTTCTTATATTGGAAAAGGTAGAGCTTATCAATTCCTATCTATCCTTTCCAAGTGTCTCGTGATTCTTTAATTTTCTGTCGTATATGTGTTTTCTCTTCTTCCTGAGAAGGGCAAGCTTAACTGATTGTTTAGCTCTTCTTTAATACTTCTAATACTTTTAATATCTTTGGTGACCTGCTCTGAACCTCTTTCACTTCTACAACACATTTTTTGAGATCCCGAATGTGGGCAGTTCCCCAGCAGTTAAGCTGGGAATGAATGAAGGGTTTACAGCATGTAGTATTCGCCCTGTGGCTTACAGTTGTTTGGCCAAAGTGACCTATCGATATATGTAATACTAGCTGTAAAATATTATATTTGCTTTAATCCATTATGTGAGAAGATGAGATATTGAAAAGACCATGAAAAATGTGTTGAAAAATGATTTTGATTTTAGATAGCATATGAACTAAAGAGAATGCTTTCACTGTGCTGTAGCAAACACAACCTGAATGTGGAGGGGAACATTAAAGGTAGCACACTTTTTTTTTTTAACTAGCTATTATTGAAGTAGAAACTCCAAAGTATCATGTTAACAGTTTAGCTAGAAATGAAAAAGAGGTGGTTGGCATCAATATACAAGCTATGTATTTCCTTAATTTTGAAGATCTTGCCGTGTTAGAAACAACTTTAAATATACTTCCTTTGTTTTGAAATTGTATTTATGTGGTATGTGTTTAATTATGTAATTCATCCTTTAAAAGTCCTTTAAAGTAAAAGTTAGGTAATTTGAGTAGTTTATATAGATTATATATATTAATCTTAAGCAAGATCCTTCAATTTCAGGAGGAAAGATCTGGGTTAACTATGTCTTCTGTCTTTTTACTGAACTTCCATTTTGTATGAGCAGAGCGCCTGGTACTTCAAATAATTCTTTCAGTGAATTCTGAACTTGTGTTTTACTTAGGACATCTTTTTTTTTATGCTTTGCTGAGCTAGTCTGCATGTGAGATCTGACAGCCTGGAATTCAGTTTATGTATTTTGTACATTCAGGTCATCTGATACCAACGAGTTAAAATTTTCTAGTAAACTCTGTTCTAAGGCCAGTGTGGAAGGCATTTGCCGATTATTTTAGGAAAAGACAAACATTAATGATTTTAAAATGAAAAACGGAAAAACATACTTCTAGAATAAAAATGTTGCATCTTTTAAAACTGAATGTTTAAAAGATGCAGTCCAAGTGCCCAAACTACAAAGTAAAATATGTCTGGAATAGTCCTAATGAATGTCTTTTCTTGTTAGAGAGTGTTCATCTGGATTTGATAATATGAAGTGACTGCAGAAATTGTGTTTTACTTAGGCAGTTTAACTCTTTATTCAAACCTAATAGAGCATATGAATTAAAACAAGATTTGCTGGACATGTGCTTGGATGCAGATGCTTAGTGAAAGTGTGGGCAAAAATATAGCCATAAGTCATAGGCCATATGAGCCTCGGGAGAAGTGTCAGAGGACTTTAGCACCTAGCACCTAGCACCTAGCAATTTGAACAAAGTATATTGGAAGTCTGAGGGTCTGAGAGACAACCTCAAAGTAAAATTCTGTATTTATAGAACTACATATATGGAAGTGAAATTCTGCATTCTTGTATATCCTGCAGAAAGAGTGGTCTGTGTAGTGCTGGAGCCCACAGGTGATCCTGCATAAAAGTTTGAAGTTTATGGAGCAATTTCTCAGAGCTGCCCTCAGCAGCAGAAAGAAAAATCCTCAGGAAATCTCTTCTATCTGTAAATATTAGGATATGTAAGTCAAGAAAGGCACATCCTACTCTCAGTTTGAATAGTCATGCACCTTTTGGTGTATTCACATTATAATTTGTTACATCGCGTGTGTTTTTTCTCATATCCTAGACAGTGTTTCATAGTAGCATGTATGACTTTTGCCCACACAGTCATGCAAACAGAAAGCACAGAACATGTTAAAAATAACTGTAGAGAAAGAAGAACAATGAACATTTGCTGGCAAATGTAGGTCACCTATTTGTGCAGGTTAGTTTCACAGTTCACTGCCTGACCTCCTGCTTTCTTACCTAAGGAGGGTTGTATTGCTAAAATAGAATAAATATGTGGCACATAGAGAGTGTTAATGTCATTTAAATACGCTCCCGAGGAATGAAATTAAGAGTAGCTGAGTAGTAAGAAATGTACTGCAGTATTAACACAGTGAAATTAGTGTAAGTATAGAGGATAAGATAATCGGTATAAGATGACACGAATGTGCTTACATGTATATAGCAAATATCACATTGCAATGTAGGAGCACAAATTATTTTTTTGCTGTTAAATTACAGGAGATGGATATTGCACAGTCTTTAGAGAATACTCCTTGCCCTGATGGTAATATGCTACTTTTGTAGCTGGTGTTGGTATCTTGTGCTTCAGTCATGGAAGTGCAGACTTTTGTCTGCGGAAGCCATTTACAATGTACCCACTTCCGTCTTCTTGTAGACCTCTTGCAAAGTTGGAGAGATCCCAGCAAGTCCACAGCATAGTGTTGAATTTGCGCTGTTATGAAAAACATTGCACGTCTTTAAAATTACTGCTCTGTAGTTGAAAACACTTTTTCTCAGAATTTGCAAGCCTGAACAGAGGATGATTCAACTAAAAACTAACCCAACCAAAAGATGTTTTTTAGTTTCTTCTTGTTTAATTTTCTGCTACTTTAGCTCTCCAGCCGGACTCACCAGCATGAGCACCATGGCGCACAGTGGGAGAGAAGAGCGCACGGTTATGGGCAGAGAGGCAGCAGCTGGTTGACACAAGCGCTAATTAGTGTGTAATTATAAGTGCTTTGTGGCAGCCAAAGCTCACCTGGGTCGAGCCGCTGCAATCCTGCCCTCTCTCTTGGCTGCACGGTCCTGCCCCTGCTTTGCGCAGGCACTCATAGCCATGCAAATTGCATAGGAAGCTGGTGTAAGGATCAGCCAACGCTTAATTTTTTTTGTTAAGTAAGGTTAGTTTTTGACTGTGCCAGCTTCTGAACCAGCTCCCTGCCTGGTTCGCCAGTCCTGGCGCTGCAGGACGACTTGACTGCAGCACAGAGAGGCGCACGAACCCCCAGTTCCGCTGGGCTTGAACTGCCCCAGAGCTGGCTCTTCGGAGGGGTCCTGCCTCGCCAAGCCCCAGCACCCCAGCCTGTGAGACACTGATTTTGTCAGCCCCCGAGCACAGGGGCAGGAGCGTCCGTGTGGTTCTGGGCACCAGGGTGCTCTGTGGCCTGCGTAGCTGGCTCGTGGGCTGCAGGCCTGGCTGTGTTTGTGACTCGCTGTCTGTGGGCAAAGCCGAGAGGGGAAAATGCTGACGGCTTTCGGTAAGCCAGAAAGCGAGACAGGTTTTTCTGTAAATCTGCCTTGTGAGCAACTTCCTGGGACTGTAAAGCTTCATTTTAAAAATGGCCCACAGATATGCACAAATGTGTTTATGCTAAACACACATAAATAAATTACATATACAATAAGTGAACAGTAAATAAGCACCAAATGGAAAGAAAAGGAAAATCCCTGCCTTTTATATGCGCTTCTGGTACGAAATAATGCCAGAATGTGAATCTGATTGTGCCTGTTTCTATTTAAGAATTACACATTTTTACTGAAAATGCACTGAAGATGCACTGAATTTTAAGAGAAAACACTATTTTTGTGCTTAGTCTCAAACATACTAAAATTCAGCTTTCCTTAAGGCTGCTTCATTTATAAATACATATTTATAAATAATTTCCATAGAATTACTGTGGAATATTGCAAATGTAGCAGCAATAATAAAAGCATTATGTTGATTATGAGAATACTGTAAGATAAAATCTACATTTGGCTTTGTATGGTTATGGTTATGTAAACCATACATGTGGTTTGTATGGTTTTTTGGCTATGTATGTAGAATAAAAAGTAATACTGGAATCACCAGCCGTGGAGATGTCCGCATGGGTTTTTTCAAAGCCTGCGCGTCGCCCGGGGAAGGCGCGTGCAGCCTCCTGCTGCTGTTGCTGTTACCTGCGCGGTGCCCGTGGGTTCGGGCTGCAGCGAGGAGCTGCTGCCTGTGAGGGCTCTGAAGGCCCCAGAAGGAAGCAGTGAGGTGTTTTGTGAGGGACTTGTTTCCGAAGTCTGAATCAACTTTAAAAAAAATCATTCTGAATCTGTAAATTTGTACCTGGAACCCTATTTTATATACCCAGAAGCTGGTTTTCTTTGTGCTGGCTGCAGTCTGCGTGGTTACGCGCTGCTTTGGCTTGCCCTGGTACGCGAGACTGTGGGTCAGGGCGGTGGAGACGGACACCCTTTCCCTCCTTCCGCTGCTCCTCCAGCAGCACTAACCCTGGCACAGGGACAGCGCAAACATCTGAAGATTTAAATCTCGCTGCAGATTTGCCAGGGGACATCTGTCAGAGCCCAAGAGGTGGCAGCTGCACTGGGCAGGGTGGAAAAATTTGGAAGAGAGCAAGTACTGATAAAGAGAGAGGACAGCAATTTTTGTCTGCCTAGGGCAGCAGAAAACCTCGCATCAGCTCTGCTCAGTTTTAATGCATATTTTATTCAGGTTTGGTTTCGTTTTCCCAGGGAATATTCTGTCGTGCATTTGGGTTACATTATTCTTTGTATTATTATTAGCTTACCTAATTCCATTTAGGGGAAGGCATTCTAAGCAGAATTTTAGATTTACTTTTCAAAATGCAAAATGCATCATCCTAATAAATCCCCTCTGGAAGAGTCTTACATCCAAGGAGCCACATTGTTTTATGCACTGGCCCCCAGCAGTTTGAAGGCAGTATTTAGAGACGTGGAAAAGGTCGTTGCTCCTAAAGCACGTACCATGGGAAAGAAGGGAAGATAAAAACTTATGGCCACAGTAGATGCTAAGTGTGTGGCGTGTCTGAAGATTTACCAGCACTCATTGTGATACAATGTGCATTTTTCTATCCTGGAAGTCTTGGGTGTCACTGGATAAGCTCAAGCCTGTTTCTTGCAGTACATAAAGGCAAGGTCGGTGTACAGACGACTGCGTTAATGATCCCGAAGAAGCTGGAGTCTCCCAGCACCATGCAGTGAGTGTAACAGCCCAGGCGTTGATCCCTTTTCCGCAGTTGATCCCTACCCGTGCATATGTAAATAAAATAAAGGTTTCCCTAGTGAGTCTTTACGTTATTCAAGATGCCGATGGGGTTATTCCTAAAAAGTGCCAATCTCCAGCAGTGACGACTGAGGCTAGGTTATGCACAACGATGCCAGTGAGAATTCAGACCTCCTTGCTGCCCTTCCCTAGAAGTCTTTCCTGCCTCTCTCTTGCCACTTGAAGGTGAGGGGTAAGCTCTGCTTGCCTTTCATCCTAGAGGTCATAAGCAAGCAACACTATTAGTTTTCCATAATCAAATATGAACAGTTTTCCTGCTTTCTTTTTCATGTCACTGAGCAGCAAAAGGCAGCTGCTCCCTAAGGAGGATGAGCCAGGAGCTGGGGGACTGCCAGTGCCAGCTGTGCCCTCAGCAGCGGGCGCCACCGCACAGGGCCTGGCCGTGTGGGCAGAGCTGCGGCTGGTAACGGGTCCGTGACAGCCCTGGACACGGCGAGGGCTGAGCCAGGAGCAGGGGCTCTTGTCAGGGGCAAAAGGAGGCAGGGCCAGGGCGCGGGACGAGTCACGAGTCACAGCCTCTGACGGAGGGGCCCTCCCAGGAGAGCAGCCGCCTATGGCCCAGTCGGGCCCAACAGGACTGCTCTGGCCTTCAGCTTTCTTGTGTTACAGAAGCAGCAGGAAATGTTGTGTTTGCTCTTGGGAGAGCCCTGGCTCGAGCCAGGCCGGAGGGATGATGAGTGTCGGATCCTGCTGGGCCCCATCCTCACCAGAAGCTCCGTACGCTGCTCGCGCAGTGATGAGGAACCGATGCAAAGCAGAGAACTTCTTCAGGAGGCAGCAACACCTAAAGAGACTGAGTTTCTACCAGTGTGTTTTCCTTTCATTTTGGGAAATAAAAATGGAAGTGACATTGTTTTCCTGGCCAAAGCAGAGTTTCATTTAAACACTCCTGTTTCTTTTCTTCATATTTGAAATAAAAAGTGGACTGACAGGAGGAAAGTTCAGCAGACAATATTGATGCCCAATGCTTAGTATTCCTGAAGTGTTTTTGTATCCCCATAATATGCATGTTATATAGTGCCCCTTCATAGGTATGTCTGCATCTGCCTGTGCTATTTCCCTGTTGCACTTGGCATGTGTATTTGCAGAAATGAAGCTACTGAGATGAGCCAGCCTTGCCTCCTGCAAGATCTGAAAAGAGTTTTTCATCTTGCAGTAACTAGTTGCGTCGGTTGCCTGCTAACTATGTCTGCTAATCATGACTGCTGCTTTTGCAGACCTTACCAAGTACAGTAAGAGATTAAGTCCACTTTATCAAAAGTGTAATTCTTTCAAACTGTTATAAATTCATTTTCTTCCATGAGATTCCAGCCACTTGTTGCCAGCCTTTAGATATCATGCTTTCTAGCAGGGCACTATGTAACTGTTAGAGGAAATTGGAATGGATAGATGCTAATCATAACGTAGGATATGCAAAAGTTATCTTTTGTTTTTTTGTTTCCGTTGTTATTTTTCTTCTTACAGTCATAGGTGCAGATAAAAGGCAGTGAGAATGTACAGACTCTTAATTCCCCAAAGGCCAAATTTCATATGGATAACAGTAATTTTTTGGTTCTTTTTTGCAAAGTCTCTAGTAGCATGTAACTACACAGCAATATCTAACGTTAATTCCAGTATAGTCTCATCTGGGAGGCACAAGACATATTGGAAATAGAGGTTGAGAAAAGATGATAAATAAAATATTCTATGTACATGATTTAATTTCTAGTGCTCTTCTTGTGACTACTGTGTAAATCCCAGCTCTTTTTCTCTGTAAGACACTTAGATGAACATAAAACAAAACATCTGTAAGGCTGCAAAGGGATGTGTCATTATTAATACATATATAATATTAGCTCCTCTTTGTTGCATTTGCAACTATCTCACGGGAGCTGTGAGGCTGCACAGAATGAAAGTTCCCAGATTGTGAGGTCTTCTGCGTGTCAGGGATGGTCAAGTGTTGCCTTGTCCCAAATCTATTTGTGTCTGGGACAGGCAAAAGCTTTCACTTGCATTTAAGAGCTTCATTTGGATATCATGACTGCCTCTTTAAAAATAGTATTTTCTGTTTCTATTCACAAGTTGTATGTATGGGGCTTGATCTGCTCAACTACACCATATAAAATCTTGTGGCTTTACTGTATGTCAGATTTTTGCTACTGCAAATTGTTTCAGAAAAGTACAGGAATAAAAAGCCAGATGTTTAACCCAGGAGACCAGCTTGTCCCCATAGCCCAAGGCCTGTAAACAACTGCAGGATTCCTGAAAAGACAGTCTAGAAAAGCACCATTTACACTGTATCCTACAGTGGAGCTTTTCCTTTTCGTCAAATTTGCCTTTTACTCATGTATCCCCTAAGCTATTGGTCTCAGATACATGCAGAAAACCATTCTCCCACATGGTTTTCAACATCCTGTCAGTGCTTCTTGTAGTATTCTCCAGATTCAGCATTTTAATGGTAAGTCCAGGGTTCATGCACTCTGTCACATCATCTGCTTCCCCTGTGAAGGCAGGTGGGGACAACCTTTCTAGTTTTTGCTCTTTTCACTTCCATGTCTCCTCTTTCACTGCACCACCCTCTGTATTGGGCATGTGCCAGGCTGTAGGTGCTTAGGAAACTTTTCTGCCTGGAAACTTTTCTGGCTCCATTTTTACGGTTAGCTGTCTCAATAATAATGTCCCTAGTGGGTGTCCCCTGATTGTTTTGAATGAATTTTCTTAGGCAAGGACATGGAAGTGTCCTGTTTCTGCGACTTTCTTTCTCACGCTACTAACTGCAGAACTGCAGGGACTGCTACAGGCAGGCAGAATTTAAAGGCAGTGCTCACTGTCATTTATTCTGGGCTTTTTTCTGCAAGTGATTGGCACTTATACTGGGGGAGCTGTCATCTCTCATCATCCACTGGCAGCTGGATATTTCTAAAAAATCTATCCTGCATGTTTTTGTATTACTTTCTATATTACTCTATATGACTCTATAATTTAGGAGATTTAGTCTTTTTTTTTTTTAATACAGATTTGTATATTTCTAAAGGGGTAATGTATGCTCTTGTTTGTATATGGGTCAAATATTGCCTGAGTGACTTCACAGATATATTTGGTGGTTTGCTGCCATCTGCAGTTGAAACAGAAGCTTGCAAATTGATCCTAGTTTGTATCGTGAGCCTTTCATCCCAGTATCTTCAAGGACTTTCAAATCTCATACAAGTAACATATCAGGCTTGCTTTAATTAATACAATTTTATTCTGAGTGCCAAATTCTTATTCTGCCTGAATGGAGGACCCCAAAGTGCTCCATAATATTGTTCCTTCTGTAAAGTTCATGGCTAATCCAGGTAGGAAAACTTATCATTCCTTTGTTCAGTCAATTTTAAGGTCAGTTTGTTCCATTTCCAGTGTATAAATACTCATGACACAAACCACCTTGCTTAAATTTTGAGCATGAAATTTTCATAAACCTCCCAACTTTCATGCAGAGCTTGTGTCATCTGGGAGCAGGAGTTAAGCCCTGCATTTTATGAACAAGACCATCTTCTTGTTGCATCACTGAGGAGGGATGGAGGAGAAGAACAGCCTTAGATGTAAATGAACTCTTCCAATACTGCCACAATG
The DNA here is from genome assembly GCF_000705375.1 of Tinamus guttatus. The sequence goes on from NW_010580261.1 coordinate 116,757, forward strand.
GTTCTTGGCATTCGGTTTTGGCATATGCAGTGGATCCTAGTACACAACAAGAAGGAATTAAAATCTGAGTGTATCAGACTGGCATAGAACAGAATAACAAGAGTTTTCTCTAAGTAATTTTAATAAGATTTACTATTTTTTCAAATAAATTTAGTCAAACAACTTTACTGAGGTGTTATGGAAAAAAATTACCATCTGCAAAAAAAAAACAAGAGCTTCTACAGGTGGTAGAACTAACTACTTCAGTGTAACACACTTACGAGCTAGTAGTCTCTGCACCTGAAAAGATCTAACATGAAAATCCCTTTTGATCTTCAAATCTTTGCAGATCGCAGCCAAATCATAGCCAAATGTATTGTAAATCTTTAAACCACTGTTTAAAGTTTAAAGGACTTTAATCCACTGTTTCTTCACTGAGGCTGATGGAGCAGCACAGATTTGTGGAAACCAAGGATATAGCCCAACATTTTAAATGTTTCATAAACACTTCACTCACCCTGAGCAACACACATAGTGATTCAAATGACAGTTTGTTTTCTGCATATTATAGTTTATACTCTTTTGCCCAATTTGGAGTACTTAAAGTATCAACAAGCATAATAAAAGTACAATATAACAGTGATCAGCATGAAGTGCATCAAATTACCACAGTTTAATCACGATGTGAAATGCCAGCTCATTTTTGCAGTCACAGAAAAACAATGACATAATTTCTTCTGACAAATGGAGATTGTTACTCATGCAGATGGTGCAATAGATGAAACAAGAGTGCTTAAATTTTTCCAGCTCATCTTTTTTTTCAGAGAATGCTTAGCACAGCGATCCTGAAGTTTACATAGTAAGAAACTGTTTCAGTTCAAGGTCAAAAATTGCTAGCCACTGTGAAAACCATTTTAAGAGACTGTCTATGGGGTATAGTATTTGTCAAAAGGCTTTTCAGAAATCTAGGAGTGTTTCTGTTTGCTAGGGGAGTGAACATAATCTGGTCAGAATTTATTTTCTCTCCTTCCTGCTCAGGGGCAGACTTTACAATCCTCAGATATGCAGAAGTGCACAAGCTTCCTGTTCAACATCAAAGAATCAGGGAGCTCTGTTTTGGGCCTTTATGCTGTGGAACCCTGAGCAAGTTTAATTCCAGGTGTTTGCATCAGAAGGACAGTAAGACCTGGATGACAAATGTGTGACAAGTTTTAGTAATAATATATTCTGAGACTTTTATTTGCTGTATTTTAAAAGCCCTTATTATGTCTTATCACAGAATGGTTGAGGTTGGAAGAGACTTCTAGAGGCCATCTAGTCCAATCCCCCTGCTCCTGCAGGGACACGTAGAGCATGGGGCACAGGGTGGCATCCAGGTGGGTTTGGAAGATCTCCAGAGAAGGAGACGCCACAACCTCTCTGGGCAGCCTGTTCCAGGGCTCTGGAGCCCTCAAAGAAAAGAAGTTCTTCCTCACATGGAGATTAAACTTCCTATGTTTCAATTTGTACCCGTTACCCCTTGTCCTATCACTGGCCACCATCCTCCCTTCCTTGGCTCCATCCTCCCTACCTTCTCCCCTCAGGTACTTACACCTATTGATCACATCTCCTCTCAGTCTTCTTTTCTCCAGGCTAAACAGGCCCAGCTTGCTTAGTCTTTCCTCATACGATAGCTGCTCCAGTCCCTTAATCATCTTTGTGGCTCTACGCTGGACCCTCTCTAGAAGCTCCACATCCCTCTTGTACTGGGGAGCCCAGAACTGCCCCCAATACTCCAGATGCGGCCTCACCAGAGCTGAGTAGAGGGGCAGGATCCCCTCCCTTGATCTGCTGGCAACACTCCTCCTGATGCAGGATGTCTTATGTGATTTGGCTAATGATGAGCACATTCAGAATGAAGAAAAACTGGAGCTATAAAACTACATTAGTAAATTAAAAGTTTTATTGTAATACATTCAAATTGTGTCTTGAAAAAAGGATGTTATTTTCCCCATAACATATTAGTAAAGGTTATAACCAAAACAAATACTGAAAGACACTTCAGTTTGTTTGTTTCTGAAATTACTAGTGTACTTCAGGATGCCCTGCAATAAC